>CM075747.1:2480050-2680838 GCA_037974335.1 Prionace glauca | reverse complement strand
TCACGTGTCACTGTGTATCCTTCCTCAGGTAAGGAGACCAAAACTGTACACAATACTCCAGGTATGGCCTCACCAACACCCTGTACAATTGCAGCAAAAGATCCCTATTCCTTTATTCAAATCCTCTCGCTATGGAGGCTAACATACCATTTGCCTTCTTTACCTGGGCTCTTACTTACAGTGACTGATGCATGGGGACTCCAAGGTCTCATTGAGTATCCGCCTCTCTCAATCTACACACATTCAAATAATAATTTATCTTCCTGTCATTGCTACCAAATAATGTCAACATTTCTCCACTTTATACTGCATCTGCCATGTAATATACCCACACACTCAGCCTGTCCAAATCACAGTGAATGAGAACCTGACGTAAAGATTTCCTGTGTGTGTCATGAATGGAATTCTGTCGTGCACAGGTTTGAAAATACAAGTCAGGTCTCGCTGTACTATTGCTCACACTGCACACCCGCAAGAAACATTAAACTCAACGCCATCATCCTTACAGGATGCTGGAGAAAATCTCTCCTTGTTGCAAAACTCTGCAATAATCTGTCTGTCACGAGCCATTCGTTCATCACCTGTGTTTTAATGAACAGTTTTATCATCGGGGAAAGTGACAGCCGCTCTCAGTAACACAGCCACACAGAGCTCGGGACCATGGGAGTGTGTGTGTGATGGAGGCACATGGGGGATCACACAGGGAGCAGATAGGAGCAGGGGGGCAATCCCCATGGTGACCGTACCATCCAGATTGTCGGTAAATGTCCCAGTGTCCTGGCAACTTGCTCCAAAAGGCTCGGGATGCACCGGTTTCGGATGTGCCAGTTCTGGAGCTTCTCCGATAGAATTCGTCTTTCTTGCTGCAACAATGTCTCTTCCTTCACTTCTTCCTTCACCATCCCTGCATCACCCTCCATCACCCCACCACCCCCACCCCCGCCCCTGCCCCCCCCCCTCCCCCACAACCCCCACCCCCCAACTTTCCCTTGCGCTCCAGAGACCGTACCCAGAGTCCGTACCCAGAGTCCGTACCCAGAGTCAGTACCCAGAGTCCGTACCCAGAGTCCGTACCTAGAGTCCGTACCCAGAGTCCGTACCCAGAGTCCGTACCCAGAGTCCGTACCCAGAGTCCGTACCCAGAGTCAGTACCCAGAGTCCGTACCCAGAGTCCGTACCCAGAGTCAGTACCCAGAGTCCGTACCTAGAGTCCGTACCCAGAGTCCGTACCCAGAGTCCGTACCCAGAGTCTGTACCCAGAGTCCGTACCCAGAGTCAGTACCCAGAGTCCGTACCCAGAGTCCGTATCCAGAGTCCGTATCCAGAGTCCGTATCCAGAGTCCGTATCCAGAGTCCGTACCCAGAATCAGTACCCAGAGTCCGTACCCAGAGTCCGTACCCAGAGTCCGTACCCAGAGTCCGTACCCAGAGTCCGTACCCAGAGTCCGTACCCAGAGTCCGTACCCAGAGTCAGTACCCAGAGTCAGTACCCAGAGTCCGTGCCCAGAGTCAGTACCCAGAATCCGTACCCAGAGTCCGTACACAGAGTCCGTACACAGAGTCCGTACCCAGAGTCAGTACCCAGAATCCGTACCCAGAGTCCGTACCCAGAGTCCGTACCCAGAGTCCGTACCCAGAGTCCGTACCCAGAGTCCGTACCCAGAGTCCGTACCCAGAGTCCGTACCCAGAGTCCGTACCCAGAGTCCGTATCCAGAGTCCGTACCCAGAGTCCGTACCCAGAATCCGTACCCAGAGTCAGTACCCAGAGTCCGTACCCAGAGTCAGTACCCAGAGTCCGTACCCAGAGTCAGTACCCAGAGTCCATACCCAGAGTCCGTACCCAGAGTCCGTACCCAGAGTCCGTACCCAGAGTCCGTACCCAGAGTCCGTATCCAGAGTCCGTATCCAGAGTCCGTATCCAGAGTCCGTATCCAGAGTCCGTATCCAGAGTCCGTACCCAGAATCAGTACCCCAGAGTCCGTACCCAGAGTCCGTACCCAGAGTCCGTATCCAGAGTCCGTATCCAGAGTCCGTATCCAGAGTCCGTACCCAGAATCAGTACCCAGAGTCCGTACCCAGAGTCCGTACCCAGAGTCCGTATCCAGAGTCCGTATCCAGAGTCCGTACCCAGTGTCCGTACCCAGAGTCCGTACCCAGAGTCCGTACCCAGAGTCCGTACCCAGAGTCCGTACCCAGAGTCCGTACCCAGAGTCCGTATCCAGAGTCCGTACCCAGTGTCCGTACCCAGAGTCCGTACCCAGAGTCCGTACCCAGAGTCCGTACCCAGAGTCCGTACCCAGAGTCCGTATCCAGAGTCCGTATCCAGAGTCCGTATCCAGAGTCCGTACCCAGAATCAGTACCCAGAGTCCGTACCCAGAGTCCGTACCCAGAGTCCGTATCCAGAGTCCGTACCCAGAGTCCGTACCCAGAGTCCGTACCCAGAGTCCGTACCCAGAGTCCGTACCCAGAGTCCGTACCCAGAGTCCGTATCCAGAGTCCGTACCCAGAGTCCGTACCCAGAGTCAGTACCCAGAGTCCGTGCCCAGAGTCCAGTACCCAGAATCCGTACCCAGAGTCCGTACCCAGAGTCCGTACCCAGAGTCAGTACCCAGAGTCCGTACCCAGAGTCCGTACCCAGAGTCCGTACCCAGAGTCTGTACCCAGAGTCCGTACCCAGAGTCCGTATCCAGAGTCCGTACTCAGTGTCCGTATCCAGAGTCCGTACACCCCAGAGTCCGTACCCAGAGTCCGTACCCAGAGTCCGTACCCAGAGTCAGTACCCAGAGTCCAGTACCCAGAGTCCGTATCCAGAGTCCGTACTCCAGTGTCCGTATCCAGAGTCCGTACCCAGAGTCCGTACCCAGAGTCCGTACCCAGAGTCCGTACCCAGAGTCTGTACCCAGAGTCAGTACCCAGAGTCAGTACCCAGAGTCCGTACCCAGAATCCGTACCCAGAGTCCGTACCCAGAGTCCGTACCCAGAGTCCGTACCCAGAGTCAGTACCCAGAGTCCGTACCAGAGTCAGTACCCAGAGTCCGTACCCAGAGTCCGTACCCGAGAGTCAGTACCCAGAATCCGTACCCAGAGTCCGTACCCAGAGTCCGTACCCAGAGTCCGTACCCAGAGTCCGTACCCAGAGTCCGTACCCAGAGTCAGTACCCAGAGTCCGTACCCAGAATCCGTACCCCAGAGTCCGTACCCAGAGTCAGTACCCAGAATCCGTACCCAGAGTCCGTACCCAGAGTCCGTACCCAGAGTCCGTACCCAGAGTCAGTACCCAGAGTCAGTACCCAGAATCCGTACCCAGAGTCCGTACCCAGAGTCAGTACCCAGAATCCGTACCCAGAGTCCGTACCCAGAGTCCGTACCCAGAGTCAGTACCCAGAGTCAGTACCCAGAGTCCGTACCCAGAGTCCGTACCCAGAGTCCGTACCCAGAATCCGTACCCAGAGTCCGTACCCAGAGTCCGTACCCCAGAGTCCGTACCCAGAGTCCGTACCCAGAGTCAGTACCCAGAGTCCGTACCCAGAGTCAGTACCCAGAGTCAGTACCCAGAATCCGTACCCAGAGTCCGTACCCAGAATCCGTACCCAGAGTCCGTACCCAGAGTCCGTACCCAGAGTCAGTACCCAGAGTCAGTACCCAGAGTCCGTACCCAGAGTCCCGTACCCAGAGTCAGTACCCAGAGTCCGTACCCAGAGTCCGTACCCAGAGTCCGTACCCAGAGTCCGTACCCAGTGTCCGTACCCAGAGTCCGTACCCAGAGTCCGTACCCAGAGTCCGTACCCAGAGTCCGTACCCAGTGTCCGTACCCAGTGTCCGTACCCAGAGTCCGTACCCAGAGTCCGTACCCAGAGTCCATACCCAGAGTCAGTACCCAGAGTCAGTACCCAGAGTCCGTACCCAGAATCCGTACCCAGAAGTCCGTACCCCAGAGTCCGTACCCAGAGTCCGTACCCAGAGACCGTACCCAGAGTCAGTACCCAGAGTCCGTACCCAGAGTCCCGTACCCAGAGTCAGTACCCAGAGTCCGTACCCAGAGTCCGTACCCAGAGTCAGTACCCCAGAGTCAGTACCCCAGAGTCCGTACCCAGAGTCCGTACCCAGAGTCAGTACCCAGAGTCCGTACCCAGAGTCCGTACCCAGAGTCCGTACCCCAGTGTCCGTACCCAGAGTCCGTACCCAGAGTCCGTACCCAGAGTCCGTACCCAGAGTCCGTACCCAGAGTCCGTACCCAGTGTCCGTACCCAGAGTCAGTGTACCCAGAGTCAGTACCCAGAGTCCGTACCCAGAGTCCGTACCCAGAGTCAGTACCCAGAGTCCGTACCCAGAGTCCGTACCCAGAGTCCGTACCCAGTGTCCGTACCCAGAGTCCGTACCCAGAGTCCGTACCCAGAGTCCGTACCCAGAGTCAGTACCCAGAGTCCGTACCCAGAGTCCGTACCCAGAGTCCGTACCCAGAGTCCGTACCCAGAGTCCGTACCCAGAGTCCGTACCCAGAGTCAGTACCCAGAGTCCGTACCCAGAGTCCGTACCCAGTGTCCGTACCCAGTGTCCCTACCACAGAGTCCGTACCCAGAGTCCGTACCCAGAGTCCGTACCCAGAGTCCGTACCCAGAGTCCGTACCCAGAGTCAGTACCCAGTGTCCCGTACCCAGAGTCCGTACCCAGTGTCCGTACCCAGTGTCCCTACCCAGAGTCCGTACCCAGAGTCCGTACCCAGAGTCCGTACCCAGAGTCCGTACCCAGAGTCCGTACCCAGAGTCCGTATCCAGAGTCCGTACCCAGAGTCCGTACCCAGAGTCCGTACCACAGAGTCCGTACCCAGAGTCCGTACCCAGTGTCCGTACCCAGTGTCCGTTACCCAGAGTCCGTACCCAGAGTCCGTACCCAGAGTCCGTACCCAGAGTCCCAGAGTCCGTACCCAGAGTCCCGTACCCAGAGTCCGTACCCAGAGTCCGTACCCAGAGTCCGTACCCGAGTCCGTACCCAGAGTCCGTACCCAGAGTCCGTACCCAGAGTCAGTACCCAGAGTCAGTACCCAGAGTCCGTACCCACATCCTGGCACCCAGGGACTCTATGAACCCCTGGCAGCTGCCCCAAATGTTTATAAACCACGAGGGCTACCATTCCATCAGCGTACAACTGGCCTGTGACATCCTCTACACGTATGTGCATGTACCCTGGGAGTTTCCATGACTCCCACATTATCTGTCAGTCCAGGGGCCTGGGATCTCTGAGGAGTCGGAATGTTTGTGGGAAGTTTTGCTGGGGGGGGGTTGGGAGGGGGTTGGGAGGGGATTGTGGGGGGTTGGGAGGGGGTTACGGGGGAGTTGGGAGGGGGTTGCGGGGGGTTGGGAGGGGTTGCGGGGGGTTGGGAGGGGGTTGCGGGGGAGTTTGGGAGGGGGGTGGAGGGGGGTTTGCGGGGGGTTGTTGGGTGGGGGTTGGGGAGTGGAGGGTTTGGGAGGGGGGTTGCGGGGGGTTGGTAGGGGGTTGAGGGGGGTTGGTGGGGGGTTGGGGGGGGTTGGGGGGGTTGGGAGGGGTTGGTGGGGGGTTGCGGGTGGGTTGGGAGGGGGTTGGGGGGGTTGGGGGGTTGGCGGGGGGTTGGGAGGGGGTTGGGGGGTTGGGAGGGGTTGAGGGGGTTGGGGGGGTTGGGGAGGGGTTGGGGGGGTGTGGGGGGGGTTGTGGGGGGGTTGGGAGGGGTTGGGGAGGGGGGTTGTGGGGGGGTTGGGGGAGGTTGGGGAGGGGTTGTGGGGGGGTTGGGGGGGGTTGGGAGGGGTTGTGGGGGGGTGTGGGGGGGGTTGGGAGGGGGTTGGGAGGGGGGTTGTGGGGGGGGCGTTGGGAGGGGGTTGTGGAGGGGGGTTGGGAGGGGGTTGGGGGGGTTTGGGGGTGGGTGAGGTTGGGGGGTTGTGGGGGGGGTTGAGGGGGGTTGCGGGGGGGTTGGGCGGGGTGTGGGGTTGTGGGGGGGTTGTGGGGGGTTGTGGGGGGTTGTGGGAGGGTGTTGGGAGGGGGTTTGTGGGGGGGGGTTGGGAGGGGGTGGGGGGTGTGGGGGGTGGGGTTTGTGGGGGGGTTTGTGGGGGGGGGTTGTGGAGGGGGTTGGAGGGGGTTGTGGGGGGGGGTTGGGAGGGGGTTGGGTGTGGTGTGGGGGGGGTTGGGAGGGGGTTGGGAGGGGGGTTGGGTGTGGGGTGTGGGGGGGGTTGGGAGGGGATTGTGGGAGGGGGTTGGGAGGGGGTTGGGTGTGGGGGTGTGGGGGGTTGGGAGGGGGTTGTGGGGGGGTGGGAGGGGGTTGGGTGTGGGTGTGGGGGGGTGGGAGGGGGTTGGGAGGGGGTTGGGTGTGGGTGTGGGGGGGTTGGGAGGGGCGTTCGGGTGTGGGTGTGGGGGGGTTGGGAGGGGGTTGGGAGGGGGGTTGGGTGTGGGTGTGGGGGGGGTTGGGAGGGGTTGGGTGTGGGTGTGGGGGGGGTTGGGAGGGGGTTGGGAGGGGGTTGGGTGTGGGTGTGGGGGAGTTGGGGGGGATTGTGGGGGGGGGTTGGGTGTGGGTGTGGGGGGGTTGGGAGGGGGTTGTGGGGGGGTTGGGAGGGGGTTGTGGGGGGGGTTGGGAGGGGGTTGGGTGTGGGTGTGGGGGGGGTTGGGAGGGGGTTGTGGGGGGGGTTGGGGGGGGTTGGGAGGGGGTTGGGAGGGGGTTGTGGGGGGGTTGGGAGGGGGTTGGGGGGGGTTGGGAGGGGGTTGTGGGGGGGGGTTGGGTGTGGGTGTGGGGGAGTTGGGAGGGGGTTGTGGGGGGGGTTGTGGGGGGGTTGGGAGGGGGTTGGGAGGGGGTTGGGAGGTGGGTTGGGTGTGGGTGTGGGGGGGTTGGGAGGGGGTTGTGGGGGGGGGTTGGGGGGGGTTGGGTGGGGGGTTGTGTGGGGGGGTTGGGGGGGGGTTGGGAGGGGGGGTTTGGGTCGTGGATGTGGGGGGTTGGGAGGGGGTTGGTGAGGGGGTTGGGTGTGGGGTGTGGGGGGTTGGGAGGGGGGTTGGGTGTGGGTGTGGGGGGGGTTGGGAGGGGTGTTGTGGGGGGGGTTGGGTGTGGGTGTGTCGGGGGGGTCCTCCTCACTGGCTGGTGCCTCTGGCCTGTTGTCCTCAGACCCGAGTGGAGGATAAGTAGAAAGCTGCTCCCTCACGGGGCAGGCCCAGGATCTGCTGAAACCCTCTGTCTCCAGTTTCTGCCTTCCTTCACAGCCGGTTAGAGGGTCCCATTGTGGATCTCTGCACGGGAACAGGATTTCCTGCTTGAATATCCTTCTCTGAGCCCATCACAACCTGACTATGTAGGAAGGTGAGGGCATGCACAGTGAACACTCACTCCAAAGTCATTGAGGCGTACAGCATTGAGAAGGCCATTTGGCCCATCGAGCCTGTACTAACAATAACTACCACCTAAAAGTGGCGCTAATCCCCATTTTCCAGTACTTGTCTCATACCCTTGAATGTTCTGATATTTCAGTGTTCATCCAGATATTTTTTAAAGGGTGTACAGTTTCCCGGCCTCCCTTACCTCCCCAGGCAGCACATTCCAGATTTCCAGCACCCCTCTGAGTGAAAAAGGTTTATCTCAAATCTCCTCTGAATCTCCTGCCCCTCCCCTAAAACCCCTACCCCCCTGGTGCCTGACCGTCCCACCAAGATGTGGTGGGAGTGAGGCCCCTTTATTGGGTGATCCTTTGCTGTGTTTGACCTCCATTCACCATTTCCTGCCCCCCCTGAACAGTCTACTGACATATCCCTGAAGTCTCCGGCTATCCTCCTCGCTGGCCACCAAGTAGTCAATGTTTGGACTGGGTGGGTCAGTGGGGAAGGGGTTTGTTTAACTGCCTCAGTTTACCACACAGCAAAGAGAGATCAGTGTCAAAATCCAATCACAACAGATTCAACTCAGATTCAACCCCCACCAGAATTGAAATGTGGACAGAGATTGCCATCTGCTGTTGGAGAATAGAATGATGTGGAGGTGCCAGCGTTGGACTGGGGTAAACGCAGTAAGAAGTCTCACAACACCAGGTTAAAGTCCAACAGGTTTATTTGGGTAACATGAGCTTTCAGAGTCTCAGGCCCCCTTCATCAGGTGAGTGGGATTTCTGTTCACACAACCACGGCATATAAAAGATACAAAACTCACTTTACAAAATAATGGTTGGAATGTGAGTCTTTACAGGTAATCAAGTCTTAAAGGTGCAGACAATGTGAGTGGGGAGAGGGTTAAGCAGAGGTTAAAGAGATGGGTATTGTCTCCAGACAGGACAGTTAGAGAGATTTTGCAAACCCAGCCCAGTCATGGGGGTTTCAGATAGTGTGACATGAACCCAAGATCCCGGTTGAGGCCCGTCCTCATGTTATAGAATCCCGACAGTGCAGAAGGAGGCCATTTGGCCCATCGAGTCTGCACCCACCACAATCCCACCCAATCTCTATTCTGTAACCGCACATCTTTACCCTGCTAATCCCCTGAACCCTAGGGTCAATATACCATGACCAATCTACCCAACCCGCACATCTTTGGATTGTGGGAGGAAACTGGAGGAAACCCAGACAGATACGAGGAGAATGTACAAACACCATTCGGACACTAACAAAGAACAAAGAACAAAAACAGCCCGGGAAACAGGCCCTTCGGCCCAACGAGCCGCGCACTGCTATTCTAACATTACCAGTCCCCTCTCTACCCATGACCCTTATCTATTGTTTATTGGCCATCCACATTGAAGGAAACTAATTTGGGGACAATTTATTACCTCCAATCAACCTAACAGCACATCTTTGGGGTGTGGGAGAGGAAACCGGAGCACCCGGAGAAAACCCACGCAAGCACGGGGAGAGAATGCGCAAACTCCACAGACACCGGCCCCAAATCCATGTGTCTGCACAGCAATCAGTGATAGTCACTGAGCTGTCGTCTTGCCCAGTATCTGGTCCAGTTTAGGCTCACACTAACGACATGAAGCACTAGGCCAATCTCGAACAACCAAGAGCAGCCCCCAGTACGACCCATCGCGTGTATGCCCCTCGTTGGACAACAAGGTGGAGCCGACTTAAAACCTGTGAATTAAGCGAGAAAAACATTATTATCATACCACATCCTTTTACATTACCAGGGACGTCCCAATGCAAATGAACCTTATTTAAAACAATCTCCTATATCCTCCCATCTCCAACCCACTCATGTGCCTGTCTAAGTTACTCTTAAACTCCAGCGTGCCTGCCTCCACCACCTTACTTGGCAGAGCATTCCATATCCCCACTACTCTCTGTCTGGAAAACCTCCCTCTAATATCTGTTATACCTCTCCCCCCTCACCCTAAGCCCATGGCCCCTCGTACTGTGTGTCTCTAACATAGGAAATAGCTTACCTCTGTTTACTCTATCTATACCCTTCATAATCTTATATACCCTCTATTAGATCTCCCCTCAGTCACCGTCTTTCAAGGGAAAACAGCCTCAATTTGCTCAATCTTTCCTCAAAACCCAGTCCCTTCCATACCAGGCAACATCCTGGTAAACCTCCTCTGCACTCTCTCCAGAGTCTCCACGTCCTTCCAGTAGTAAGGCAACCAGAACTGGATGCAGTACTCCAAATGCGGCCTAACCAACGTTCTATACAACTGCAACATTAGACTCCAGCTCTTATATTCTATACTCCTTCCTATAAAGGCTAACATACCATAGGCTTTCTTCACAACCTTCTCTTACTTGTACTGCCACCTTCAAAGACTTGTGCACTTGCACCCCCCAGGTCTCACTGCATTTCTATACTCTTTATAGGTCTACCCTTTATCATATAACTCCCCCCCTACATTATTTCTGCCAAAATGCATCACCTCACATTTATCAGGATTAAACTCCTTTTGCCATGTATCTGCCCAATATACCAGCCTATCAATATCCTGTTGTATTGCCAGACACTGCTCCTCACTGCCCGCCAATCCAGCCATCTTAGTGTCGTCTGCAAATTTGCTGATCACACCACTTACTCCCTCTTCCAAGTCATTTATATACACTACAAAGAGAAGAGGTCCCAGTACTGAGCCCTGCAGCACACCACTAATAAAAAAGTCTGACAACACCAGGTTTTAGTCCAACCGATTTATTTGATAATATTCTCACAAGCTTTCGAGGGGACTGCCTCTTCGTCAGGTGAATGGAGAACTCTCCATTCACCTGACGAAGAGGCAGTCCCCTCGAAAGCTTGTGAGTTTACTATCAAATAAATCAGTTGGACTAAAACCTGGTGTTGTCAGACTTTTTACTGTGTTTACGCCAGTCCAACGCCGGCATACCCACATCACACCACCAGTGACAGACCTCCAGCTAGAAAAGGACCCCTCCCACTACTACTGTCTGCCTCCTCTTAGCAAGCCAGTTCTCCACCCATCTAGATACCTGGCCTTGTATCCTCATGAGCCTTAATCTTTTCTACCAACCTAATATGAGGGACTTTGTCAAACGCCTTACTGAAATCCATATAGACGACATCAAACGGCTCGTCCTTTGTCAACCATTTTTATCACCTCCTCAAAAAATTCTATCAGATTCATAAGGCAAGACTTCCCCTTTACAAAGCCATGCTGCGTATCCTTAATCAGATCGCAACGCTCTAAGTGCTCATACATCCTATCCCTAAGAATCTTCTCCATCAACTTGCCTACCACTGACATCAAACTCACCAGCCTATAGTTACCAGGGTTATCCCTCCTACCCTTTTTAAACAGCGGTACCACGTTCGCTATCCTCCAATCCTCTGGGACCTCACCTGTGGTCCCTGGCGCTGTGAGGCAGCAGTGCTAAACCACTGTGCCACCTTGCTGCCCATGTGTGCGGAACTTGGCTATCAGTCTCTGCTCAGCGACTCTGCGCTGTCGTGTGTCGTGAAGGGCCGCCTTGGAGAACACTTACCCAAAGGTCAGAGGGCTGAATGCCCGTGACCACTGAAGTGTTCCTCAGCAGGAAGGGAACAGGTCTTGCCTGGTGATTGTCGAGCGATGTTCATTCATCCGTTTGTCATAGTGTCTGCATGGTCTCCCCAATGTACCATGCTTCGGGACATCCTTTCCTGCAACGTATCAGGTAGACAATGTTGGCCAAGTTGCAAGAGTATTTACCCGTGTACCTGGTGGATGGTATTCTCACGTATGATGGTATCCATGTCAATGATCCGGCATGTCTTGCAGAGGTTGCTGTGGCAGGGTTGTGTGGTATTGTGGTCACTGTTCTCCTGAAGGCTGGGTAGTTTGCTGCGGATAATGGTCTATTTGAGGTTGCGGTTGTTAGAAGGCAAGAAGTGAGGGGTGGTGGGATGAGATGTTCATTCTGCTTGGAGAGTGTTAAGGATTAGGCAGAGATCATCTCTCAATCTGTGTAAAGGCTCAGCAGAGGATGTCTCTCTGCCTTCCTGCTCTCCTCTCACTCTCTGCCTCTCTCTCTCTGCCTCTCTCTCTGCCTCTCCTCTGCCTCTCTCTGCCCTCTCTTCTCTGCCTTCTCCTCTCTGCCTCTCTCTGCCTCTCTCTCTGCCTCTCTCTCTCTCTGACTCTCTCTCTGCATCTCTCTCTCTCTGCCTCTCTCTCTGACTCTCTCTGCATCTCTCTCTCTCTGACTCTCTCTCTGCCTCTCTCTCTCTGATTCTCTCTGCCCTCTCTCTCTCTGCCTCTCTTTCTGCCTCTTTCTATGACTCTCTCTCTCTCTAACTCTCTTTCTGCCTCTTTCTCTGACTCTCTGTCTGCCTCTCTCTCTCTGACTCTCTCTCTGCCTCTCTCTCTCTGCCTCTCTCTCTCTGACTCTCTCTGCCTCTCTCTCTCTGACTCTCTGTCTGCCTCTCTCTCTCTGCCTCTCTTTCTGCCTCTTTCTCTGACTCTCTGTCTGCCTCTCTCTCTCTCTGACTCTCTCTCTGCCTCTCTCTCTCTGACTCTCTCTCTCTGCCTCTCTCTCTCTGCCTCTCTCCCTCTGACTCTCTCTCTGCCTCTCTCTCTCTGACTCTCTCTCTGTCTCTCTCTCTCTCCTCTCCCTTTAAGATACTCCTTGAAATTTCCCTTTTGGAAAGGCTCTAGTTTACCAAGGTGTGTCCATCATGAAGCCAATGAGGAAGGATTGGACCAGTTGAATATTGAGGTCATGTATAATTCTATCATTGTTAAACACACTGTCTACATTTCCCCAAGCTTCAACATTGAAGCTTGTGATTAATATCAATTCCATGCTGACACTTCACTCGGATCAGTCATTATAACATAAATCACAGAATGGACTCAGGGTTGGGCTTCAGAGAATTCTTTCAGAGACCAGTGTGCTGTGCACACAGAAGTGAGGAACTGGATCCAAACTGGTTTACGAAGGGTTCATTCTTTAGAGCAATTCGATTGCCTGGAGCCAGGTGTTTGACGTCTTTTAGTGAAATGTGAAACGGTACTCCCACCAAGGAACTGTGCAAGATGTTATAGATGCTGATCTGAGAAGATTGTGGAATTCTCCAGGAACTGTCCTGCTAATATTTATCCCACTTCCCAACATCACTAAACCTGATTAACTGCTCACACAGCACATTGATTTGATTTGATTTGATTTATTTTTGTCACATGTATTAACATACAGTGAAAAGTATTGTTTCTTGCGTGCTATACAGACAAAACATACTGTTCATAGAGAAGGAAAGGAGAGGGTGCAGAATGTAGTGTTACAGTCACAGCGAGGGTGTAGAGAAAGATCAACTTAGTGCGAGGTTGGCCCATTCAAAAAGTCTGACAGCAGCAGGGAAGAAGCTGTTCTTGAGTCCGTTGGTACGTAACCTCAGACTTTTGTATCTTTTTCCTGACGGAAGAAGGTGGAAGAGAGAATGTCCGGGGTGCGTGGGGTCCTTAATTATACCGGCTGCTTTTCCCCGAGGCAGCGGCAAGTGTAGACAGTCAATGGATGGGAGCTGGTTTGGGTGCTGGATTGCTGCTTTATTGCCTCATGACATTTTGGAATGTCCTGAGGTAGCAAAAGGAGTGTAGAAATTCCTTCACAACTTTCAACAGGATTAGCTGTGATTGGCATGGAATTCCATTGCTCTCTGCTGGATTCAGGATATTATTAGAGTGCCCACATTCTGATATTCCGCTCCCCACCGTTTCTCTGTTACTGACCCCCACTGGGGTTCAGTGTGCTTGGCCTCACACACAGGGATATCCTCAATGGGGAATAACAATCAGCAGCTGGAGTTTGGGGAACGTCAGAATTCAAGTGCCCACCTGTGCACATTGACCCTGCGATAAGGGGAGGCACTAGATTATTAATCCAGAAACTCAGCTAATGTTCTGGGGACCGGGGTTCGAACCTCATCAGGACAGATGCTGGGATTTGAATTCAAATAAAAAATATCTGGAATTAAGAGCCTACTGATGACGGTGAAACTATTTGGTTCACTAATGTCCTTTAAGGAGGGAAATCTGCTGTCCTTACCCGGTCTGGCCTACATGTGACTCCAGACCCACAGCAATGTGGGTGACTCTCGGGCAATTAGGGATGGGCAATAAATACTGGCCAATCAGCGATGCCCATGTCCCACAAATTAATAAAAGAAAAACAGGACAATCTGCCATTGCCCATGCCAATTACTCAATCTCGAACCCAGGAACACGATGTGAAACAGAGACTCCACCACACAGAGACTGAGTGCGAGCACAGGACCAGGAATAGAACTGGGGCCTTTCCTGCCACAACACGAGACACTGAAACTAAATCATTTCTTATTTCAGTTGCGTAAGATGTATCAATTTTCCATTTACGAACAGAATCTGCTGATTCTGGGTAACGTCACATTGTTCTTGTGATCTGGAATTTCCTGCCATGTCTGTGGAGGAATTATTATTTTATAACTTCACTGAAATTAAGGAAGTAACTTACACCGAAAACTGATCCAGTGATTTGATTTATTATTGTCACATGTATAAACATACAGTGAAAAGTATTGTTTCTTGCGCGCTATACAGACAAAGCATACCGTTCATAGAGAAGGAAATGAGAGAGTGCAGAATGTAGTGTTACAGTTATAGCTAGGGTGTAGAGAAAGATCAACTTAGTGCAAGGTAGGTCCATTCAAAAGTCTGACAGCAGCAGGGGAGAAACTGTTCTTGAGTCGGTTGGTACATGGCCTCAGACTTTTGTATCTTTTTCCCAAAGGAAGAAGGTGGAAGAGAGAATGTCCGGTGTATGTGGGGTCCTTAATTATGCTGGCTGCTTTTCCCTGAGGCAGCGGGAAGTGTAGACAGAGTCAATGGATGGGAGGCTGGTTTGCGTGGTGGACTGGACTTTGTGTGGAGTTTGTATGTTCTCCCCATGTCTGCGTGGGTTTCCTCCCACAGTCCAAAGATGTGCGGGTTAGGTGGATTGGCCATGCTAAAATTACCCCTTAGTATCCTGAGATATGTAGGTTAGATGATTAGCAGGTAAATATGTAGGGATATGGGGATAGAACCCGAATGGGATTGTGGTCGGTGAAGACTCGATGGGCAGAATGGCCTCTTTCTGCACTGTAGGGCTTCTGTGATTTCTATGATTACACCCCCTCCTTATCTCTGAAACTTCTTCCAGCCCCTAATCCCCTCCCTCTCTCTGTAACCCCCTATACCCTTCCCTATCTCTGTAACCTCCTCCAACCCCTAATCCCCCCCATCTCTGTAACCTCCTCCAGCCTCGACCCCCCTCCCTATCTCTGTAACCCCCTCCAGCCCCCCATACCCCTCCCTATTTCTGTAACCTCCTCCAGTCCCAAATCCCCCCATCTCTGTAACCTCCTCCAGCCCCGACACCCCTCCCTATCTCTGTAACCTTCTCCAGCCTCTACACCCGTCCCTATCTCTGTAACCTCCTCCAGTCCTCTATACCCCTCCTTATTTCTGTAACCTCCTCCAGCCCCCTACACTCCTCCCTATCTCTGTAACCTCCTCCAGCCTCTAAACCCCTCCCTATCTCTGTAACCTCCTCCAGCCCCTGCACCCCTCTCTATCTCTGTAACCTCCTCCAACCCCTTACACACCCTCCCGATCTCTGTAATCTCCTCCAGTCCCCTATACCCCTCCCTATCACTGTAATCTCCTCCAGTCCCCTATACCCCTCCCTATCACTGTAATCTCCTCCAGTCCCCTACACCCCTCCCTATCTCTGTAACCTCCTCCAGCCCCGACACCCCTCCCTATCTCTGTAACCTCCTCCAGCCCCTGCACCCCTCCCTATCTCTGTAACCTCCTCCAACCCCTACACCCCTCCCTATCACTGTAACCTCCTCCAACCCCTACACCCCTCCCTATCACTGTAACCTCCTCCAGCCCCTACACCCTTCTTTATCTCTGAAACTTCCTCCAGCCCCTACACCCTCCCTATCTCTGTAACTTCCTCCAGCCCCTAATCCCCCCATCTCTGTAACCTCCTCCAGCCCCTATACCCCTCCATATCTCTGTAACCTCCTCCAGCCCCGACACCCCTCCCTATCTCTGTAACCTCCTCCAGCCCCTTACACACCCTCCCGATCTCTGTAATCTCCTCCAGTCCCCTATACCCCTCCCTATGACTGTAATCTCCTCCAGTCCCCTACACCCCTCCCTATCTCTGTAACCTCCTCCAGCCCCGACACCCCCTCCCTATCTCTGTAACCTCCTCCAGCCCCCTACACCCCCTCCCTATCTCTGTAACCCCCTCCAGCCCCCTACACCCCCTCCCTATCTCTGTAACCTCCTCCAGCCCCCTACACCCCCTCCCTATCTCTGTAACCTCCTCCAGCCCCCTACACCCCCTCCCTATCTCTGTAACCCCCTCCAGCCCCTACACCCCCTCCCTATCTCTGTAACCCCCTCCAGTCCCTATTCCCCCTCCCTATCTCTGTAACCTCCTCCAGCCCCCTACACCCCCTCCCTATCTCTGTAACCTCCTCCAGCCCCTATTCCCCCTCCCTATCTCCCTAACCTTCTCTTTCAGCTCTTGGTAGAGTTTGGGTGTGTCCAATGTTCCATCCTGAGATATTTTACCTGCTGATAAACAGGATATTGGAGAAGGCGTAAGGAAGCATTCAGCTGTGGATTAATCTGCAAATATCCCTCATCAACAGGAATCGATTCTTAAATTGAAATAGATTAAAAAGCCAGATGTTGAGAACATATTTGACTCAGCGAGTTAGAACATAGAACATAGAACACTACAGCACAAACAGGCCCTTCGGCCCACGAGTTGTGCCGATCACATCAACACCTATCTATAACCCCCAATCCCATAAAACCCCATATACTCATCCAGAAGTCTTTTAAAAGACCCCAGCGAGTTCGCCTCCACCACCGATGACGGCAGCCGATTCCATTCACTCACCACCCTCTGAGTGAAAAACTTACCCCTAACATCACTTCTGTACTGTCCTCCCCGCACCTTAAACCTGTGTCCTCTCGTAGCGACCATTTCAACCCGGGGAAATAGCCTCTGAGAGTCCACCCTATCTATTCCTCTCAACATTTTATAAACCTCTATCAGGGGACCTCTCAACCTTCGTCTCTCCAGGGAAAAGAGACCCAGCTTCCTCAACCTAACTTCATAAGGCATGCCTCCCAGTCCAGGCAACATCCTTGTAAATCTCCTCTTTACCCTTTCAATAGCTTCTACGTCTTTCCTATAGTGAGGCGACCAGAACTGCGCACAGTACTCCAAATGAGGCCTGACTAGGGTCTTATAAAGTTGCAGCATTACCTCCCAACTCCTAAACTCAATCCCTCGATTTATGAAGGCCAGTACACCATACGCCTTCTTGACCACCTCTTCCACCTGCGAGGCCGATTTAAGAGTCCTGTGGACCCGGACCCCAAGATCCTTCTGCTCCTCAACACTACTAAGACTCCTGCCCTTGATAGTGTACTCGTTCATCCCGTTGGTTCTGCCAAAATGGACGACTACGCATTTATTCGCGTTGAAGTCCATCTGCCACTTCTCCGCCCAGTCCTGCATCCTATTTATGTCCTGCTGCAACTTTTGCCATCCTTCCAGACCATCCACAACACCACCGACCTTCGTGTCATCAGTGAACTTACTAACCCATCCTTCCACTTCCTCATCCAGGTCATTTATGAAAATGACAAACAGCAAGGGTCCCAGAACAGATCCCTGGGGCACTCCACTGGTGACTGACCTCCATTCAGAAAAAGACCCATCCACAACCACTCTCTGCCTTCTGCAGGCAAGCCAGTTCTGGATCCACAAGGCCAAAGGCCCTTGGATCCCATGCCCTCTCACCTTCTCAAGAAGTCTTGCATGGGGGACCTTATCAAATGCCTGAAGTCCATGTACACTACGTCCACGGCACTTCCTTCGTCAATGTGTTCAGTCACATTATCGAAGAACTCAACTAGGCTCGTAAGGCACGACCTGCCCTTGACAAATCCATGCTGACTATTCCTGATCATGTCAAACCTCTCCAAATGATCATAAATCTTGTCCCTCAGAAGCCTTTCCATCAGCTTACCAACCACTGAGGTCAGACTTACCGGTCGGTAATTTCCCGGGCTATCTCTGTTCCCTTTCTTGAAAATAGGGACTACATCCGCAATCCTCCAATCTTCCTGAACCTCTCCCGTCTCCATTGACGACACAAAGATCATCGCCAGGGGCTCTGCAATCACTTCCCTCGCTTCCCACAGTATCCTGGGGTATATCCCATCTGGTCCCGGCAACTTATCAATCTTGATAGAATTCAAAAGTTCTAATACATCCTCCACCTTAATATCCACAAACTCAATCTTTTCCATCTGCTGCAAATCCGTGACAAAATCTCCCAGATCAGCTTCCACCGTGAATACTGAGGCAAAGTACTCATTAAGCACCTCTGCCATTTCTTCTGGTTCCACACAGACCTTTCCCCCTTCACCTTTTATAGGTCCTATCCCTTCTCTTCTCATCCTTTTACCTTTCACATATTTATAAAAGGCCTTGGGATTCTCCTTAATCTTACCCGCCAAGGTCTTCTCATGACCCCTTCTGGCTCTCCTAATTTCCCTTTTAAGTTCCTTTCTACAGTCCTTATACTCCTCAAGATCCTTAACCTCTCCTAGTTCCCTGAACCTTTTGTACACCTTCCCTTTCCTCCTGACTAGGTTCAACACAGCCTTCGTGCACCACGGTTCCCGCGACCTACCAAAACCCCCTTGTCTCATCGGAACGTTGTCACGCATAGCTCCAGACAAACATTCCTTGAATATCCGCCACCTTCCTTCAGTACTTTTCCCTAAGAACGCCTCCTTCCAGTTTATTTGTTCAGGTAACTTCCTGACTTCTTCGTATCTCCCCTTACTCCAGACAAACACCTTTCTAGCCTGCCTGATCCTATCTCGTTCCAATGCAATTGTGAAGGAGATAGAATTATGGTCACCATTCCCAAGATGCTCTCCTACCGAGAGATCCATCACCTGCCCTGGTTCATTCGCCAGTACCAGGTCAAGTACAGCCTCTCCCCTCGTAGGCTTATCCACATACTGTGTCAGGAAACCTTCCTGAACACACCTAACAAACTCCTCCCCACCCAAACCCCTTACCCTCGGGATATTCCAGTCGATGTTTGGGAAATTGAAGTCTCCCATCACGACAACTCTGTTATTAATATATCTCTCCAGAATCTGTTTCCCTATCTGCATTTCAACTTCCCTGTCACTATTGGGCGGCCTATAGAATACACCCAGCAAAGTTTTCGACCCTTTGCTGTTCGTAACTTCCACCCACAGAGACTCTGTAGAAAGTCCCTCCACGGCATCCTCTTTCTCTGCAGCCATGACACTGTCCCTGATTAACAGTGCCACTCCACCACCTCTTCTGCCATCCTCCCTGAACTTCCTGAAGCATCTGAAACCTGGCACCTGAAGTACCCAGTCCTGTCCCTGAGACATCCAAGTCTCCGTTATGGCCACCACATCACAATCCCAAACAGCAATCCACGCCCTAAGCTCATCTACCTTATTCACTACCCTCTTTGCATTAAAATATACACACTTCACCCCCTCAGTCTGGGCATTTCCCTTCTCCACCCCCTGTCTAACCTCCCCTCCATACTGCCTGCAGTCCTCCCCTACCTGGGAGCTAACCTCCTCCGTCCCAGTTTCCCCATCACAATTCCCTCCTTTCTAGTTTAAAGTCCCCCCGGTAGCCTTAGCCAGTCTTACCGCCAAGATATTAGTCCCCCTGGGATTTAAGTGCCACCCATCCTTACTGTACAGGTCCCACCTACCCCTAAAGAGGTCCCAGTGATCTCGGAACCGAAATCCCTGCCCTCTACACCAGTCCCTCAGCCACACATTCAGCCTCCACCTCATTCCATTTCTTCCCTCATTCTCCCATGGCACAAGCAGCAATCCTGAGATTACTACCTTCGCTTTTCTCTTCCTCAGCTGCCTACCCAGTTCCCTATAGTCCCTTTTCACGAGTGCCTCCCTCACCTACGTCAGTAGTACCTATGTGTACTATATGTATGAGTTGTTGTTATCCGTAATGTTCTGAATGGGCTGTGGAAGCAGATTCAATAATAATTTTCAGAAGGGAAGTTTTATAAATAGATCATACGGTACAGCAGGTGGACTTTTGGATCATCTAATTCATACTGGCCTCTAGGTGGTAATCCACTCAACCCCAATATTGCACCAGATCCACAGAATCCGGCACAATTCTTTTCTTCAAGTTTCCCTCCAATTCCTTTTTGAAATCATTGATTATTTCCCTGTCCTGCAGCCTGGAGGGTAGTGTTCCAGCCCATCATCACTCGCTGTGTAATAAACCTATTCCTCACACCCTCCGGATATCTGGCTCCCTTCCCCAGTCCTTCTACAATCATCCAGTGGGAATAACTTCCGCGATTCTTCTCAAGGTGCTGAATTGGCAGGAAAACCATTCTAGATCCCGACTGTTTTGTCAGTGTAGCTTCTCACCTGAATCTCTGCACTCTGAGTGCTGCGGAGCTCCCAGCCATGAAGCTCATTAAAAACCGGGGCTGGGGGAGTGGGGGGCGCGGGGACTGGGGGGGTTGATGGGGGGTATGCTATTCGCACCAGAGTTTGACAGTCCTGGAACTCTGTGCATGTGCAGGGTCCCGATCTGCCAGACTCTCCCGTTTGCTGCCAGCTCGATTGCCCAGGACCCCCGCAGTGATGCCCTTCCAAGAACCACCAGGGCTCCCCCCCCCCCCCCCCCCCCCGGCCCCCGGCTTGATCGCAGTCCCCACAACAATTCCTGGGCCGGCCCTGACCACCCACCCCCATCCCACACCCACCCTGATGCACAACCCAACCCCCTTCCCAGCAGTGGCAATCCCCCAACCCCCCCCCGTCACTCCAGCGGACACCACCCCCCCCTCCCCAACCCCTGTGGTCAGACTCTCCCAAGGGGCAGACCCCCTGCCTGACAGCCCACCACAATCGGTGCCCCCTCTCCGTCCCAGACCGATCCCCATGCAGAGTAGCAGTGGGACCCCCCCCATCCCCATCCCCACCAATTGTTCTTTGGCCCTTCTCACGTTGACCCCATCCCCTTGGCACTTCTGATACCTGCTGGACAGTGCCAAGGTGCCCCCGGTCATGGGCACTTTGCCCCTTTGGCAGCACCAGGGCACAGGCTGGCACTGCCAGGATGCCTGTACCCAGGGGGCACCAGCCCCATCCCACTGCCCAACCCCCTGGGGGATGGGGGTGGGGGCGTGATTACCTCCCCCCTTCATTCCGGCAGAGCCTCCTGATATTCCCAGATGTGGGAAGCTAGTCTAAACCCCGCCAGGATGAAGTACTCCTGACGGAGTGGGAGATTCAGGTCCTAATAATTCACTAATCTACGTATTTCAAATACATATAAAAAGGATGGAAATGACTGACTTGCCTGCCTGCTGGTTTGGAGTGTGGTCTGACTGGTGACTGTTCACTGGTTCAGGGAGATGTGTATGTGTTCCCTGAACATGCTCAGATCCCGGTTCAAGATTGGACACGCGTGTCTCTCACAGAAAAGTTGTGAGTCGCAACGGAAGATTCACAACCAATGTTTCCATGTCTATCTTATCCAAACCTCTCGTGATGTTGTACAACTCAATCAAATCTCCCCTCCACCTCTTTCACTCCAGGGAGAGCGGCCCAGCCTCTCCCACCTAACCTTGGACCTAAAATCCCTTATTCCCGGAACCATTCCGGTAAACCTTCCTCCGAACCCCTCCCCAGGACCCTCACGTTCTTCTTAAGGTCTGGTGACCGGGGTTGGCTGCAGTACTCTAGCTGAGGCCTAACCAGAACTTCAGAAAGGCTCGCCAGAACTTCCCAACTTTTGGACTCGACATTTCCGTTTCTGAAGCGGAAATTCCCGTTTGTTTTACGAACAACACTCGGAATATATTCTGTCACCTTCTATTGTACTCAACCCCAGGTCCCTCTGTCTCTGCACACTCTTTCAAACTGTACTATCAAAACCATGTTGTCTCTCTGTCAAAATGCAATAATCTGCATTTGTCTATATTTTATCTTCAACCAGCCCATCAAACCGTGAATCTGTCTCTGCAAATAAGATCAGCCATGATCTTATTGAATGGCGGGGCAGGCTCGAGGGGCCAGATGGCCTACTCCTGCTCCTATTTCTTATGTTCTTATGTTCAAATGTACAATTTATTGCCTTCATCCTTGCTGTTTTCACATCTCCAACCTGGGCAGCAATGGCAATTTTTCACATTTTACTCTGCCTTCTGAGATCCAGATTCTCCAGGATGTGGAGACGTGGGCTGGGGTAGCAGCAGTAAGAAATCTCACAGGTTAAAGTCCAACAGGTTTATTTGGAACCACGAGCTTTCGGAGCTCACCTGATGAAGGGGCAGCACTCCAAAAGCTGATAATTGTACATAAACCTGTTGGACTTTAACCTGGTGTTGTGAGACTTCTTACTGTGCCCAAATTATATCAATAGCAATCATTTTTTATCCAATTGGAATCTGAGCCCCCTTTTCCTGAAGGCTGGATTGGTTAACCGGCCTGTTATCTGGTACTTTACTGAACAATTAAAATTCTCAGAAACAATAACCAGCACATTCCCTGCACTGCCCCTCACTGTTAGCACATCAGTGATATACAGGGCAAACAATAGGGCAGCTGATAGATACAGAGGGGAGTGGAAGTATTCCGAAAGCTTTTGCAAAGAGTTCAAACAGGATGGGACACCAAAAGGCCCCTTGTTACAAGTCCAACTAAATAGAACTCGCAAGAAAAGTCTCTCTGATTTTCTTGTTATATTTTTGACATATTGAAGTGTCATCCCTGAGTTACGTTGAATGATTTTCAAAATTAAACCTAATTGTGCAACAAGGCCGGATGTTCAATATCATGTCAGATTGTTTACACTTCACGCTACCAGCATTCTGCAGCAAACTTGTGAACCTGTGAACATTCACAGGGTCAAAAAAGTGTTCGGCTTCTGTCTGTCTGCCAACCATCAACGCCAATCAGCAAAGAACTTATAAATGTTGCAACACATTGTAACAGCAAATTGGGAGGTAACACTGCCAGGATGGGTACAGCAGCGGGTTAGATACAGAGTAAAGCTCCCTCTACACTGTCCCCATCAAACACTCCCAGGACAGGTACAGCACGGGGTTAGATACAGAGTAAAGCTCCCTCTACACTGTCCCCATCAAACACTCCCAGGACAGGTACAGCACGGGGTTAGATACAGAGTAAAGCTCCCTCTACACTGTCCCCCCATCAAACACTCCCAGGACAGGTACAGCACGGGGTTAGATACAGAGTAAAGCTCCCTCTACACTGTCCCCATCAAACACTCCCAGGACAGGTACAGCACGGGGTTAGATACAGAGTAAAGCTTCCTCTACACTGTCCCCCCATCAAACACTCCCAGGACAGGTACAGCACGGGGTTAGATACAGAGTAAAGCTCCCTCTACACTATCCCCATCAAACACTCCCAGGACAGTTACAGCACGGGGTTAGATACAGAGTAAAGCTGCCTCTACACTGTCCCCATCAAACACTCCCAGGACAGGAACAGCACGGGGTTAGATACAGAGTAAAGCTCCCTCTACACTGTCCCCATCAAACACTCCCAGGACAGGTACAGCACGGGGTTAGATACAGAGTAAAGCTCCCTCTACACTGTCCCCCCATCAAACACTCCCAGGACAGGTACAGCACGGGGTTAGATACAGAGTAAAGCTCCCTCTACACTGTCCCCATCGAACACTCCCAGGACAGGTACAGCACAGGGTTAGATACAGAGTAAAGCTCCTTTAACACTGTCCCCATCAAACACTCCCAGGACAGTACAGCACGGGGTTAGATACAGAGTAAAGCTCCCTCTACACTGTCCCCATCAAACACTCCTAGGACAGGTACAGCACGGGGTTAGATACAGAGTAAAGCTCCCTCTACACTGTCCTCCCCATCAAACACTCCCAGGACAGGTACAGCACGGGGTTAGATACAGAGTAAAGCTTCCTCTACACTGTCCTCCCCATCAAACACTCCCAGGACAGGTACAGCACGGGGTTAGATACAGAGTAAAGCTCCCTTTACACTGTCCCCATCAGACACTCCCAGGACAGGTACAGCATGGGGTTAGATACAGAGTAAAGCTCCCTCTACACTGTCCCCATCAAACACTCCCAGGACAGGTACAGCACGGGGTTAGATACAGTGTAAAGCTCCCTCTACACTGTCCTCCATCCAACACTCCCAGGACAGGTACCGCACGGGTTTAGACACACAGTAAAGATCCCTCTACACTGTCCCCATCAAACACTCCCAGGACAGGTACAGCACGGGGTTAGATACAGAGTAAAGCTCCCTCTACACTGTCCCCCATCAAACACTCCCAGGACAGGTACAGCACAGGGTTAGATACAGAGTAAAGCTCCCTCTACACTGTCCTCCCCATCAAACACTCCCAGGACAGGTACAGCACGGGGTTAGATATAGAGTAAAGCTCCCTCTACACTGTCCCCCCATCAAACACTCCCAGGACAGGTACAGCATGGGATTAGATACAGAGTAAAGCTCCCTCTACACAGTCCCCATCAAACACTCCCAGGACAGTTACAGCACGGGGTTAGATACAGAGTAAAGCTCCCTCTACACTGTCCCCCCATCAAACACTCCCAGGACAGGTACAGCATGGGATTAGATACAGAGTAAAGCTCCCTCTACACTGTCCCCATCAAACACTCCCAGGACAGGTACAGCACGGGGTTAGATACAGAGTAAAGATCCCTCTACATTGTCCCCATCAAACACTCCCAGGACAAGTACAGCACGGGATTAGATAAGAGTAAAGCTCCCTCTACAGTGTTCCCCATCAAACACTCCCAGGACAGGTACAGCACAGGGTTAGATACAAAGTAAAGCTCCCTTTACACTGTCCCCATCAAACACTCCCAAGACAGGTACAGCACGGGGTTAGATACAGAGTAAAGCTCCCTCTACACTGTCCCCCCATCAAACACTCCCAGGACAGGTACAGCACGGGGTTAGATACAGAGTAAAGCTCCCTCTACACTGTCCCCCCATCAAACATTCCCAGGACAGGTACAGCACGGGGTTAGATACAGAGTAAAGCTCCGTCTACACTGTCTCCATCAAACACTCCCAGGACAGGTACAGCACAGGGTTAGATACAGAGTAAAGCTCCTTCTACACTGTCCCCCATCAAACACTCCCAGGACAGGTACAGCACGGGGTTAGATACAGAGTAAAGCTCCTTCTACACTGTCCCCCATCAAACATTCCCAGGACAGGTACAGCACGGGGTTAGATACAGAGTAAAGCTCCCTCTACACTGTCCCCCCCATCAAACACTCCCAGGACAGGTACAGCACGGGGTTAGATACACAAATGCTGAATCAAGTTAAGAGAAACTGCATTGTGCAGGTTTTGCCTCAGTGAGTTTGTTAAGTGGATGTCCCCCCCTCATCCCGCCCCCCCACCCGACCGAATAGCTTCCGCTGCTTTGTGTTTGACCCTGTGTTGACTGCACTCCTATTCCTGTAATGAAGATGGGAAAGAGTACATTTCGCTCTAACTGCTATTGTTGCGATTGGAATTCTATGGAGAATGACTCAATCTACCTATGAATGGACTGAGGTCACTCACAGGCCACACCTGGGTAGAGAAGCATTGACTCCACCCTGAGCTGTTTCACGGCCGGAATGAGGCTGGGCCAATCTCTGACAGATGTTTTTTCAGCAAGTTTGATTGAGGGGTAAACAGATGTTGTGCTGAGAGTTGGTCCTCTCCTGTGGCTGCTGCCTCTGCAGTCTGACAGAACAGGATGTGGTGGGAACTGTGTTCCAATAAAAACCACACTGAATGCTTTGGAGTACAGGTAGATAGGTAGAGAATAACCACTTCCTGTTGTGATATATATAGGCCATACCCACAATGCAATCTGTAACTGCACTCAAGGTGAGAGCAGAGACCCCTGAAGCTGGCTGGAAGACAGGGGTTATATTTTTGGGAGGGTCACATTGCAATTCCTGTTTGCCATTTCCACATCACATGACCTTCCACCCACTATGCTTCCGAATGCCATTAGCTACCTGAGCATGTCAGAGGTTCATAAGACGGAGGAGCAGAATTAGGCCATTCGGCCCATCGAGCCTGCTCCGCCAATTGATTGTGGCTGATTTGCTCCCCATCCCCATTTTCTTGCCTTCTCCCCATAACTCTTCAACCCATTCCCAAATAAAAGTCCGTCTAACTCCTCCTTAAATTTAGTCACCGTCCCAGCATCCACTGCACTTTGGGGGAGCGAATTCCACAGATTCACAACCCTTTGGGAGAAATAGTTTCTCCTCAACTCTGTTTTAAATTTGCTGCCCCTTATCCTAAGACTGTGACCTCTTGTCCCAGAGCCGGCGTCCAACAGCAAGTGTCCCCAGGGGTCAGTATTGTAAAGACCTTCAATCTGGGGGCAAATTGATACCATTTGACAGTGTCAGAGGTTTGCAGTTCAGATGGCTGGAGGTAGCAGAAGGAGATGGGGATCACACGCAACCACAGAATGGTTACAACACAGAAGGAGGTTATTTGGACCAGAGAAATACGAATGTAGTTCCATTGTTTAAAAAGGGATTGAAGGAAATGCCAAACAATTATAGCCCAGTTAGTCTTCATTGGTTGTGGGCAAATTAGTAGAATCAATCCAGAGAGAGATGTTTAATTGTCATGAGAAAGGGATGGATGAATCAGGGAGGGTTAGTGTGGATTTGTAAACACAAACCTGATTGACTTCTTTGAGGAAGTGACAAGGAGGGTTGTTGAGGGTAGTGTAGTGGATGTTGTGTACATGGATTTTAGTCAGGTGGCAGATTGGTCAAAAAACTAAAATCCCATGGAATACAGGGAAAGTGGATTCTCAGAGACTTTTTCCCAGGTTTGGGAATGGCTGCCACAAAAGGACACAGGTTTAGGGTGCTGGGGAGTAGGTACAGAGGAGATGTCAGGGGTAAGTTTTTCACTCAGAGGGTGGTGGGTGCGTGGAATCGGCAGCCGGAGTGGTGGTGGAGGTGGATTCGATAGGGTCTTTTAAAAGACTTGTGGATAAGTACATGGGACTTAGTAAGATGGAGGGTTATAGGTAAGCCTAGTAGGTAGGGACATGTTCAGTGCAACTTGTGGGCCGAAGGGCCTGTTTGTGCTGTAGTTTTTCTAATTTGACAGACTGGATCAAAAGTTGGCTTAGAAACAGGAAACAAAGACTGATGGATGCCTTTGTGAATGGAAAGCTGTTTCAAGTGGTGTTACCCAGGGTTTGATGTTAGGAACCTTGTTGTTAATGTTGTATATTGACAATTTGGATATGAACGTGGGAGGCACGATTGTAAAATGTTCAGATGACTCAGAGATTGACTGAGTAGTGGGAAGTTGGACAGTACGGTGGCACAGTGGGTTAGCACTGCTGCCTCACAGCGCCAGGGACCCACGTTCACTTCCCGGCTTGGGTCACTGTCTGTGCAGAGTCTGCACATTCTCCCCGTGTCTGTGTGGGTTTCCTCCAGTTTCTCCGGTTTCCTCCCACAGTTTTAAAGACATGCTGGTTAGATGCATTGGCCATGCTGAATTCCCCCTTAGTGTACCTGAACAGGCACCGGAGTGGTGACTAGGGGATTTTAATTGTTAACGTAAGCCTACTTGTGCCAATAATAAATAAATTTTACTGAGGGAGTGCCGCATTGTCAGAGGGTCAGTACTGAGGGAGTGCCGCACTGTCAGAGGGTCAGTGCTGAGGGAGCGCCGCACTGTCAGAGGGTCAGTACTGAGGGAGTGCCACACTGTCAGAGGGTCAGTGCTGAGGGAGTGCCGCACTGTCAGAGGGTCAGTGCTGAGGGAGTGCCGCACTGTCAGAGGGTCAGTGCTGAGGGAGTGCCGCACTGTCAGAGGGTCAGTGCTGAGGGAGTGCCGCACTGTCAGAGGGTCAGTGCTGAGGGAGCGCCGCACTGTCAGAGGGTCAGTACTGAGGGAGTGCCACACTGTCAGAGGGTCAGTGCTGAGGGAGTGCCGCACTGTCAGAGGGTCAGTGCTGAGGGAGTGCCGCACTGTCAGAGGGTCAGTACTGAGGGAGTGCCGCACTGTCAGAGGGTCAGTACTGAGGGAGTGCCGCACTGTCAGAGGGTCAGTGCTGAGGGAGTGCCGCACTGTCAGAGGGTCAGTACTGAGGGAGTGCCACACTGTCAGAGGGTCAGTGCTGAGGGAGTGCCGCACTGTCAGAGGGTCAGTACTGAGGGAGTGCCGCACTGTCAGAGGGTCAGTGCTGAGGGAGTGCCACACTGTCAGAGGGTCAGTGCTGAGGGAGTGCCGCACTGTCAGAGGGTCAGTGCTGAGGGAGCGCCGCACTGTCAGAGGGTCAGTACTGAGAGAGTGCCGCACTGTCAGAGGGTCAGTGCTGAGGGAGTGCCACACTGTCAGAGGGTCAGTGCTGAGGGAGTGCCACACTGTCAGAGGGTCAGTACTGAGGGAGTGCCGCACTGTCAGAGGGTCAGTACTGAGGGTTGTAAAGAAGGCTGTCTTTCACTGGCAGAGGTATAGAATACAAAAGCACTGATATGATGTTGGAATTGTATAAAACACTGGTGAGGCCACAGCTGGAGTATGGTGTGCAGTCCTGGGTCACCACATTACAGGCAGGAAGTATTTGCTCTGGAGAATGTGCTGAGGAAGGTTATAAGAATGTTGCCAGGGCTAGAGAATTGCAGCTATGAGGTGAGATTGGATAGGCTGGGATTATTTTCCCTGGGACAAAGGAGGCTGAGGAATGACTTGATTGAAGAGTAAAGATATTGAGGGGAAGAGGTAGAGTCGTCTGGATAAAATTGTTCCCCTTGGTGGAGATTTCTAGAACCAGGGAACATAGATTCCAGATAAGTAGCGTTAGGTGTCAAGGGGACACGAGGAAGAACGCTTTTACACAGAGGGTGGTGGATGTCTGGAATTCGCTGCCTGAATTGGTGGTGGGGCCGAGACCCTAAACTCTTTTAAAAAGTACCTGGATCTGCACCTTAAAGGCTATAAGCTGCAAGGCTCAGGGCTGGGTGCAGGAAGGGGGGATCAGAAAGGGCACCCGAATGCCCTCAAGCTGGCATGGACGAGATGGGCTGAATTACCTCCTTAATAGCTGTGACTTTCCCATAGGTATGTGAAGAGAAAAAGATTGACAAAAACAAATGTAGGCCCCTTACAGTCAGAAATGGGAGATTTCATTAAGGGGAATAAAGTAATGGCTGAGGAATTAAATTTGTACTTTGTTTCAGTCTTCACAAAGGGAGACATGAATAATGTACCAGAAGTGCTGGGAAAAACACATTTTAGTGAGCTGAAGGAAATCAGCTTTAGCAGAGAAATGGTTTTGGGGAAATTGATGGGATTGAAGGTGGATAAATCTCCAGGTCCTGATAATCTTCAACCCAGAGTACTTAAGGAACTGGCCCTGGAAACAGTAGATCCATTGGTGGTTATTTTCCAAAATTCTTTGGACTCTGGAATAGTTCCTACAGATTGGAGAGTAGCTAATGTAAGCTCACTATTCAAAAAGGGAGATAGAGACAAAACAGGGAACTGTAGACCAGTGAGCCTAACGTCACTACTGGGGAAGTTGCTAGAATTCATTCTCAAGGACTTCATAACTCAACTAACAGCAAAATACTCTGGGTGCTGGAATCTGAAACAAAAACAGAAAGTGCTGGAAAATCTCAGCTGGTCTGACAGCCCCTGTGGGGCGAGAATAGAGCCAATGTTTCGAGTCCTGATGACCCTTCATCATAACTCAGCATTTGGAAGGCGGTGGGATAATCAGACACAGTCAGCATGGATTTACAAAAGGGAAATCATACTTGAAAATCTGTTGGAATTTTTTGAGGATGTAACTAGTAGAGTTGACTGAGGAGAGTCAGTGGATGTGATTTATTTAGACTTTCAGCAGGCTTTCAACAAGGTTTCACATAACAATCTGTGTAAAGTTAAAGCAGATGGGATTGTGGGTAATGTCTTGAGATGGATAGAAAGCTGGTTAACAGATAGGAAGCAAAGAGTTGGCATAAATGGGTCTTTTTCTGATTGATGTGGAGATGCTGGTATTGGACTGGGGTAAACACAGTAAGAAGTCTCACAACACCAGGTTAAAGTCCAATAGGTTGATTTGGTAGCAAAAGCCACTAGCTTTCGGAGTGCTGCTCCTTCATTGGGTAAGTGGGAGTTCTGTTCACAAACAGGGCATATAAAGACACAAATTAAATTTACAAAATAATGGTTGGAATGTGAATCTTTATAGGTAATCATGTCTTAAAGGTACAGACAATGTCTGTATCTTTGAGACTTGATTACAAATTACTTTGTAAATTGAGTTTGTGTCTTTATTTGCCCTGTTTGTGAACAGAATTCCCACTTACCTGATGAGCAATGTTCTGAAAGCTAGTGGCATTTGTTCCCAAATAAACATGTTGGACTTTAACCTGGTGTTGTGAGATTTCTTATTCTTTTTCTGATTGGCAGTCAGTGACTAGTGAGGTTTCCACAGGAATCCATGCAAGGACCCCAACTGTTCACATGATATATTAATGACTTGGAAGAGGGAATTGAATGTATTATCTCCAAATTTGCAGATGATACAAAGTTGGGTGGGAGGGTGAGCTGTGAGGAGGATGCAGAGATGCTTCAGTGTGATTTAGACAGGCTGAGTGAGGTTATCCACTTTGGTAGCAATAATAGGAAGACAGATTATTACTGGAATGTGTGTAAATTGAGAGAGATGGATACTCAGCGAGACCTTGATGTCCTCGTGTATCAGTCACTGTAAGTAAGTGTGCAGGTACAGCAGACAGTAAAGAAGGTAAATGGTGTGTTGGCCTCCACAATGAGAGGACTTGGGATAGGGATCTTTTGCTGCAATTGTACAGGGTGTTGGTGAGGCCACACCTGGAGTATTGTGTGCAGTTTTCATACATCATAGAACCCTACAGTGCAGAAACAGGCCCTTCGGCCCATCGAGTCTGCGCCGAACACAATCCCACCCAGACCCTATCCCCATATCCCTACATATTTACCTGCTAATCCCTCTAACCTACACATCCCAGGACACTAAGGGGCAATTTTAGCATAGCCAATGAACCTAACCCGCACATCTTTGGACTGTGGGAGGAAACCGGAGCACCCGGAGAAAACCCACGCAGACACGAGGAGAATGTGCAAACTCCACACAGACAGTGACCCGAGCCGGGAATCGAACCCAGGACCCTGGAGCTGTGAAGCAGCACTGCTAACCACTGTGCTACTGTGCAGTTTTGGTGTCCTTATCTGCTCAGGTTACCGGTGCTGGGTTTGTCGTGACCAGTTCAGAGAGGAATATGAACACATACATGAGGGAGAAAGGAATGGAAATCTGTGTGAGTTACTCTAACTCTCTCTTGCCTCAAATCCATTCAGCTTGTTACCACCCCTTTCCTCAGTCTGCTTTTCTCCTATATTTTAGTGCTTTCTTGTGTTCAAGAACTCTCTGCAGAATTCCAAGGAGCAGCTAACCGGACTTGAACAGTCAGAGTTCCAAGTCCTAAGGTGTGATTAGATACCCACTCTTTCCACATTTATCCAAACATTCCAAACTATGGCTGCTGGCATTATGGCAACCAACGCCACCTAGTGGAGTTCCGTCATGACAGTCTCCCCCACAGGTGTTGTTGAGGGAGACATTGAGCTGAGATGGGGCACGAGGTACTGGCCTCTGTTTTCTCTGGGACCCTTTTCCCATTTGAACTTCATGTTTCTGATTTTGATTTGATTTGATTTATTATTGTCACATGTATAAACATACAGTGAAAAGTATTGTTTCTTGTGTGCTATACAGACAAAGCATACGGTTCATAGAGAAGGAAAGGAGAGAGTGCAGAATGTAGTGTTACAGTCATTGCGAGGGTGTAGAGAAAGATCAACTTAATGCGAGATAGATCCATTCAAAAGTCTGACAGCGAAGAAGCTGTTCTTGAGTCGGTTGGTACGTGACCTCAGACTTTTGTATCTTTTTCCCGATGGAATAAGGTGGAAGAGAGAATGTCCGGGGTGCGTGGGGCCCTTAATTATGCCGGCTGCTTTTCCTCTCACTGCCCAAATTGGGCAAAGTGGCAAAGACCGGGGGCATCTCGGCACTGCCCATTGGGCATCAGGCATTGCTACCACTCTGCATTCAGGATCAGTGACAGAGGTAGGGAGAGCAGCAACTGGGGCTGGCCATTGGGGTGGGTGACGTGTATCGGCCTGCTGGGTGTTGTGGGGGGTGGTGTTTGAAGCTGTGGGAGGAGGGTGGAGGGTCGGGATTGGTGGGGGTGGGGTGCAGGGGAAGGGTTCAGGCTGCCGAGCTGGGGGGTAGTGGGGGGAGATCAGGACTGCAGGGGGTATTGATGATGGCCCAGATAAGTCAAGGGGGCCAGTGATGGGGTGGTGGGGGGTTGGCAAGGCCAGTGATGGGGGATTGAACTGGCCAATGATCAGGAGGCAAGCAGTGTGGGGCCTCAGCGCGTGTGCTGAACTCCGCTATGAAAGATCTGCGCATGCGCAGTGGTGCACTCAGTGCGATGCTGCCGGCCTCTCCAGCGGGAACAGGCCCTGCCCACTGAGCTTCCACCAGATTCATGCTCGTCCACTCTGCGATGCACAGAATGTGGGAGATTCATTTTGAAAATCATGTCCTCTTCACGGAGGAGGACGTGAATAGTTTGCCGGGTGTAACGATGGGAAGATGGCAGGAGTGGAGGGCCTGAATGACATTATTGTTACTAGAGAGGCAGTGCTCGACAGACTAGAGGGACTGATTGTGGACAAGTCCCCAGGACCGGATGGAATGCATCCAAGGGTTCTGAAAAAAATGGCAGAGGTGATAGTGGTTGCCTTTATGATTATTTTCCAAACCTCACTGGATTCTGGGGAAGTGCTGGAAGATTGGAAAACGGCTAATGTTACGCTGTTGTTTAAAAAGGGTAGCAGGCAAAAGGCAGGGAATTATAGGCCGGTTAGTTTAACGTCTGTTGTAGGTAAAATGCTTGAATCCGTAATCAAGGAGAAAATAGCGAGGCATCTTGAGGAGAATTGCTTGATAGAGCAGACACAGCACGGTTTCATTAAAGGGAAGTCGTGTCTGACAAATTTACTGGAGTTCTATGAGGATGTGTCTAGGGCGGTGGATAGAGGAGAGCCAGTGGATGTGGTCTTTCTGGATTTTCAGAAGGCGTTTGATAAGGTGCCGCACAAGAGGTTGTTACAGAAGGTTAGGGGACATGGAGTTGGGGGTAGGGTGTTAGTGTGGATAGGGGATTGGCTGTCAAATAGGAGGCAGAGAGTGGGGGTCAATGCGTGCTATTCGGATTGGCGGTTGGTGACTAGTGGAGTGCCCCAGGGGTCAGTGCTGGGGCCTCAGCTATTTACCATTTATATAGATGATCTGGAGGAGGGAACTGAGTGTAAGGAAATTTGCTGATGACACCAAGATAGGTGGAACAGCAAATTGTACGGAGGGTGTGGAGAGTCTGCAGAAGGATCTAGATAGGCTGGGCAAATGGGCCAGGAAATGGCAAATGGAATTTAATGTTGGCAAGTGCGAGGTGGTCCACTTTGGTAGGAATAATGGTAGGAAGGACTATTACTTACGTGGAGAAAAACTGCAGCAGGCGACGGTGCAGAGGGACCTCGGGGTCCTTGTGCATGAGTCGCAAAAACCCAGCCTGCAGGTGCAGCAGGTGGTCAGGAAGGCGAATGGGATGCTGGCCTTCATAGCGAGGGGGACTGAATATAAAAGTAGGGAGGTCTTGCTGCAGCTGTATAGGGCATTGGTGAGGCCGCAGCTGGAGTACTGTGTGCAGTTTTGGGTGCCGCACCTGTGCAAAGATATTTTGGCCTTGGAGGGAGTGCAGAGGAGGTTTACTAGGCTGATGCCAGAGTTGAGGGGGTTGAGCTATGAGGAGAGGCTGAATAAACTGGGCTTGTACTCGTTAGAGTTTAGAAGAATGAGGGGAGATCTCATTGAGATGTATAAGATGATGAATGGGATGGATAGGATAGAGGTGGAGAGGCTCTTCCCGCTCAGAAAGGACAGTAGGACTAGGGGGCACAGCCTCAAGATAAGGGGGGGCGGTTTAGAACAGAGTTGAGGAGGAACTTCTTCACTCAAAGGGTGGTGAATCTCTGGAATTCTCTGCCTGTTGAAGTGGTGGAGGCTGCCTCGCTAAATATATTTAAGAAACGGGTTGATGGGTTTTTGATAAGAGAGGGGATTAAGGGTTATGGGGAGAGGGCGGGAATGTGGAACTGAGACACTTCAGATCAGCCATGATCTTATTGAATGGCGGGGCAGGCTCGAGGGGTTAGATGGCCTACTCCTGCTCCTATTTCTGATGTTCTTATGTTCTTATGTAATCCTGCTGAATAAGCCAATAGGATTTACTCCAGTTTTTACACAAAATTCAAGGCTCAGGATTTTTTTGGGAGAATCCCAGCTCTCGTTTTTAATGATGTTATCCTGTTCAAATCCCCTTCACTGCATTTTGTGAGCACAAAATGATATAAAGTTAAGCAAAAAGCCTCAAACACGCAGAAGATGAAGGTTACATAAATGACTTGGAAGAGGGCGTAGGTGGTGTGATTAGCAAGTTTGCTGATGACACCAAGATGGCAGGGTTGGCGGGTACGGAACTGGATTGTCAGGTGATACAACAGGATATAGATAGGTTGGTGCAGTGGGCAGATAGGTGGCAGATGGCATTTAATCCTGACAAATGCGAGGTGATGCATTTTGGACGGAATAATGCAGAGAGGAGCTATGAGATTAAAGGGAGGCCGATTAGGAGTATTGACATACAGAGGGACCTGGGAGTGCAGGTTCACAAATCCATGAAGGTTGCATCACAAGTGGAGAAGGTCGTTAGGAAGGCTTATGGGATGTTGGCCTTTATAGGAAGGGGCATAGAGTATAAAAGCTGCTGTCTAATGCTTCAGTTGTACAGAACGTTGGTTAGACCGCATTTGGAGTACTGCGTCCAGTTCTGGTCACCTTACTACCGGAAGGACGTGGAGTCTCTGGAAAGGGTGCAGAGGAGGTTTACCAGGATGTTGCCTGGCATGGGGGGACTGGGTTACGAGGAGAGGTTGAAGAAACTGGGACTATTCTCCTTGGAAAGGCGGAGATTGAGAGGGGACATGATAGAAGTATATAAGATAATGAAGGGAATGGATAGAGTTAATAGTGAGAGACTGCTCCCTAGACTAGATACAAACACGAGAGGTCATCATTTAAGGGTGAGGGGGGAGAGGTATAATTTGGAGGTGAGAAGAAGGTTCTTTACGCAGAGAGTTGTAGGGGTCTGGAACGCGCTACCGAGTAGGGTGGTGGAGGCAGGAACATTGGACTCGTTTAAGATGCAGTTAGATAGGCACATGAGTGAAACGAGAATGGAGGGATATGGTAGGGGATATTAAATAGGGTTAAACCTCGGGAGAAACCGGAAAGGCAGGCTGTAAGATTAATATTTTTGACTTTATTCCACAGGTGGAGGTCCACCTCGTGTCAAACGAGGGGCATTCACACGGCGGGTCGTGCCTGGGCTGCTCTTGCAAGTTCCGGGAGTGGCCTAGGACTTCGTGTCGGTGTGTGTGCTTGATCCTGGACCGGTAGATGGGCGCCGCAACAGCTCAGTGACTAGCACTGCTGGCTGTGCAGGCACATGGATTTGGGCCTGTGTCTGTGGGAGTTTGCGCATTCTCCCTGTGGTTGCGTGGGTTTCCTCCGGGCGCTCCGGTTTCCTCCCACACCCCAAAGATGTGCTCTCAGGCTAATCGGTTTTTACCAAATTGACACTATTTCTTCCCTGAATCTGACTGAGTAGGGTTCCATTCGTAGCCATGCAGGGTAGAATAGGTGTAGGGTGATGTGGCGGCACGGGCTCGTTGGGCCGAAGGGCCTGTTTCCCGTGCTGGATTGTTCTTTGTTCTTTGTTCTTTGTTAATATGAGGCGAAGTCACTAACTGTCAAATAAACCTTTTCCTTACAAAGGTTATTGCCGAGTCACTGTGCATTGACCTACTTTTGCTCCTTTGGTTGATCATGTTCTGACCTATGTCCCTTGCTCTCTCTCCGTTGTTTCTTATAAAACAATATGTTGCATATATTCTTGTTTGTGTCACAGTCACAGCTGGAAACATCTTCACAGCACAGTTGGTATTCGACTGAAACAGTTGCAGAGCAGTAAGGGAGTGTTGATGGATATCTTGAGGTTAAGAACAGACTTGCAGTTCTATAATGTGGTTCATCTTTTTCTGATATCCTGTCAATAGTTTACATACTGTTTAAAAAACTTGCAACTGTCAAAAAAACTTCATTGGGAGTGGATTGGTGTCAGAATTGCTATCACTAAATGCCTGAAGCAGATAGCATCCTTGTTTAATTTAATACAGGGCTCTTAACCTTGAAATCAGAGTGTGCGGCACAGTGTGAGACCAGTCGGCCCATCATATGATGGTGCTAGCTCTTCAACCAGAGCTCGCTTCTCTAATCGCATTTCCCTGCCTTTTTTTCTGTGCAATATCCATTTGAATGATGTTCCAGAAAACTCAGTAACCTCTTGAGGCGTAAAATTCTCCGTTCCAGTAATAATTCTTTGACTTTAATGATCATCCACAGTTTGTGTCTTGTTAGCACTTTGACAATCAGCAGAAACAATTATACATCCTCTTAAAACCTTCCAAATGTTTGAAGTTCTTCAACAGAATCCTGTGGGTGAGTGTTCATTGTGTCTGATTAATCTCCCAACAACGGAGTTTTACAAAACTGCACGCACTGTTCCAAACTAAACCTCCACACGGTGCACAGAGTTAAACACCCTTTCTCTGGTTTCCGTGTCTCTCTCTCTCTATAAAGCCCAATGTCCTTTTTACTATTTGCAGTTTATTCTGGCTCTTCTCCCAGATTTTGTTGCCCCCAAAAACCTCTCTTCTCTGAGCGCTGTTTTTGTATTTCCCCCAAAATATCCAACTTGATATTTTCCCAATACCGAATTGCTTCTGTTCTGTCCGCACTGCAAACCTGGACTGCAAGGGAAGGAATGGGGGGTCAGTGAGAGGCATCAGAGATTCCCACGAGAGAGACAGGGAGAGAAAACAAGTCAGATGTTTGGGTTAAATTTCTATAAAAGCAGAAAACCACATTCTGTAAAACCTGCTGATTTGTAAGAAAATGTCAGTAATTAGTTGAATTCTCACTATCATTTCATGAGAATGTTTGGTGAGAAATCAAAAACAATTCATGATAAAGTTGCTGTTTTTGCACATTCTATTTGAGTTGGTGCACACTCGGTATAACCGTGCCCCCACTCTCAGACATTACAATTTAGACACACGCCCTCACACACAATCTGGTGTTTGGACAACGAATCAACTCCTGCAGTGAAATAGAAGCAGAACGTGCACTAAGGATTGATAGTTTGAGGTAATGACCAACCCAAAGGAGCAAATGAAGGTCAGAGATTCAAGGTGTTTCTACCACTTTAAATTGTAAATAAGTGACAAAACTGCCCCCCAACTGTAAAGCACAAAGGCAGTAAAAAGTCTGACAACACCAGGTTTTAGTCCAACCGATTTATTTGATAATATACTCACTTGTCCAACGCCGGCATCTCCACATCAAGCACAAAGGCCACAGAGGAAGAAATATTTACATTTATATCTCACCATTGAAAATCTCTGCACCCACAGTGCTTGACAACCAGCAAAATGCTTTCTGATGTGCAGCCCCTGTTGTAATGTAGGAAAACTGACAGCCAATTTTGCACAGCTAGATCCCACAAACAACAAAGTGATAATGACCAACGTGGTGACTGTCCCCCTCAGGATGAATCTGCAGAGTAAGTGCAACATGACCTGGGAAAGCAATTGGGGAGCAAGGTGGGGGAATCTATAAATGGCAGGTGGAGCTTAATTTAGATAAATGCGAGGTGATGCGAGGTGTTCTTAGGTTGAACCAGGGCAGGACTTACTCAGTTAATGGTAGGGCGTTGGGGAGAGTTACAGAACAAAGAGATCTCGGGGTACAGGTTCAGAGCTCCTTGAAAGTGGAGTCACAGGTGGACAGAGTGGTGAAGAAGGCATTCGGCATGCTTGGTTTCATCGGTCCGAACACTGAATACCGGAGTTGGGACGTCTTGTTGAAGTTGTACAAGACATTGGTAAGGCCATACTTGGAATAATGTGTACAGTTCTGGTCACCCTATTATAGAAAGGATATTATTAAATTAGAAAGAGTGTAGAAGAGATTTACTACAATGCTACTGAGACTTAATGGATTGAGTTATACGGAGGGGCTGGATAGACTCGGACTTTTTTCTCTGGAGCGTAGGAAGCTGAGGGGTGATCTTATAGAGGTCTGTAAAATAATGAGAGGCACAGATCAGCTAGATAGTCAATATCTTTTCCCATAGGTAGGTGAGTCAGGATGGCAGCAGGTGGTCAGGAAGGTGAATGGGATGCTGGCCTTCATTGCGAGGGGGATTGAATATAAAAGTAGGGAGGTCTTGCTGCAGCTGTATAGGGCATTGGTGAGGCCGCATCTGGAGTACTGTGTGCAGTTTTGGTCGTCGTACTTACGCAAGGATATTTTGGCCTTGGAGGGAGTGCAGAGAATTTTGTCTTTTAAAAAGCGTTTAGACAGTTAGATGGGTATGATGGGTATAGAGGGATATGGGCCAAATGCGGGCAATTGGGATTAGTTTAGGGGTTAAAAAAGGGGTGGCATGGACAAGTTGGGCTGAAAGGACTGTTTCCGTGCTGTAAACCTCTATGACTCTAATCACCCAAATAAACACAGGCTTCTGGACTGAGTCCTGTCAGGAGTTGAAAGCAGCTGCGAGCCTCTGTATAGTTCAAACTGTAAATAAGCGAGTTTTTCCCAAACTGGCGAATATGTATCTTTGCAAATAATCTGTTTTTAATGATATTGAGTGAGGGATAAATTCTGGGCATGATTCCTGGGAGAAGTTTTACAAAATAAAGCAGTGTGATCCTCGGTTTAGTGTCTTATCTGAAAGAAACCACCTACAACTTCAGAAGGACATTGATGGACGGATGAAATGGGCTGACACATGGGCTTTAATGCAGAGAAACGTGACATAATAATGATAATGGAAAGATCAGGAGAGGCAATAATGATCAAAAGGGACAGAAAGGACCGTACGCACAAATCACTAAAAGCAATTTGGGAAAGGTGTTGAAAAAGCATGGGATCCTGGGCTTTATTAACAGAGGATTGGAATCATAAAATAATACAACCATTCAGCCCATCAAGTTAATGCTTGCTGTCCCTACTTTCCCCAATCCCAGTCATTTTTCCTGTTTGAATAATTCATCAAATTGCTTTTTGGTTAAATCTGTTTGCATTGCCCTATCAGACAGCAGGGTAGATAATGAGATCGATGTGACCACAGAGGGAATGTTGTGTTGAATTCCGATCACGCCCTTTCGGAAGGATGTCAGGATCTAGGAGAAAGTGTGGAGGAGATTGGCTAGAATTCGGGACTTCAGCTAATGTGGAGAGACTGGAGAATCTGGAATTGTTCTCCTTAGAGGAGAGAAGGTTAAGAGGAGATTTAATTGAGATGTTGCCTAGAGTAAATAAGGAGAAAGAGTTTCCAGTGGCAGGTCGGTAACCAGAGGGGTCAGAGGTTAAAGATGATTAGTGACAGAGCCCGAGGAAACATAGTGAAGCATTTCCTTTACACAGAGTTGATGCATTCCTGAATGTTCAGTCTGAAAAGGGTGGAACTGAATTCAATAAAAATTTTCAGAAGGGAATTGGAAAGATACTTGAAAAGGAATTAAAAAGGTTCCAAAGATATGGGAAAAAATCTTGGGGTGTGAGACTAATAGAATAGCTTTGCTAAAGAGTCAGTACAGGTGTAGTGGGCCACATGGCCTCTTGTCCTGTCCCATTCTCTATGTTAGAGAGTCTGACGGTTTTAGTTTAGTGCCTGTATGACTGACACTCGATTCGAGTTTTTATGCCAATTCCCAACAATTCGCAAAGTTAGATCTGAGATTCAATCAACTTCACCTCATTTCCCAAGTCTCCTGGAGCTCCAGTGGCTGAGCATCCAATTCCAGCGGAATCTGGGAAAGTTGGAATGGGAAAATGACAGCGTGTCCCCCTGCTAGTGAAAATCCAGCTATTTGCATTCTTCATCCTGGCTGTGTTGCTTTGGGGTTTTACTCTCCCTTGGATGTGGCATCGCATCATTAAATTAGACTTTGGGTGGCACAGTGGGGTAGCATCGCTGCCTCATGGCGCCAGGGACCCGGGTTTGATTCCCAGCTTGGGCCACTGTCTGTGTGGAATCTGCATGTTCTCCCCATGTCTGCATGGGTTTCCTCCGGTGCTCCAGTTTCCTCCCACAGTTTGAAAGGTGTGCTGGTTAGGTGCATTCGCCATGCTGAATTCTCCCTCAGTGAACCCGAACAGGTGCCAAGGGGATTTTCACCGCAGTGTTAATGTAAACCTTTAACTTTAGACTTGGTGCAACCAGGGACAGGCATTATCTTGGAGAGAAGACCTAATTTCAATGGACTGATGCATTCATCTTTTGAAGTATCTTGTTAACAATTTCCCTGTTATTTGATTGATTATGATGTGGAGATGCTGGCGTTGGACTGGGGTAAACAGTCCACAACACCAGGTTAAAGTCCAACAAGTTTATTGGATAGTAAACCCACAAGCTTTCGGAACACTGCCCCTTCGTCAGGTGAGTGGAGAGTTCTCATCAGAAACAGGGCATATAAAAGCACACACCGTTTACAGAATACTGATTAGAATGTGAATCTTAGAAGGCAAGCTGTAAAGACTCGCATTCTAATCAGTATTCTGTAAACTGTGTGTGCCTTTATATGCCCTGTTTCTGATGAGAACTCTCCACTCACCTGACGAAGGAACAGCGTCCCGAAAGCTTGTGGGTTTACTATCAAATAAACTTGTTGGACTTGAACCTGGTATTGTGAGATTTCTTCCTGTGTTTTGATTGATTATACAGGGATAAGTCTGCAGACTGGCTGCACATCGATGTTTGTGAAATCTCAGCCTTTCAATTGAAGCCAGCTTGAGGTCACTGTGGTGGAGGGAAGACAGTTGTAGAGAGAGTAGAACCATAGAAATGTTACACGGTAGGAAGAAGCCATTCAGCCATTGTGTTTACGCTGACCAAAAAATAGAAACAAGCTACTCATTTTAATCTTGGTTTCCAGCACCTGGTCTGTGGCCTCACAGGTTACAGGTGCAGATCCAGGAACGTTTTAAATGGTTTGAGTGTTTCAGCCTCAACCACCAACTTAGACAGTTCTACAAAGAGGTAACAAGCAAGGTGGATAATTGGGATCCTGTAGATGTCGTATTCCTGGACTTTTGATAAGGTGCCACACAAAAGTTAATACACAAGGTTCGATCACATAGGATTAGGGGTAATTTATTAGCTTGGATAGAGAATTGGCCAGCCAACAGAAAGCAGAGAGTTGAGATAAATGGGTGGCACAGTGGTTAGCACTACTGCCTCGCAGCGCCAGAGAACTAGGTTCGATTCCCAGCTTGGGTCACTGTCTGTGTGGAGTTTGCACATTCTCCCCGTGTCAATGCGGGTTTCCTCCAAGGGCTCTGACTTCTCCCTACCGTCCAAAGATGTGCTGGTTAGGGTGGATTGGCCATTCTAAATTCTCCCTCAGTGTACCTGAACAGGTGCTGGAGTGTGGCAACTAGGGGATTTTCACAGTAACTTCATTGCAGTGTTAATGTAAAGCCCACTGTGACTAATAAATTTAAAAAAATCTTTTTTCTGGTTGGCGAGCTGTAACTAGTGTGGCCCCAACTATTTACAATCTATATTAATGATTTGGATTTGGGGATAGAATGTACTATGGGCAAATTTATAGACACTACAATTGGCGGGAAAGCAAGTTGCAATGCAGAAATCAGAAACTTACAAATTAATATGGACAGACCGGGTGAATGGGCCAAAATCTGGTAGATTGAGTTTAACGTGGAGAAGTGCAAGATTGGAGGAATAAAAAGGCAACTTATTATCTAAATCAAGAGAAACTTTGAATGGTTTGGTGAAGAGGGATCTGGGTGTCCTTGAGCATGAAGGGTAGAATGTATGAAGGGGCAGTAGGTAATAAAAGAATTTTGGCATTCATTGCTTTTGGAATAGATTATAAAAATAGGAAAATGCTGCTGCAACTGTGTAGTAATGGCAACATCATGGCAATGGTGTAAGGCTTGGGTGAAACCACAACTGCACATAGTTTTATTTGAGGGAGGATGTAAATGCATTAGCGGCAGTTCACAGAGGGTTCATTAGATTAATTTCAGAGATGAATGAATTGTCTTGTGACTTGAGATTGAGCAGTTTAGGCTGATACTCATTCATATTCAGAAAAATGAGGGGGATCGAACTGAAGTATGTTAGAGACTAAAAGGGGACTGTGAGGTTGGAAGTTGAGCGGATGTTTCCCCTTGTTGGACATTCCAGACCAAGAGGCGAAGGTGTGACAGATTTAAAACAGAAATGCTGAGGAGTTACTTCACTCAAGGGGTTGTGGATCTGTGGAATTCTCTACCACAGAGTGCAGTGGAGCATGCAATATTAAACACATTGAAGAAGGAAATAGAGAGGTTTTTAACCAGCAGCAGGATGAGGGGTTACGAGGAATGGACGGGAAACTGGAGATGAGGTCAGGATGAGGTCAGCCATGATTGTATTGAATGGCAGGGCAGATTGGAGGGGCTGAATGGCCTCCTCCTGCTCCTACTTCTTACATTCTGAGAATGATCCGTTTATTCCTACTCAGCGCTTTCTGTGCTTTAGCCAATTCTCAATCCATACGAGTAGAATTCCTCCAATCCCATTGTGCTCTAATTTTATTTACTAACCTCCTGTGGAGTTCTTGTCAAAAGCCTCCTCAAAGGTTTGGAGGTGTAGTGTAGTGAAAGTGCAGTGAGAGAGCCTTTGAAAGATGGAACAAAGGTAACGGACGGTCTGGGGGTGTCAGTTGTCTGTTCACAGTTGTGCACCAACTTTTACAGGTGCCCCATAGAAAGCATTCTTTCTGGTTGTGTCACAGCTTGGTCTGGGCTCCTGCTCTGTCCAAGTCTGTAAGAAACTATAAAAAGTTGGTGAATGTAGCCCAATCCATTACGCAAACCAGCCTCCCATCCATTGACTCTGTCTACACTTCCCGCTGCCTCGGCAAAGCAGCCAACGTAGTTAAGGACCCCAGTCCTTAAAGTCGGAGGTGTGGTAGATTGTGAGGAAGGGTGTCATAGTTTGCAGGAAGACTTAGAAAGGTTGCAGAGCTGGGCCGAGAGGTGGCGGATGGAATTTAATGCGGAGAAGTGTGAGGTAATTCACTTCGGTAGGAGCAACAGATATGTCGAGTATAGGGCTAACGGGAGGACTTTGAATAGTGTGGATGAACAGAGGGATCTAGGTGTATGTGTACATAGATCCCTGAAAGTTGGGAATCAAGTAGATAAGGTTGTTAAGAAGGCGTACGGTGTCTTGGCGTTTATTGGTAGGGGGATTGAATTTAAGAGTCGCAGCGTCATGTTGCGACTGTACACAACTCTGGTACGGCTGCACTTGGAGTACTGTGTGCAGTTCTGGTCCCCACATTACAGGAAGGATGTGGAGGCTTTGGAGAGGGTGCAGAGGAGGTTTACTAGGATGTTGCCTGGTATGGTGGGGAGGTCCTATGAGGAGAGACTGAGGGATTTGGGGTTGTTTTCGTTGGAAAGAAGGCGGCTAAGAGGGGATCTTATTGAAACATATAAGATGATTAGAGGTTTAGATAGGGTGGACAGTGATAGCCTTTTTCCTCGGATGGAGAAAGCTAGCACGAGGGGGCATGGCTTTAAATTAAGGGGGGGTAGCTACAAGACGGATGTCAGGGGTAGGTTCTTTACCCAGAGGGTGGTGAGGGATTGGAATGCCCTGCCAGCTGCAGTTGTAAATGCGCCGAGTTTGGGGGCGTTTAAGAGATCTGTGGATAGGTTTATGGATGAAAAGGGATTGGTTTAGGCTAGTGGGTCATTGTTTTTGTAACTGGTCGGCGCAACATCGTGGGCCGAAGGGCCTGTTCTGCGCTGTAATGTTCTATGTTCTATGTTCTATTCACCCCGGACATTTCTCTTCCACTTCCTTCCATCAAAGAAAAGATATAAAAGTCTGAGGTCACGTACCAACCCACTCAAGAGCAGCTTCTTCCCTGCTGCTGTCAGACTTTTGAATGGACCCACTGCGCATTAAGTTGATCTTTCTCGACACCCTGATTATGACTGTAACACTACATCCTGCACTGTTTCCTTACCTTTTCTATGAACGGTATGTTTTGTCTGTACAGTGCACAAGAAACAATACTTTTCACTGTATGTTAATACATGTGATAATAATAAATCAAATCAAACCAAATGAGAAGTACCTCACAGCCCTGCTGCAATCGGTGAGAACCGTGCCTCTTCCATCCTTCCACACAGAGAGGGCCAGGGAAATGGATACAGCAACCTCAGCAAATCAGGTGCTCCTCTGAACCTTATCCTTGTACGTGGATGGACTTGGCACTCTGGAGGGAGCTGGCCCCCAACCAATGGAAATCTGAGAAATGAGGATGAGAAGGCACTGTACAATTCCTCTCAGACCCGACTTTCTTCATGTCTCTGAGCAGGAGGGGGACTGCCAGTGAGAATGGGAGAAAACAGGAGGGACACGCCCGCACCAGAGCTCTCTGGAACTTTTGTGTGTGCCAGGCATGGGCTTGGGACTCCAGCCATTGGATTGGAACTTGAGGGTGGAATGTGCCTCTGCTCCTGCTGTCACTCAGTCTCTTCTCCCTCACCGACTGGTGCCACCAGGAAGAGGGCAAGGCTGTTTCGGAGACATGGATAGAGTAGGAACAGGAATGGTTGTTGCAGGTTCCGGGGTTTAAATGTTTCAGTAAGATCAGGGAAGATGGTAAAAGAGGGGGAGGTCTGGCATTGTTGGTCAGGGATAGTATTACGGTGGCAGAAAGGATGTTTGATGAGGACTCATCTACTGAGGTAGTTTGGGCTGAGATTAGAAACAGGAAAGGAGAGGTCACCCTGTTGGGAGTTTTCTATAGGCTTCCGACAAGTTCCAGAGATGGAGAGGAAAGGATTGCAAAGATGATTCTGGATCGGAGCGAAAGTAACAGGGTAGTTGTTATGGGGGACTTTAACTTTACAAATATTGATTGGAAAAGCTATAGTTCAAGTTAAATGGGTCAGTTTTTGTTCAATGTGTGCAGGAAGGTTTCCTGACACAGTATGAAGATAGGTCAACAAGAAGCGAGGGCACATTGGATTTGGTACTGGGAATGAACCAGGTGTTAGATTTGGAGGTAGGTGAGCACTTTGGTGATAGTGACCACAATTCAGTTACATTTACATTAGCGATGGAAAGGGATAGGTATATACCGCAGGACAAGAGTTATAGCTGGGGGAAAGGAAGTTATGATGCGATTAGGCGAGATTTAGGATGTATAGGATATAGAAGGAAACTGCAGGGGATGGGCACAATTGAAATGTGGAGCTTGTTCAAAGACCTGCTACCTCATGTCCTTGATAAGTATGTACCTGTCAGGCAGGGAGGAAGTGGTTGAGCGAGAGAACCGTGGTGTACTAAAGAAGTTGAATCGCTCGTGAAGAGGAAGAAGGAGACTTATGGCAAGATAAGATGTGAAGGCTCAGTTAGGGTGCTTGAGAGTTACAAGTTAGCCAGAAAGGACTAAAGAGAGAGCTAAGAAGAACCAGGAGGGGACATGAAAAGTCTTTGACAGGTAGGATCAAGGAAAAACCTAAAGCTTTCTATAGGTATGTCAGGAATAAAAGAATGACTAGGGTAAGATTAGTGCCAATCAAGGACAGCAGTGAGAAGTTGTGCGTGGAGTCCAAAGAGATAGGAGAGGCACTAAATGAATATTTTTCATCAGTATTCACACAGGAAAAAGAGAATGTTGTTGAGGAGAATACTGAGATACAGGCTATTAGACTAGATGGGATTGAGGTTTATAAGGAGGAGGTGTTAGCAATTCTAGAAAGTGTGAAAATAGAAAAGTCCCCTGGGCCGGATGGGATTCATCCTAGGATTCTCTGGGAAGCTAGGGAGGAGATTGCAGAGCCTTTGGCTTTGATCATTAGGTCGTCATTGTCTACAGGAATAGTGCCAGAATATTGGAGGATAGCAAATGTCATCCCCTTGTTCAAGAAGGGGAGTAGAGACAACCCTGGTAATTATAGACCGGTGAGCCTTATTTCTGTTGTGGGCAAAGTTTTGGAAAGAATTATAAGAGATCGGATTTATAATCATCTAGAAAGGAATAATTTGATTAGGGATAGTCAATATGGTTTTGTGAAGGGTAGGTCATGCCTCACAAACCTTAGCGAGTTCTTAGAGAAGGTGACCGAAGAGGTGGATGAGGATAAAGCAGTTGATGTGGTGTACATGAATTTCAGTAAAGTGTTTGATAAGGTTCCCCACAGTTAGCTATTGCAAAAGATACGGAGGCATGGGATTGAGGGTGATTTAGCGGTTTGGATCAGAAATTGGCTAGCTGTAAGAAGACAGAGGGTGGTGGTTGATGGGAAATGTTCATCCTGGAGTTCAGTTACTAGTGGTGTATTGCAGGGATCTGTTTTGGGGCCACTGCTGTTTGTCATTTTTATAAATGACCTGAATGAGGGTATAAAAGGATAGGTTAGTAAATTTGCGGATGACACTAAAGTCGGTGGAGTTGTGGACAGTGTGGAAGGATGTTGCAGGTTACAGAAGGACATAGATAAGCTGCAGAGCTGGGCTGAGAGGTGGCAAATGGAGTTTAATGAGGAAAAGTGTGAAGTGATTCACTTTGGAAGGAGTAACAAGATTACAGAGTACTGGGCTAATGGTAAGATACCTGGTAGTGTGGATAAGCAGAGATCTTGGTGTCCAGGTGCATAAATCCCTGAAAGTTGGCACCCAGGTTGATAGGATTGTTAAGAAGGGGTACGGTGTGTAGAGGGATTGAGTTGAGGAGCCATGAGGTCATGTGCACCTGTACAAAACTCTGGTGTGGCTGCACTTGGATTGTATACAGTTCTGGTCGCCATATTATAGGAAGGATGTGGAGGCATTGGAAAGGGTGCAGAGGAGATTTATCAGGATGTTGCCTGATATGGTGGGAAGGTCTTATGAGGAAAGGCTGAGAGACTTGAGGCTGTTTTCATTAGAGAGAAGGTTAAGAGGTGACTTAATAGAAGCATATAAGATGATCAGAGGATTCGATAGGATGGACAGTGAGAGGCTTTTTCCTCGGATGGAGATGGCTAACTCGAGGGGATATAGCTTTAAATTGGGGAGTGATAGATATAGGACAAATGTCAGAGGTAGGTTCTTTACTCAGAGGGTAGTAAGGGTGTGGAATGCCCTGCCTGCAACAGTTGTGGACTCGCCAACATTAAGGGTATTTAAATGGTCATTGGATAAACATACGGATGATATTGGAATAGTGTAGGTTAGATGGGCTTTAGATTGGTTTCACAGGTCAGCACAACATCGAGGGCCGAAGGGCTTGTACTGTGCTAGAATGTTCTATGTTCTCCCTCTCAGGCTGAGCCCAGGGAGAGCACAGGGGGAGAGATATCCACCTGTAGAGAGGTCACAGCAGACACCTGCACACTCTACCGGCCCAGGGTACGTATCTCAATGAGAATGTGCTCTGGTGTAGTCTGACACTGGTCACCACGCAGATGGTCCACTAGGGGAAGAGGCGGAGTCAGACGAGCCCCACCCCACCCCCGCTCCCCCGTCCCCCATCCCCCACCTCTCCCCAAGAACTGTTGGAAGAGAAACATTTGGAATTTCCTTCCAGGTGTTGGAGCGTCAGGAAGAGGCAGAGCTGTTGGAATGTGACAGCAGGATGGCAGGTCCGTCAGCTGCCCGGTGTCCTGTGTGTGAATCAAGTCTCCATGGAGAGGAAAGTGGGCTCTCTGGGGTCCGAGTCCAGCAGGTTGAGCTGGAGATACGCACAGTCCTGCATTCTCCCCGGCTGCCCTGGGGGGAGTTTCTGCACGAGGGGACGATGCACTTTGACCTCTCTCCAGATGTTGCTTCTTACAGAGTCAGAACTTGGGCACCCAAGGGAGTAGCAGCTGGTCACGCCTGGGTCACCCACTCAGGAACCAGAGACACCCCACACCCTCTGGATCCACCTTGTCCGTGTCCCCCTCGGCCCCTGGCACTGCGCGGGCAGCAGCTGGCGCAAAGGAATTCGGGACCCTCCAGGCTGAGGGTCTCCAGAGGACAAGTGCCAGGGTCACCCAAGGAAACAGAGCAAACAGGTCCACCAGCTGCCCTACCCATGCTGCAGATATCAGGGAAGCATCGAAAAGGCCATGGAGAAGAAATACATTTTCATAATAACTCATTGCCAGATAAATAAACAATTCTCATCAATCGGAGTTAAGTCAATAAAATCACCTTCACTTCAATAATTTTTACTCTCTTCTTTCAATGTGACTCTTAGATCTTTCTGAACAGCCCCCTCCAGCCCCCACCTCCTCCACCTCCCCCCTCCCCTTCCCGCAGACACCCGACACCCCTGAGTCCAACTCCAGGCTCTGTTTACCTTTGGCCAGCGCGACACGCTGGGTGTGAGACACTTTCTCTGTGTCTCAGCAGCATTATCCACCCCACCACCACACCCCCCCCCCCCCCCCATCACCCACGCCATTCCCCCTATAATCATTGGCCGTTCCCTGGCACTATGTTCACTGATACTGCCAACACAAACCCTTTTCCTTGGACAAAGTCCAAGACAAAGTGTAGAATGAGGCCTTGAGTACGAATAATGATCCACTGTGATGGCAGTGCAAGACTCCACTGACATTGCATGCCAAACTGAAACTTATTACTGAACGTCCCTCAAAATTTTCACCCCTCACTTGCTCTTGACCTCGCCAGCGGAGGCAAGGGAAGAATTATGCCCAATATTGAGAACCGCCTTCAATCATCTTCCTCAATAGTTCAGAGTTTATCTACTCTACAATCAGACCCATGGACAAGAAAGACACTGACTCTCTCTGCCTTACCCAGAGCAACACCTGAGGACAATGGCTGGTTTAGATTCGAAACCCCCCTCCCCCCTTACTCCCCCCTCCATTCCCTTTCCAACGCCTACACTGTTCCTTACCCAGGGATCTGAAAATCAGCTGAAATGGGCCCAGGAACAGGCTGTAGTGGAATTCCGGGGTTTGTTCTGCTGGGAATAGGATTGGAATTGGAATGGTTGATGAAGCATTTCTGTACAATTAGATTGGGGGGGATTCAGCAAAATTTGAAATGGAGGCCATGTGCTTGTATATGATTGCTTTGCTATTTAAAGAAAGTGTGAAATATTTAAAATAATCTCAATAACAACTGCTACACCATTAAAATAACAAAGAAATGTCACACTTGTCAGGTTTGAGCACACAGTCTAGACTGAGAACTCTGGGGGGGGGGGGGTTCCCACACAGCCCCGCACATTCCCTCTTTGCAATTAACGGGAACGTCATGTAGGACAATGTGGAAGAAAGGGCTAGGAGGGTATTCTGGTTGGATGAGAGAATGTGGCGAGGTGAGGCTCAGTGACCTTTGGGCCAAGATGTTTGCTCTTTGTCCTGTCACTGAATGTGGTTGTGTAACTCCTGTCCCAGAATCTGTGCAAAACTTGTTTTCATTTCTTCGAGTTGAGCTTGTTTTCTGTTACTCAATGCTGTTCTGAGCTCCCAGCCCTTACCCAGTGGTTGACAGCTCCCTGTTTGATCAAAGGTGGCTCGCAGACAGCTTCAAACACAGCCTGACATGCACATTGCATCTCTGACAGGTGAGAACTGTGCGGTTTACATTTCCATTGCACAAGCTACTCAAATTGGAAAATGACAAAAAGCAAAAGACTGAAGTCACATTTGAACAGAGGTTAGAGTAAAGATCAGAGAAGTTATATCATTTTACTCCCAAAAATAACAGTTTGTGGCAAACTGTGACATTTACTTGACATAATTTCAACAACAGTTTGTGACAGCCTCATTGCTCTAGCGACTCATGTTTTGTGAACTCAACCTTATTAAACTTCTCGCTCTGTGCAAAACAAATACTCAAGTCCAATAAACACTGAGATATCATCTTCTGAGACTTTTCAATCTCAGAGAGATTATACTGCAGAGAATTCTCTGTCATAACCAGGACAATCGATTCTGCAAAAGACACCTCCAGAAAGATCCTCCTTTCTCTGTAGCATCTCTCTCCATCTCACTCAATCAATCCCCTCATCATCCTCAGCTCCCATTCATAAACTTGCAGCTTGTGGGTCTCAGTTAGAATGTGACCACTTGCTGCAGTTATACAAGGCGTTACTGAATATCATTCAGTTTTGGGCTTATTACCTACTGAAGGTTGTACTTACCTTAGAAGGTAAGAGCACAGATCACTCGGCTGAGGAGGGGATTGTTAAATGGGCGACAGGTGCTCCCATGGTAACATATAAAATTTCTACAGGGAGAACCTGATGGAGTAGATTACTGAAAGGTTGTTCCTCACTGGCTGGAGAATCTAGAGCAAGATGTCACAGTCTCAGAGTAAGATATAGAAATGCCAGCGTTAGACTGGGGTGGGCACAGTAACTCCTGATGTCACTCATCTGATGAAGGAGCAGCGCTCCAAAAGCTTGTGACTCCAAATAAACCTGTTGGACTTTAACCTGGTGTTGTGAGACTTCTTACTGTGCCCACCCTGGTCCAATGTCAGCATCTCCACATCATGGCTACCACCAACACCGCAAAGTCAAAAAGACACCCTGAAGAAGGAGCAGAGTAAAAGATCAACCATTTTGGACTGAGATTGGGAGGAATTTCTTCACTCAGAAGGTGTTGAATCTCTGGAATTCTCCATCCCAAAGGGGTGTGGAGGCTAAGTCATTAAAAATTGATTTGTTCATTTTTGGATCCTAAGAGAATGAAGAGAATAGAGAAAGAAAGCAATGTTAGATACGAGATCAGCCATGATAGTACTGAATGGTGGGGTAGGGTTGAAGGGCCATTTCCTGACCCTATTTCTTCAGTAACATCTGCAACCTATCCTCATAACTGAAGACCCTTCATTTAAGTATAATTCTGTTCACCTCATCTCTGAAAGAAAGCCTTCTTCAGACATTGCAAAGTTATCTCAAATCTCGAACCAATTCCATTTTTGATTAATTCGATTTCTATTTATTTATGAAACTGTTTTAATGGGATTCTCTCTGGATTACCTGAATAATAACAAAACCATTACGCTATGTCGAGTTCCTGCTGTATTTAAATCGCAAAAGAATAATTAACATTGGCGTTGGTCCTCTAGAGAGTGAGTCTGGGGATTGGTAATGAGAAACAAGCAAATATCAGAGATGTTGAACAGATATTTTGTGATTGTTTTCATTGTAGAAACTTAGAAAACTTTCCAAATACACTGGAAAATCAAGATGTGTTCAGGAAGGAGGAACTTAAAACAATCACCATCAGCAGGGAAAAGGATTGGGAAAACTATTAAACCCAAGGGCTGACAAATCCCCAGGAGCAGATGGCCTGTTTTCGAGCATCTGAACAGAAGTCACTGCAGAGACAGTGGAGGCATTGGTTATAATCTTCTAAAATTCCTTAGATTCTGGAAGGCTCCCCACAAATTGGGAAATAGCAAATGTGAGACCTTTATTAAGAAAAGGAGCGAAACAGAAAGCCAGTTCGCCCAATACCGGTCAGAAGGAATTTGCTGAAATTCCATTGTTAAGGAGGTGATAGTAAGAAACTTAGAAAATCATAATAGGGTCAGACTGAGTCAACATGGCTTTATGAAAGGGAAATTGCGTTTAACTAATTTATTACCTCTTTGAGGAAGTAAAAAACAAGGTGGATAAAGGAGAACCTGTAGATGTGATATAGTTAGATTTCCAAATTGTTAAGGCACCATACCAAAGATTACTACACAAGGTAAGAGCACACAGAGTCCAGGGTAACATGTTAGCATTGGTTAGCTGACAGGAAACTGAGTTTAGAGTTAAATGGGTTTATTTTGGGTTGGCAAGCTGTAACTAGTGGAGTATCGTAGGGATCAGTGCTGGGGCCTCAACTAGTCACAACCTGCATCACAAACTTGGGTGAAGGGAATGAACGTATGGTAGTTAAATTTGACAATGGCATCAAGATAGAAAGGAAAGTAAGTTATTCAGAGGAGAGAGAGTTTGCAAAGAAATTTAAATAAATTAAGTGAGTGGGCAAAAATGTGGCAGATGGAGTATAATGTGGGAAAATGTGAAGTTCACTTTGGCTGGAAGTATAAAAGAGCAGAGGATTATTTAAATGTAGAGTGATTGCCGAACTTATGGGCACGGAGGGATTTGAGTGTCGTGTTATTTAATCATATAAAGATAGAATCATAGAGTCAGAGAGGTTTACAGTGTGGAAACAGGCCCTTCAGCCCAACTTATCCATGCCCCCCTTTTTTTAAACTCCTCAGCTAGTCCCAATTGCCTGTGTTTGCTCCATATCTCTCTATATCAATGTATACGGGACCATGTAACTGTTTAAACGCTTTTTAAAAGACAAAATTGTACCCACCTCTACTCCTACCTCTGGCAGAATGTTCCAGACACTCACTGCCTTCTGTGTGAAAAAGGTAGTCTGCTGGTACAGCAAGTGATTGGGGAGGTAAATAGAATGTTGGTGTTTATTGCAAGGGGAATGAAAGATAAAAGGAGGAAATTTTACTGTAGCTGTGCAGGGTGTTGCTGGGACAACATCTGGAATACTCTGCACAGATTTGGTCTCTTTCTTTGAAAAAAGAAGTAATTGCTTTCGAAGAGGTTCAGAGAAAGTTCGCTCGATTCCTTCCTAGGATAAAAGGTTTACGTTCCAAGGAAAGGTTGAACAGGTTGGGCCAAGAACCTTTAGACTTCAGAAGAATGAAGGTAAGCTCTTTGAAATGTATAAGATCCTGAGGGGACTTGACAGAGGAAGACGTTTCCACCTTTTGGGAGAAACTAGAAGCAGTTGGCAGTTTAACAATAAGAGATCGACTTGAAGATGGAGATGGGGAGAAGGTTTTTTCTCTCCGAGGGTGGTTGATTTGTGGAATTCTGTCCTGCAGAGAGCAGTGGGACTGTCTCATTGCATTTATTCAAGGGTGAGTTAGTCAGATTTCTGAATGACAGGGAGTCAAGACTTAGAGGGGACAGGCAGCAACGTGGAAATCAGCCATGACCTTATTGAATGGTGCCACAGGTTGGAAGGGCTGAATGGCCTGCTCCCAGTTTTCCTATTATACACCACGCTACTGTCTCTGCATCATCTGTAGCTATACCGGTGCTGGTGGGTGAGTGGATCACACATTGCTGCGTTAGTGTCGTCCCCATAGAATCAATGACTCAAAACTGACCCCAGAACATTGCTGAATAGTGTATATGTGATATTTGTGTGGGAATTATTGGAACAGGGGCACAATCTCTGCCTGATGAACTCATTCCAAGGCCAGTCTGATCTGGGCTGGAGCCTAGGATCTGCACAGTAAAAAGTCTGACAACACCAGGTTTAGGTCCAACTGATTTATTTGATAGTAAACTCACAAGCTTTCCGAAAGCTAGTGAACTTACTATCAAATAAATTGGTCGGACTTAAACCTGGTGTTGTCAGACTTTTTACTGTGTTTACCCCAGTCCAACACCGGCATTCCCACATCATGCCCAGGATCTGACTATGGAGAGTCTGGGCATTGTGTCGCAAGGATCAGTAGCAGGAGGCCATTAGGTCCCTCAAGCCTACTGTCTACCTCAAGCCTACCAATGTCTTGTACAAGTTCAATATGATTATGGCTGGTCAGATTGTTACCTTAATCCCAGTTTCTATTGGTCCTGCAAATTCCTTGACTCCCTCTGTCTAGCAAAGGTCATTGATGGAGCAGCTGAAGATGGTTGGGCCGAGGACACTGCCCTGAGGGACTCCTACAGAGATGGCCTGGGACTGAGATGACTGACCTCCAACCACCACAACCATCTTCCTTTGTGCCAGGAATACTCCAACCAGCAGAGAGTTTGCCCCTGATTCCCACTGACTCCAGTTTTGCTCGGGCTCCTTGATGCCACACTCAATCGAATGCAGGCTTAATGCCAGGGGCTGTCACTCCCACCTCACCTCCACAGTTCAGCTCTTTTGCCCATGTTTAAACCAAGGCTGTAAATAGGTTAGAAGCTGAGTGACCCCCTGGTGAAACCCAAACTGGGCGTCACTGAGCAGGTTATTTTTGAGCAGGTTCTGATTGATAGCGCTGCTGACAGAGTCATAGAGGTTTACAGCATCGGCCCAACTTGTCCATGCCACCCTTTTATTTGAAACCCCTATGTTAATCCCAATTGTCCGCATTTAGCCCATATCCCTCTATACCCATCTTAACATAACATAAGAAATAGGAGCAGGAGTAGGCCATCTAGCCCTTCGAGCCTGCCCCGCCATTCAATAAGATCATGGCTGATCTGTCATGGCTCAGTTCCACCTTCCCGCCCTCTCCCCATAACCCTTAATCCCTTCGCTTATCAAAAACCCATCAACCCGCTTCTTAAAAATATTTAGCGAGGCAGCCTCCACCACTTCAACGGGCAGAGAATTCCAGAGATTCACCACCCTTTGAGTGAAGAAGTTCCTCCTCAAAACGTTCTAAACCGCCCCCCTTTTATCTTGAGACTGTGCCCCCTAGTCCTGCTGTCCTTTCTGAGCGGGAAGAGTCTCTCCACTTCTATCCTATCCATTCCATTCATCATCTTATACGTCTCAATGAGATCTCACCCATGTAACTGTCTCAATGCTTTTTAAAAAATAAAATTGTACCCGTCCCTACTACTACATCTGGCAGCTCATTCCAGACACTCATCACCCTTATGTGAAAAAATTGCCCCTGTGGCCACTTTTGTACCTCTCCCTTCTCACCTTAAACCTCTGCCCTGTAGTTTTAGGCTCCCCTACCTTTGGAAAAGATATTGACTATCTGGCTGATCTATGCCCCATTATTTTATAGACCTCTGTATAATCACCCCTCAGCCTTCTACGCTCCTGAGAAAAAGTCCCAGTCTATCCAGCCTCTCCTTATAACTCAAACCATCAAGTCCCGGTAAGAACATAAGAACATAAGAAATAGGAGTAGGAGTCGGCCATCTGGCCCTTCGAGCCTGCCCCGCCATTCAATAAGATCATGGCTGATCTGTCGTGACTCAGCTCCACCTTCCCGCCCTCTCCCCATAACCCTTAATCCCTTCTCTTATCAAAAACCCATCAACCCGTTTCTTAAAAATATTTAGCGAGGCAGCCTCCACCACTTCAACGGGCAGAGAATTCCAGAGATTCACCACCCTTTGAGTGAAGAAGTTCCTCCTCAACTCTGTTCTAAACCGCCCCCCCTTTATCTTGAGGCTGTGCCCCCTAGTCCTACTGTCTTTTTTGAGCGGGAACAGTCTCTCCACCTCTATCCTATCCATCCCATTCATCATCTTATACGTCTCAATGAGATCTCCCCTCATTCTTCTAAACTCTAACGAGTACAAGCCTAGTTTATTCAGCCTCTCCTCATAGCTCAATCCCCTCAACTCCGGTATCAGCCGAGTAAACCTCCTCTGCACTCCCTCCAGGGCCAAAATATCCTTGCGCAGGTGCGGCGCCCAAAACTGCACACAGTACTCCAGCTGCGGCCTCACCAATGCCCTATACTGTACACAGTATTCCAAGTGTGGCCTTACCAATGTCTTGTACAACTTCAACAAGACGTCCCAACTCCTGTATTCAAAGTTCTGACCAATTAAACCAAGCATGTTGAATGCCTTCTTCACCACTCTGTCCACCCATGACTCCACTTTCAAGGAGCTATGAACCTGCACTCCTAGATCTCTTATTCTGTAACTCTCCCCAACGTCCTACCATTTTAACTAGGTAAGTCCTGCTCGAGGGAGCTGTAGACCAATTAAAGGAACTATCCATTATGAGGGAAGAAGTGTTAGGGCTTTTAGGTAGCATTAAAACTGATAAATCTCCGGGGCCCGATGGCATTTATCCTAGGCTGCTTAGGGAGGCGAGAAATGAAATTGCTGGGCCTCTGACGTGAATCTTTGTCTCTTCTTTGGACACAGGTGAGGCCCCAGAGGACTGGAGGATAGCGAATGTGGTACCGCTGTTTAAAAAGGGTAGGAGGGATAACCCTGGTAACTATAGGCCGGTGAGTTTGATGTCAGTGCTAGGCAAGTTGATGGAGAGGATTCTTAGGGATAGGATGTATGAGCACTTAGAGCGTTGCGATCTGATTAAGGATACGCAGCATTGCTTTGTAAAGGGGAAGTCTTGCCTTACAAATCTGGTAGAATTTTTTGAGGAGGTGATAAAAATGGTTGACAAAGGACGAGCCGTTGATGTCGTCTATATGGATTTCAGTAAGGTGTTTGACAAAGTCCCTCATGGTAGGTTGGTAGAAAAGATTAAGGCTCATGGGATACAAGGCCAGGTATCTAGATGGGTGGAGAACTGGCTTGCTAAGAGGAGACAGACAGTAGTAGTGGAGGGGTCCTTTTCTAGCTGGAGGTCTGTCACTAGTGGTGTGATGTGGGAATGCTGGCGTTGGACTGGCGTAAACACAGTAAAAAGTCTGACAACACCAGGTTTTAGTCCAACCGATTTATTTGATAGTAAACTCACAAGCTTTTGAGGGGACTCGAAAGTCCCCTCGAAAGCTTGTGAGAATATTATCAAATAAATCGGTTGGACTAAAACCTGGTGTTGTCAGACTTTTTATTAGTGGTGTGCACAGGGCTCAGTACTGGGACCTCTTCTCTTTGTAGTATATATAAATGACTTGGAAGAGGGAGTAAGTGGTGTGATCAGCAAATTTGCAGATGACACTAAGATGGCTGGATTGGCGGGCAGTGAGGAGCAGTGTCTGGCAATACAACAGGATATTGATAGGCTGGTATATTGGGCAGATACATGGCAAATGGAGTTTAATCCTGATAAATGTGAGGTGATGCATTTTGGCCAGAATAATGTAGGGGGGAGTTATATGATAAAGGGTAAGCCCATAAGGAGTATAGAATCGCAGCGAGACCTGGGGGTGCAAGTGCACAAGTCTTTGAAGGTGGCAGTGCAAGTAGAGAAGGTTGTGAAGAAAGCCTATGGTATGTTAGCCTTTATAGGAAGGGGTATAGAGTATAAGAGCTGGAGTCTAATGTTGCAGTTGTATAGAACGTTGGTTAGGCTGCATTTGGAGTACTGCATCCAGTTCTGGTCGCCTTACTACCGGAAGGACGTGGAGACTCTGGAGAGAGTGCAGAGGAGGTTTACCAGGATGTTGCCTGGTATGGAAGGACTGGGTTATGAGGAAAGATTGAGCAAATTGCGGCTGTTTTCCCTTGAAAGACGGCAACTGAGGGGAGATCTAATAGAGGTATATAAAATTATGAAGGGTATAGATAGAGTAAACAGAGGTAAGCTATTTCCTATGTTAGAGACACACAGTACGAGGGGCCACGGGCTTAAGGTGAGGGGGGAGAGGTATAACACGGATATTATTGAGAATGGGCAATTTGGCACTCAGCCAAAAATCTATTCCCTGCAATGAGGCTGGAGAATTCTAACTGAGGGCAATGCCAAAGAATCCCAGTCATACTCACAATTATTTTAAAAGTCTCTATTATTTTTCTCGCTGGGTTTTTGTCTGTGACTGAGAACTGGAAACTAATCTTCAATTTCTGGAGAATTTAGGATTGTTCTGGAGTGCTGGGGTCACTAACCAGGGAACCCATGAACTTTAACATTAACACTGGTCCAATCAATATCCCTTGACTCCTGGTTAAAACAGGTCTATTGAAATAATTATTTAGAAGTGATTTCAGTTTAGCTGCTGAACCAAATAATTTCCAGACAGTCCTGTTGCTGTGGTGATGGCACCGAGACCTTTTCTGTGACAATTAGGGTGTTTCCAACTTACTGAAATCTTGTACAAAGCAAAATACTGCGGATGCTGGAAAATCTGAAAAACAAGGGTGAGAATTTCTGGCTTGACCTCGGGAATTGTTACAGGCGAGACTGGAAATTCAATGGACTGATTGAAGGTCTACTGACCTCAGGCAGGAATTTCCTGTCTTGGGGCACCACGCTGGAAAATCCCACCCAGAAACAGAACATTCTAGAAATGCTCAGCAGGTGTGGCAGTGTGTGTGTAGGGAGGTAAAAGGTTAAAGGACACTGACCCCTTTCTTCTCTCCACCAAAGCTACCAAATCTGCTGAGTGTTTCCAGAAATTTCTGCTTTTATTTATAAATCTTGTGATGTGTTTGGAATCCTTGGGGCTTTCCAGAGTCAGACTCAAAGTGAATCAGGTTGAAGGAAATGTCCCTTTGCACATAGCCCTCTCTGAATGAGCTGTCTCTCCAAACCAAACCATGTTTTCACATTGTTTTTCATGGAGGCTTTGGAGAAGAGGTTTACCAGGATGTTGCCTGGTATGGAGGGTATTTGCTATGAGGAGAGGTTGGAGAAACTTGGATTGTTCTGATGGAACCACAGAGGTTGGGGGGTGACCTGATAGCGGTCTACAAGATTATGTAGACCTGGACAGAGTGGATAGTCAGATGCTCTTTCCTAGGGTAGAAAAGTCAAGTATTAGAATCATATCCATCCAGGCCCTACCCCCCTCTTCCTACATATTTTACCCACTAATCCCTCTAACCTAAGCACCTTAGGACACTAAGGGGCAATTTTATCATGGCCAATCAACCTAACCTGCACATCTTTGGACTGTGGGAGGAAATCGGAGCACCCGGAGGAAACCCACACAGACACGGGGAGAACGTGCAAACTCCACACAGACAGTGACCCGAGCCGGGAATCGAACGCAGGTCCCTGGAGCTGTGAAGCAGCAGTGCTAACCACTGTGCTACTAGGAGACATAGGTTCAAAATGCACGGTGAAAAGTTTAGAGGAGATGTGATAGGCAAGTTTTTTGATACAGAGGGTGGTGAATGTCTGGAATGCGCTGCCTGGGCAGGGGGTGAGAGCAGGTATGATAGCGGCATTTACGGGGCATCTAGACAAGTACACGAATAAGGTGGGACTGGAAGAATATGGATTCCGTATGTGCTTACAGTTTTAGTTTCGTTAGGGCATTGTGATCAATGCAGGCTTGGAGGAGGAATGTTCCGGTCCTGTACTGATCTTTGTTCTTTGTTCCTGGACACTTTGCGGAGGCGTGCCCTGATTGGTAGCAGTGCGCTGACAGAAGCAGGGGTGATTGGTCAGGCCCCAGAAGTGACCACTGAGGGTTCAGCATTCCCAGACCTCATGCACCTTATTGAAGCCTCCTTGCATTTTCCCGGATTAGGTGTTGCTGTGTTATTGACTGGGAATGCAGATTCTTGCTGTGGTCACATGGGATAACGGGCAGGATTTTACAGCTTCACTCATCCCGAAACTGTAAAATCCCGCCCAAGGACAGCAGACCTTCCCACGGTCTGCCCCTCGCCCGCTCCGATTCCCCATGGTGGACGGGGCGGTAAGATTCCAGCGAATGGATCTCTGTAATCTTCACACTGGGCACAATACTGGCAGCCACTCTGTCAGAAGGTGAAATCTGGTCAGGCCTGAGTTTTGCTTCTAAGCATTCAGAAATTCCGGTAGCCTCTCTCCCCCAGGACAGGGTACAAGATATTCCTGCTCAAAGATAAAGCACTGCCTCCAACAGGAATCTCTCCGACTTTCCCACTGACATCAGCAATGCTTCCCAGTTCCTATTCACCTTATATACATGAACAATCTCTGTCCCCAACTCCCCAGGCCTGTGGTTCACTGGAGTCAGGGATCAGCTGGCTAGATAGTCAAGAACACTCACTGATTTTCTCTTTGAACTGAACTATATTTCCCGTGGTTACTCTTCAACCAGACCTAAAGGAACTCAATTTTAATATTTTTAATACAAAAATCAAAATGAAATTGTGAATCTTTCCAGATTCAAATTATATTTTAAACATTTATGTTTTAACAATTCAACAAGATATACTCAGAATATGGAAACTATTAATGTTGAGGTAAAAGTGATAAAATTAATTCTGTGATTACGGGCTGCCTCACAGCGCCAGGGACCTGGGTTCAATTCCTGGCTTGGGTCATGTCGGTGCAGAGTCTGTACATTCTCCCCGTGTCTGCATGGGTTTCCTCTGGATGCTCCAGTTTCCTCCCACAGTCAAAAGATGTGCAGATTAGGTGGATTGGCCATGATAAATTGTTCCTTAGTGTCAGGCGGTCTAGCTAGGGTAAATGCATGGGGTTACAGGAATAGGGCCTGGATGGGATTGTGGTCGGTACAGATTCGATGGGCTGAATGGCCTCTTTCTGCACTGTAGGATTCTAGGACTCTCAAACCCATTGTCAAAACTCCCGCAAATGTAAGGTGCACAGAGATGATAGGTTGAGAAAGCTCGGTCATTTCTCCTTAGAGAGACGAAGGATGAGGGGTGACCTGATAGAGGTGTATAAGATGATGAGAGGTATTGATCGAGTGGATTCTCAGAGGCTTTTTCCCAGGGCTGAAATAGTTGCCACAAGAGGACACAGGTTTAAGGTGCTGGGGGGTAGGTACAGAGGAGATATCAGGGGTAAGTTTTTCACTGAGAGGGTGGTGGGTGTGTGGAATTGGCTGCTTGCAGTGCTGGTGGAGGCGGATTCGATAGGGTCTTTTAAGAGACTTTTGGATAAGTACATGGGACTTAGTAAAATAGAGGGTTATAGGTAAGCCGAGTAGGTAGGGACATGTTTGGCGCAACTTGTGGGCCGAAGGGCCTGTTTGTGTTGTTGTTTTTCTATGTTCTATTTTCTAGATGGAGAAAGGGTTCAGAGAATAAAAATTCACCGTTTCTTGGGCAGGTAGTTACTCCATTTAAACCATCACCAATTCATGAGCTGCCTTGCTGCTTCCTGTCACATGATCTGTCTTTCAATGGCAGAACGTTAGGTACGAGCACCCAATCAGAACAAATCTGCCCCTCCGCCAGTGATCGGTGACACTGGCATCTTTCACACTGCATGTCCCGCCTGCCAGCTTAAACCTTATCCTATAACCAACCTCACAATAATATCCTGACACCCCGCACCATCACTAGGGCAACAGGGATTGCTGCATTCACCCCTTCTTCTAATGAGATCAGAAGCTGCCATCATGGTGACTGGACAAGAGTCAATGATTCTCCTTTCTCTGCTCCGAGTATGGTCTTCATGCCAGAATCCCCACAGATTTTGTCATTGTTGATTTCAGCACGCAGGTTTTGTTAATGACAATCTCAATTTCTCTCACACTTTCTCCAAACCACAGTTTTACCTCCTGCAAGCATATCATCAGAGGTGTTTGTCCAGTGGGAAAAGCAGTTACCACTGAGGTCACAGGGATGTTGTACTGTATATTCCGCGGTGTTTGTACAGGCTCAGACTTCGCTCACTGCCAGGTATCTCAACGCTCACTGCCAGGTATCTCACCGCTCACTGCCAGGTATCTCACCGCTCACTGCCAGGTATCTCACCGCTCACTGCCAGGTATCTCACCGCTCACCACCAGGTATCTCACCGCTTATTGCCAGGTATCTCACCGCTCACTGCCAGATATCTCAACGCTCGCCACCAGGTATCTCACCGCTCGCTGCCAGATATCTCACTGTTCGCTGCCAGGTATCTCAACGCTCGCCACCAGGTATCTCACCGCTCGCTGCCAGATATCTCACTGTTCGCTGCCAGGTATCTCACCGCTCACTGCCAGGTATCTCACCGCTCACTGCCAGGTATCTCACCGCTCACTGCCAGGTATCTCACCGCTCATTGCCAGGTATCTCACTGCTCGCTGCCAGGTATCTCACCGCTCACTGCCAGGTATCTCACCGCTCACTGCCAGGTATCTCACTGCTCACTGCCATGTATCTCACCGCTCACTGCCAGGTATCTCACTGCTCACTGCCAGGTATCTCACTGCTCACTGCCAGGTATCTCACTGCTCACTGCAAGGTACCTCACCGCTAGCTGCCAGATATCTCACTGTTCGCTGCCAGGTATCTCACCGCTCTCTGCCAGGTATCTCACCGCTCACTGCCAGGTATCTCACCGCTCATTGCCAGGTATCTCACCGCTCACTGCCAGGTATCTCACCGCTCACTGCCAGGTATCTCACCGCTCATTGCCAGGTATCTCACCGCTCACTGCCAGGTATCTCACCGCTCTCTGCCAGGTATCTCACCGCTCACTGCCAGGTATCTCACCGCTCATTGCCATGTATCTCACTGCTCACTGCCAGATATCTCACTGTTCGCTGCCAGGTATCTCACCGCTCATTGCCAAGTATCTCACTGCTCACTGCCAGGTATCTCACCGCTCACTGCCAGGTATCTCAACGCTCACTGCCAGGTATCTCACCGCTCACTGCCAGGTATCTCACCGCTCATTGCCAGGTATCTCACCGCTCACTGCCAGGTATCTCACCGCTCACTGCCAGGTATCTCACCGCTCACTGCCAGGTATCTCACTGCTCATTGCCAGGTATCTCACCGCTCACTGCCAGGTATCTCACCTCTCACTGCCAGGTATCTCACCGCTCATTGCCAGGTATCTCACTGCTCACTGCCAGGTATCTCACCGCTCATTGCCAGGTATCTCACCTCTCACTGCCAGGTATCTCACTGCTCACTGACAGGTATCTCACCGCTCATTGCCAGGTATCTCACCTCTCACTGCCAGGTATCTTACCGCTCATTGCCAGGTATCTCACCGCTCACAGCCAGGTATCTCACCGCTCACTGCCAGGTATCTCACCTCTCACTGCCAGGTATCTCACCGCTCACTGCCAGGTATCTCACCGCTCATTGCCAGGTATCTCACTGCTCACTGCCAGGTATCTCACCGCTCATTGCCAGGTATTTCACCTCTCACTGCCAGGTATCTCACTGCTCACTGACAGGTATCTCACCGCTCATTGCCAGGTATCTCACCTCTCACTGCCAGGTATCTCACCGCTCATTGCCAGGTTTCTCACCTCTCATTGCCAGGTATGTCACTTCTCGCTGCCAGATATCTCACCGCTCATTGCCAGGTTTCTCACCGCTCACTGCCAGATATCTCACTGTTTGCTGCCAGGTGTCTCACCGCTCACTGCCAGGTAACTCGCCGCACATTGCCAGGTATCTCACCGCTCACTGCCAGATATCTCACCGCTCATTGCCAGGTTTCTCACCGCTCACTGCCAGATATCTCACTGTTTGCTGCCAGGTATGTCACCGCTCACTGCCAGGTATCTCACCGCTCACTGCCAGGTATCTCACTGCTCACTGCCAGGTATCTCACTGCTCACTGCAAGGTACCTCACCGCTCGCTGCCAGATATCTCACTGTTCGCTGCCAGATATCTCACTGCTCACTGCCAGGTATCTCACCGCTCACTGCCATGTATCTCACCGCTCACTGCCAGGTATCTCACTGCTCACTGCCAGGTATCTCACTGCTCACTGCCAGGTATCTCACTGCTCACTGCAAGGTACCTCACCGCTCGCTGCCAGATATCTCACTGTTCGCTGCCAGGCACCTCACCGCTCTCTGCCAGGTATCTCACCGCTCACTGCCAGGTATCTCACCGCTCATTGCCAGTTATCTCACCGCTCACTGCCAGGTATCTCACCGCTCACTGCCAGGTATCCCACCGCTCATTGCCAGGTATCTCACCGCTCACTGCCAGGTATCTCACCGCTCTCTGCCAGGTATCTCACCGCTCACTGCCAGGTATCTCACCGCTCATTGCCATGTATCTCACTGCTCACTGCCAGATATCTCACTGTTCGCTGCCAGGTATCTCACCGCTCATTGCCAGATATCTCACTGCTCACTGCCAGGTATCTCACCGCTCACTGCCAGGTATCTCACCGCTCACTGCCAGGTATCTCACCGCTCACTGCCAGGTATCTCACCGCTCATTGCCAGGCATCTCACCGCTCACTGCCAGGTATCTCACCGCTCACTGCCAGGTATCTCACCGCTCACTGCCAGGTATCTCACTGCTCATTGCCAGGTATCTCACCGCTCACTGCCAGGTATCTCACCTCTCACTGCCAGGTATCTCACCGCTCATTGCCAGGTATCTCACTGCTCACTGCCAGGTATCTCACCGCTCATTGCCAGGTATCTCACCTCTCACTGCCAGGTATCTCACTGCTCACTGACAGGTATCTCACCGCTCATTGCCAGGTATCTCACCTCTCACTGCCAGGTATCTTACCGCTCATTGCCAGGTATCTCACCTCTCATGCCAGGTATCTCACTGCTCACTGCCAGGTTTCTCACCTCTCGCTGCCAGGTATCTCACCGCTCACTGCCAGGTATCTCACCGCTCATTGCCAGGTATCTCACTGCTCACTGCCAGGTATCTCACCGCTCATTGCCAGGTATTTCACCTCTAACTGCCAGGTATCTCACTGCTCACTGACAGGTATCTCACCGCTCACTGCCAGGTATCTCACTTCTCGCTGCCAGATATCTCACCGCTCATTGCCAGGTTTCTCACCGCTCACTGCCAGATATCTCACTGTTTGCTGCCAGGTATGTCACCGCTCACTGCCAGGTATCTCACTGTTCGCTGCCAGATATCTCACTGCTCACTGCCAGGTATCTCACCGCTCACTGCCAGGTATCTCACCGCTCACTGCCAGGTATCTCGCCGCACATTGCCAGGTATCTCACCGCTGACTGCCAGATATCTCACTGTTTGCTGCCAGGTATGTCACCGCTCACTGCCAGGTATCTCACTGTTCGCTGCCAGATATCTCACTGCTCATTGCCAGGTATCTCACCGCTGACTGCCAGGTATCTCACCGCTCACTGCCAGGTATCTGACTGCTCACTGCCAGGTATCTCACCGCTCACCACCAGGTATCTCACCGCTCACTGCCAAGTATCTCACTGCTCACTGCCAGGTATCTCACTGCTCATTGCCAGGTATCTCACCGCTCACTTCCAGGTATCTCACCGCTCACTGCCAGGTATCTCACTGCTCACTGCCAGGTATCTCACTGCTCATTGCCAGGTATCTCACTGCTCACTGCCAGGTATCTCACCGCTCACCACCAGGAATCTCACCGCTCATTGCCAGGTATCTCACCGCTCATTGCCAGGTATCTCACGGCTCACTGCCAGATATCTCAACGCTCGCCACCAGGTATCTCACCGCTCGCTGCCAGATATCTGACCGCTCACTGCCAGGTATCTCACCGCTCTCTGCCAGGTATCTCACCGCTCACTGCCAGGTATCTCACCGCTCACTGCCAGGTATCTCACCGCTCATTGCCAGGTATCTCACTGCTCGCTGCCAGGTACCTCACCGCTCACTGCCAGGTATCTTACCGCTCATTGCCAGGTATCTCACTCCTCATTGCCAGGTATCTCACTGCTCACTGCCATGTATCTCACCGCTCACTGCCAGGTATCTCACTGCTCACTGCCAGGTATCTCACTGCACACTGCCAGGTATCTCACTGCTCACTGCCAGGTATCTCACCGCTCGCTGCCAGATATCTCACTGTTCGCTGCCAGGTATCTCACCGCTCTCTGCCAGGTATCTCACCGCTCACTGCCAGGTATCTCACCGCTCATTGCCAGGTATCTCACCGCTCACTGCCAGGTATCTCACCGCTCACTGCCAGATATCTCACCGCTCACTGCCAGGTATCTCACCGCTCATTGCCAGGTATCTCACCGCTCACAGCCAGGTATCTCACCGCTCACTGCCAGGTATCTCACCGCTCACTGCCAGGTATCTCACTGCTCATTGCCAGGTATCTCACCGCTCACTGCCAGGTATCTCACCTCTCACTGCCAGGTATCTCACCGCTCACTGCCAGGTATCTCACCGCTCATTGCCAGGTATCTCACTGCTCACTGCCAGGTATCTCACCGCTCATTGCCAGGTATCTCACCTCTCACTGCCAGGTATCTCACCGCTCACTGCCAGGTATCTCACCGCTCATTGCCAGGTATCTCACCTCTCACTGCCAGGTATCTCACCGCTCACTGCCAGGTATCTCACCGCTCATTGCCAGGTACCTCAGCTCTCACTGACAGGTATCTCACCTCTCATTGCCAGGTATCTCACCTCTCACTGCCAGGTATCTCACCGCTCATTGCCAGGTTTCTCACCTCTCATTGCCAGGTATCTCACCGCTCACTGCCAGGTATCTCACCGCTCACTGCCAGGTATCTCGCCGCACATTGCCAGGTATCTCACCGCTCACTGCCAGATATCTCACTGTTTGCTGCCAGGTATGTCACCGCTCAGTGCCAGGTATCTCACTGTTCGCTGCCAGATATCTCACTGCTCACTGCCAGATATCTCACCGCTCACTGCCAGATATCTCACTGCTCACTGCCAGATATCTCACTGCTCACTGCCAGATATCTCACTGCTCACTGCCAGATATCTCACCGCTCACTGCCAGGTATCTCACTGTTCGCTGCCAGGTATCTCACTGTTCGCTGCCAGATATCTCACCGCTCACTGCCAGATATCTCACTGTTCGCTGCCAGGTATCTCACCGCTCACTCCCAGGTATCTCACCGCTCACTGCCAGGTATCTCACCGCTCACTGCCAGGTATCTCACCGCTCACTGCCAGGTATCTCACCGCTCACTGCCAGGTATCTCACCGCTCGCGGCCAGGTATCTCACCGCTCGCTGCCAGGTATCTCACGGCTCACTGCCAGATATCTCACTGCTCACTGCCAGATATCTCACCGCTCACTGCCAGATATCTCACTGTTCGCTGCCAGGTATCTCACCGCTCACTGCCAGGTATCTCACTGCTCACTGCCAGGTATCTCACCGCTCACTGCCAGATATCTCACCGCTCACTGCCAGATATCTCACTGTTCGCTGCCAGGTATCTCACCGCTCACTGCCAGGTATCTCACTGCTCACTGCCAGTTATCTCACCGCTCACTGCCAGATATCTCACTGTTCGCTGCCAGGTATCTCACCGCTCGCTGCCAGGTATCTCACCTCTCACTGCCAGGTATCTCACCGCTCACTGCCAGATATCTCACTGTTCGCTGCCAGGTATATCACCGCTCGCTGCCAGGTATGTCACCTCTCACTGCCAGGTATCTCACCGCTCACTGCCAGATATCTCACTGTTCGCTGCCAGGTATCTCACCGCTCATTGCCAGATATCTCACCGCTCATTGCCAGGTATCTCACCTCTCACTGCCAGGTATCTCACCGCTCACTGCCAGATATCTCACTGCTCGCTGCCAGGTATCTCACTGCTCACTGCCAGGTATCTCACCGCTCAATGCCAGGTATCTCACCGCTCACTGCCAGATATCTCACCGCTCATTGCCAGATATCTCACTGCTCGCTGCCAGGTATCTCACTGTTCGCTGCCAGGTATCTCACCGCTCACTGCCAGGTATCTCACCGCTCACTGCCAGAAATCTCACTGTTCGCTGCCAGGTATCTCACCGCTCAATGCCAGGTATCTCACTGTTCGCTGCCAGGTATCTCACGGCTCACTGCCAGGTATCTCACCGCTCACTGCCAGATATCTCACTGTTCGCTGCCAGGTATCTCACCGCTCAATGCCAGGTATCTCACTGCTCGCTGCCAGGTATCTCACTTCTCACTGCCAGGTATCTCACCGCTCACTGCCAGATATCTCACTGTTCGCTGCCAGGTATCTCACCGCTCAATGCCAGGTATCTCACTGTTCGCTGCCAGGTATCTCACGGCTCACTGCCAGGGATCTCACCGCTCAATGCCAGGTATCTCACCGCTCACTGCCAGATATCTCACCGCTCATTGCCAGATATCTCACTGCTCGCTGCCAGGTATCTCACTGCTCGCTGCCAGGTATCTCACCGCTCACTGCCAGGTATCTCACTGCTCGCTGCCAGGCATCTCACCTCTCACTGCCACATATCTCACTGTTCGCTGCCAGGTATCTCACTGCTCGCTGCCAGGTATCTCACCGCTCACTGCCAGGTATCTCACTGCTCGCTGCCAGACATCTCACCTCTCACTGCCACATATCTCACTGTTCGCTGCCAGGTATCTCACCGCTCACTGCCAGGTATCTCACTGCTCGCTGCCAAGTATCTCACGGCTCACTGCCAGATATCTCACTGTTCGCTGCCAGGTATCTCACTGCTCGCTGCCAGGTATCTCACAGCTCGCTGCCAGGTATCTCACAGCTCGCTGCCAGGTATCTCACAACTCGCTGCCAAGTATCTCACGGCTCACTGCCAGATATCTCACTGTTCGCTGCCAGGTATCTCACTGCTCGCTGTCAGGTATCTCACTGGTCGCTGCCAGGTATCTCACCGCTCACTGCCAGGTATCTCACCGCTCACTGCCAGATATCTCACCGCTCATTGCCAGGTATCTCGCCGCTCATTGCCAGATATCTCACCGCTCACTGCCAGGTATCTCACCGCTCACTGCCAGGTATCTTACTGTTCGCTGCCAGGTATCTCACCGCTCACTGCCAGGTATCTCACCGCTCACTGCCAGGTATCTCACCGCTCACTGCCAGATATCTCACCGCTCATTGCCAGGTTTCTCGCCGCTCATTGCCAGATATCTCACCTCTCACTGCCAGATATCTCACCGCTCATTGCCAGGTATCTCACCGCTCACTGCCAGGTCTCTCGCCGCTCATTGCCAGGTATCTCACCACTCACTGCCAGGTATCTCACCGCTCACTGCCAGGAATCTCACCGCTCAGTGCCAGGTATCTCACTGCTCATTGCCAGGTATCTCACCGCTCATTGCCAGGTCTCTCACCGCTCACTGACAGGTATCTCACCGCTCACCGCCAGGTATCTCACCGCTCGCTGCCAGGTATCTCACCGCTCATTGCCAGGTATCTCACCGCACACTGCCAGGAATCTCACTGCTCATTGCCAGGTATCTCACTGCTCATTGCCAGGTATCTCACTGCTCATTGCCAGGTATCTCACTGCTCATTGCCAGGTATCTCACCTCTCACTGCCAGGTATCTCACCGCTCACTGCCAGGTATCTCACTGCTCATTGCCAGGTATCTCACTGTTCGCTGCCAGGTATCTCACTGCTCACTGCCAGATATCTCACTGTTCGATGCCAGGTATCTCACTGCTCACTGCTCACTGCCAGATATCTCACTGCTCACTGCCAGGTATCTCACCGCTCACTGCCAGGTATCTCACTGCTCACTGCCAGGTATCTCACCGCTCACTGCCAGATATCTCACTGCTCACTGCCAGATATCTCACTGTTCGCTGCCAGGTATCTAACCGCTCACTGCCAGGTATCTCACTGCTCACTGCCAGATATCTCAGTGCTCGCTGCCAGGTATCTCACCGCTCACTGCCAGGTATCTCACCGCTCACTGCCAGGTATCTCACCGCTCATTGCCAGGTATCTCACCGCTCACTGCCAGGTATCTCACCGCTCAAGGCCAGGTATCTCACCGCTCATTGCCAGGTATCTCACTGCTCACTGCCAGGTATCTCACTGCTCACTGCCAGATATCTCACTGTTCGCTGCCAGGTATCTCACCGCTCACTGCCAGGTATCTCACTGCTCGCTGGCAGGTATCTCACCGCTCACTGCCAGGTATCTCACCGCTCACTGCCAGGTATCTCACTGCTCGCTGCCAGGTATCTCACCGCTCACTGCCAGATATCTCACCGCTCACTGCCAGGTATCTCACCGCTCATTGCCAGGTATCTCACCGCTCACTGCCAGGTATCTGACTGCTCGCTGCCAGGTATCTCACTGCTCGCTGCCAGGTTTCTCAACGCTCACTGCCAGGTATCTCACCGCTCACTGCCAGGTATCTCACCGCTCACTGCCAGATATCTCACCGCTCACTGCCAGGTATCTCACCGCTCACTGCCAGGTATCTCACCGCTCACTGCCAGATATCTCACCGCTCACTGCCAGGTATCTCACCGCTCACTGCCAGGTATCTCACTGCTCACTGCCAGGTATCTCACTGCTCACTGCCAGATATCTCACTGCTCACTGCCAGGTATCTCACTGTTCGCTGCCAGGTATCTCACCGCTCATTGCCAGGTATCTCACCGCTCATTGCCAGGTATCTCACCGCTCACTGCCAGGTATCTCACCGCTCACTGCCAGGTATCTCACCGCTCACTGCCAGATATCTCACTGTTCGCTGCCAGGTATCTCACTGCTCACTGCCAGGTATCTCACCGCTCACTGCCAGGTATCTCACTGCTCACTGCCAGGTATCTCACCGCTCACTGCCAGGTATCTCACTGCTCACTGCCAGGTATCTCACTGCTCACTGCCAGGTATCTCACTGCTCACTGCCAGGTATCTCACCGCTCACTGCCAGGTATCTCACCGCTCACTGCCAGGTATCTCACCGCTCACTGCCAGGTATCTGACTGCTCGCTGCCAGGTATCTCACTGCACACTGCCAGGTATCTCACTGTTCCCTGCCAGGTATCTCACCGCTCACTGCCAGGTATCTGACTGCTCGCTGCCAGGTATCTCACTGCTCACTGCCAGGTATCTCACTGCTCACTGCCAGGTATCTCACCGCTCACTGCCAGGTATCTCACCGCTCACTGCCAGGTATCTCACCGCTCACTGCCAGGTATCTCACCGCTCACTGCCAGGTATCTCACTGCTCATTGCCAGGTATCTCAACGCTCACTGCGAGGTATCTCACTGCTCATTGCCAGGTTTCTCAACGCTCACTGCGAGGTATCTCACCGCTCACTGCCAGGTATCTCACCGCTCACTGCCAGGTATCTCACCGCTCACTGCCAGGTATCTCACCGCTCACTGCCAGGTATCTCACTGCTCACCACCAGGTATCTCACTGCTCACTTCCAGGTATCTCACCGCTCACTGCCAGGTATCTCACTGTTCGCTGCCAGGTATCTCACCGCTCACTGCCAGGTATCTCACTGTTCGCTGCCAGGTATCTCACCGCTCACTGCCAGGTATCTAACTGCTCGCTGCCATGTATCTCACCGCTCACTGCCAGGTATCTCACCGCTCATTGCCAGGTATCTCACTGTTCGCTGCCAGGTATCTCACCGCTCACTGCCAGGTATCTCACTGTTAGCTGCCAGGTATCTCACCGCTCACTGCCAGGTATCTCACCGCTCATTGCCAGGTTTCTCACCGCTCACTACCAGGTATCTCACCGCTCACTGCCGGGTATCTCACCGCTCACTGCCAGGTATCTCACCGCTCATTGCCAGGTTTCTCACCGCTCACTGCCAGGTATCTCACCGCTCACTTCCAGGTATCTCACCGCTCACTGCTAGGTATCTCACCGCTCATTGCCAGGTTTCTCACCGCTCACTGCCAGGTATCTCACCGCTCATTGCCAGGTTTCTCACCGGTCACTGCCAGGTATCTCACCGCTCACTGCCAGGTATCTCACCGCTCACTGCCAGGTATCTCACCGCTCACTGCCAGGTATCTCACCACTCATTGCCAGGTATCTCATTGTTCGCTGCCAGGTATCTCACCGCTCACTGCCAGGTATCTCACTGTTCGCTGCCAGGTATCTCACCGCTCATTGCCAGGTATCTCACTGCTCACTGCCAGATATCTCACCGCTCACTGCCAGATATCTCACCGCTCACTGCCAGGTATCTCACCGCTCACTGCCAGGTATCTCACCGCTCACTGCCAGATATCTCACCGCTCACTGCCAGGTATCTCACCGCTCATTGCCAGGTATCTCATTGTTCGCTGCCAGGTATCTCACCGCTCACTGCCAGGTATCTCACTGTTCGCTGCCAGGTATCTAACCGCTCACTGCCAGATATCTCACCGCTCACTGCAGATATCTCACTGATCGCTGCCAGGTATCTCACCGCTCATTGCCAGATATCTCACCGCTCACTGCCAGGTATCTCACCGCTCACTGCCAGTTATCTCACCGCTCACTGCCAGGTATCTCACTGCTCATTGCCAGGTATCTCACCTCTCACTGCCAGGTATCTCACCGCTCATTGCCAGGTATCTCACCTCTCACTGCCAGGTATCTCACCGCTCACTGCCAGGTATCTCACCGCTCATTGCCAGGTATCTCACCTCTCACTGCCAGGTATCTCACCGCTCACTGCCAGGTATCTCACCGCTCGCTGCCTGGTATCTCACCGCTCACTGCCAGATATCTCACCGCTCACTGCCAGATATCTCACCTCTCACTGCCAGGTATCTCACCGCTCATTGCCAGGTATCTCACCTCTCATTACCAGATATCTCACCGCTCATTGCCAGATATCTCACTGCTCGCTGCCAGGTATCTCACTGCTCGCTGCCAGGTATCTCACCGCTCACTGCCAGGTATCTCACTGCTCGCTGCCAGGCATCTCACCTCTCACTGCCACATATCTCACTGTTCGCTGCCAGGTATCTCACTGCTCGCTGCCAGGTATCTCACCGCTCACTGCCAGGTATCTCACTGCTCGCTGCCAGGCATCTCACCTCTCACTGCCACATATCTCACTGTTCGCTGCCAGGTATCTCACCGCTAACTGTCAGGTATCTCACTGCTCGCTGCCAAGTATCTCACGGCTCACTGCCAGATATCTCACTGTTCGCTGCCAGGTATCTCACTGCTCGCTGCCAGGTATCTCACTGTTCGCTGCCAGGTATCTCATTGCTCACTGCCAGGTATCTCACCGCTCACTGCCAGGTATCTCACCGCTCACTGCCAGGTATCTCACTCCTCGCTGCCAGGTATCTCACCGCTCACTGCCAGGTATCTCACTGCTCGCTGCCAGGTATCTCACAGCTCGCTGCCAGGTATCTCACAGCTCGCTGCCAGGTATCTCACAGCTCGCTGCCAAGTATCTCACGGCTCACTGCCAGATATCTCACTGTTCGCTGCCAGGTATCTCACTGCTCGCTGTCAGGTATCTCACTGCTCGCTGCCAGGTATCTCACCGCTCACTGCCAGGTATCTCACCGCTCACTGCCAGATATCTCACCGCTCATTGCCAGGTATCTCGCCGCTCATTGCCAGATATCTCACCGCTCACTGCCAGGTATCTCACCGCTCACTGCCAGGTATCTTACTGTTCGCTGCCAGGTATCTCACCGCTCACTGCCAGGTATCTCACCGCTCACTGCCAGGTATCTCACCGCTCACTGCCAGATATCTCACCGCTCATTGCCAGGTTTCTCGCCGCTCATTGCCAGATATCTCACCTCTCACTGCCAGATATCTCACCGCTCATTGCCAGGTATCTCACCGCTCACTGCCAGGTATCTCGCCGCTCATTGCCAGGTATCTCAACACTCACTGCCAGGTATCTCACCGCTCACTGCCAGGTATCTCACCGCTCAGTGCCAGGTATCTCACTGCTCATTGCCAGGTATCTCACCGCTCATTGCCAGGTCTCTCACCGCTCACTGACAGGTATCTCACCGCTCACCGCCAGGTATCTCACTGCTCGCTGCCAGGTATCTCACCGCTCATTGCCAGGTATCTCACCGCACACTGCCAGGTATCTCACTGCTCATTGCCAGATATCTCACTGCTCATTGCCAGGTATCTCACTGCTCATTGCCAGGTATCTCACTGCTCATTGCCAGGTATCTCACCTCTCACTGCCAGGTATCTCACCGCTCACTGCCAGGTATCTCACTGCTCACTGCCAGGTATCTCACTGTTCGCTGCCAGGTATCTCACTGCTCACTGCCAGATATCTCACTGTTCGCTGCCAGGTATCTCACTGCTCACTGCCAGATATCTCACTGCTCACTGCCAGGTATCTCACCGCTCACTGCCAGGTATCTCACTGCTCACTGCCAGGTATCTCACCGCTCACTGCCAGATATCTCACTGCTCACTGCCAGATATCTCACTGTTCGCTGCCAGGTATCTAACCGCTCACTGCCAGGTATCTCACTGCTCACTGCCAGATATCTCAGTGCTCGCTTCCAGGTATCTCACCGCTCACTGCCAGGTATCTCACCGCTCACTGCCAGGTATCTCACCGCTCATTGCCAGGTATCTCACCGCTCACTGCCAGATATCTCACCGCTCACGGCCAGGTATCTCACCGCTCATTGCCAGGTATCTCACTGCTCACTGCCAGGTATCTCACTGCTCACTGCCAGATATCTCACTGTTCGCTGCCAGGTATCTCACCGCTCACTGCCAGGTATCTCACTGCTCGCTGGCAGGTATCTCACCGCTCACTGCCAGGTATCTCACTGCTCACTGCCAGGTATCTCACTGCTCGCTGCCAGGTATCTCACCGCTCACTGCCAGATATCTCACCGCTCACTGCCAGGTATCTCACCGCTCATTGCCAGGTATCTCACCGCTCACTGCCAGGTATCTGACTGCTCGCTGCCAGGTATCTCACTGCTCGCTGCCAGGTTTCTCAACGCTCACTGCCAGGTATCTCACCGCTCACTGCCAGGTATCTCACCGCTCACTGCCAGATATCTCACCGCTCACTGCCAGGTATCTCACCGCTCACTGCCAGGTATCTCACTGCTCACTGCCAGGTATCTCACTGCTCACTGCCAGATATCTCACTGCTCACTGCCAGGTATCTCACTGCTCACTGCCAGGTATCTCACCGCTCACTGCCAGGTATCTCACTGCTCACTGCCAGATATATCACTGTTCGCTGCCAGGTATCTCACCGCTCACTGCCAGGTATCTCACCGCTCACTGCCAGGTATCTCACTGCTCACTGCCAGATATCTCACTGTTCGCTGCCAGGTATCTCACCGCTCACTGCCAGGTATCTCACCGCTCACTGCCAGGTATCTCACCGCTCACTGCCAGGTATCTCACCGCTCACTGCCAGGTATCTCACCGCTCACTGCCAGATATCTCACTGTTCGCTGCCAGGTATCTCACTGCTCACTGCCAGGTATCTCACCGCTCACTGCCAGGTATCTCACTGCTCACTGCCAGGTATCTCACCGCTCACTGCCAGGTATCTCACTGCTCACTGCCAGGTATCTCACTGCTCACTGCCAGGTATCTCACTGCTCACTGCCAAGTATCTCACCGCTCACTGCCAGGTATCTCACCGCTCACTGCCAGGTATCTCACCGCTCACTGCCAGGTATCTGACTGCTCGCTGCCAGGTATCTCACTGCACACTGCCAGGTATCTCACTGTTCCCTGCCAGGTATCTCACCGCTCACTGCCAGGTATCTGACTGCTCGCTGCCAGGTATCTCACTGCTCACTGCCAGGTATCTCACTGCTCACTGCCAGGTATCTCACCGCTCACTGCCAGGTATCTCACCGCTCACTGCCAGGTATCTCACCGCTCACTGCCAGGTATCTCACCGCTCACTGCCAGGTATCTCACTGCTCATTGCCAGGTATCTCAACGCTCACTGCGAGTTATCTCACTGCTCATTGCCAGGTTTCTCAACGCTCACTGCGAGGTATCTTACCGCTCACTGCCAGGTATCTCACCGCTCACTGCCAGGTATCTCACCGCTCACTGCCAGGTATCTCACCTCTCACTGCCAGGTATCTCACTGCTCACCACCAGGTATCTCACTGCTCACTGCCAGGTATCTCACCGCTCACTGCCAGGTATCTCACTGTTCGCTGCCAGGTATCTCACCGCTCACTGCCTGGTATCTCACTGTTCGCTGCCAGGTATCTCACCGCTCACTGCCAGGTATCTCACTGCTCGCTGCCATGTATCTCACCGCTCACTGCCAGGTATCTCACCGCTCATTGCCAGGTATCTCACTGTTCGCTGCCAGGTATCTCACCGCTCACTGCCAGGTATCTCACTGTTAGCTGCCAGGTATCTCACCGCTCACTGCCAGGTATCTCACCGCTCATTGCCAGGTTTCTCACCGCTCACTGCCAGGTATCTCACCGCTCACTGCCAGGTATCTCACCGCTCACTGCCAGGTATCTCACCGCTCATTGCCAGGTTTCTCACCGCTCACTGCCAGGTATCTCACCGCTCACTGCCAGGTATCTCACCGCTCACTGACAGGTATCTCACCGCTCATTGCCAGGTTTCTCACCGCTCACTGCCAGGTATCTCACCGCTCATTGCCAGGTTTCTCACCGCTCACTGCCAGGTATCTCACCGCTCACTGCCAGGTATCTCACCACTCATTGCCAGGTATCTCATTGTTCGCTGCCAGGTATCTCACCGCTCACTGCCAGGTATCTCACTGCTCACTGCCAGGTATCTCACCGCTCACTGCCAGGTATCTCACTGCTCACTGCCAGGTATCTCACTGCTCACTGCCAGGTATCTCACTGCTTACTGCCAAGTATCTCACCGCTCACTGCCAGGTATCTCACCGCTCACTGCCAGGTATCTCACCGCTCACTGCCAGGTATCTGACTGCTCGCTGCCAGGTATCTCACTGCACACTACCAGGTATCTCACTGTTCCCTGCCAGGTATCTCACGGCTCACTGCCAGGTGTCTGACTGCTCGCTGCCAGGTATCTCACTGCTCACTGCCAGGTATCTCACTGCTCACTGCCAGGTATCTCACCGCTCACTGCCAGGTATCTCACCGCTCACTGCCAGGTATCTCACCGCTCACTGCCAGGTATCTCACTGCTCATTGCCAGGTATCTCAACGCTCACTGCGAGGTATCTCACTGCTCATTGCCAGGTTTCTCAACGCTCACTGCGAGGTATCTCACCGCTCACTGCCAGGTATCTCACCGCTCACTGCCAGGTATCTCACCGCTCACTGCCAGGTATCTCACCGCTCACTGCCAGGTATCTCACTGCTCACCACCAGGTATCTCACTGCTCACTGCCAGGTATCTCACTGCTCACTGCCAGGTATCTCACTGTTTGCTGCTAGGTTTCTCACCGCTCACTGCCAGATATCTCACTGTTCGCTGCCAGGTATCTCACTGCTCGCTGCCAGATATCTCACCGCTCACTGCCAGATATCTCACTGTTCGCTGCCAGGTATCTCACCGCTCACTGCCAGGTATCTCACCGCTCACTGCCAGATATCTCACTGTTCGCTGCCAGGTATCTCACCGCTCACTGCCAGGTATCTCACCGCTCACTGCCAGGTATCTCACCGCTCACTGCCAGGTATCTCACCGCTCACTGCCAGGTATCTCACCGCTCATTGCCAGGTATCTCACTGCTCACTGCCAGGTATCTCACCGCTCACTGCCAGGTATCTCACCGCTCACTGCCAGGTATCTCACCGCTCATTGCCAGGTATCTCACTCTCACTGCCAGGTATCTCACCGCTCACTGCCAGGTATCTCACCGCTCACTGCCAGGTATCTCACCGCTCATTGCCAGGTGTCTCACCGCTCACTGCCAGGTATCTCACCGCTCATTGCCAGGTATCTCACCGCTCACTGCCAGGTATCTCACCGCTCACTGCCAGGTATCTCACCGCTCACTGCCAGGTATCTCACCGCTCACTGCCAGGTATCTCACTGCTTACTGCCAGGTATCTCACTGCTCACTGCCAGGTATCTCACCGCTCACTGCCAGGTATCTCACCGCTCACTGCCAGGTATCTCACTGTTCGCTGCCAGGTATCTCACCGCTCACTGCCAGGTATCTCACTGCTCGCTGCCAGGTATCTCACCGCTCACTGCCAGGTATCTCACTGATCACTGCCAGGTATCTCACTGCTCACTGCCAGGTATCTCACCGCTCACTGCCAGGTATCTCACGGCTCACTGCCAGGTATCTCACTGCTCACTGCCAGGTATCTCACTGCTCACTGCCAGGTATCTCACCGCTCACTGCCAGGTATCTCACCGCTCACTGCCAGGTATCTCACCGCTAACTGCCAGGTATCTCACTGTTCGCTGCCAGGTATATCACCGCTCACTGCCAGGTATCTCACCGCTCACTGCCAGGTATCTGATCGCTCACTGCCAGGTATCTCACTGTTCGCTGCCAGGTATATCACCGCTCACTGCCAGGTATCTCACCGCTCACTGCCAGGTATCTCACTGTTCGCTGCCAGGTATCTCACCGCTCATTGCCAGGTATCTCACTGCTCACTGCCAGGTATCTCACCGCTCATTGCCAGGTATCTCACTGCTCACTGCCAGATATCTCACTGTTCGCTGCTAGGTATCTCACCGCTCATTGCCAGGTATCTCACTGCTCACTGCCAGGTATCTCACCGCTCACTGCCAGGTATCTCACCGCTCACTGCCAGGTATCTCAACGCTCACTGCCAGGTATCTCACCGCTCACTGCCAGGTATCTCACTGTTCGCTGCCAGGTATCTCACCGTTCATTGCCAGGTATCTCACTGTTCGCTGCCAGGTATCTCACCGCTCACTGCCAGGTATCTCACTGTTCGCTGCCAGGTATCTCACCGCTCATTGCCAGGTATCTCACTGCTCACTGCCAGGTATCTCACCGCTCGTTGCCAGGTATCTCACTGCTCACTGCCAGGTATCTCACTGCTCACTGCCAGGTATCTCACTGCTCACTGCCAGATATCTCACTGTTCGCTGCCAGGTATCTCAGCGCTCACTGCCAGGTATCTCACCGCTCACTGCCAGGTATCTCACTGCTCACTGCCAGGTATCTCACTGCTCATTGCCAGGTATCTCACTGTTCGCTGCCAGGTATCTCACCGCTCACTGCCAGGTATCTCACTGCTCACTGCCAGGTATCTCACTGCTCACTGCCAGATATCTCACTGCTCATTGCCAGGTATCTCACTGCCAGGAATCTCACTGTTCGCTGCCAGGTATCTCACTGCTCACTGCCAGGTATCTCACTGTTCGCTGCCAGGTATCTCACCGCTCACTGCCAGGTATCTCACCGCTCACTGCCAGATATCTCACCGCTCACTGCCAGGTATCTCACCGCTCACCGCCAGATATCTCACCGCTCATTGCCAGGTATCTCACCGCTCACTGCCAGGTATCTCACCGCTCACTGCCAGGTATCTCACTGCTCACTGCCAGGTATCTCACTGCTCACTGCCAGGTATCTCACCGCTCACTGCCAGATATCTTACCGCTCACTGCCAGGTATCTCACCGCTCACTGCCAGGTATCTCACCGCTCACTGCCAGGTATCTCACCGCTCACTGCCGGGTATCTCACCGCTCACTGCCAGGTATCTCACCGCTCACTGCCAGGTATCTGACCGCTCACTGCCAGGTATCTCACTGTTCGCTGCCAGATATATCACCGTTCACTGCCAGGTATCTCACCGCTCACTGCCAGGTATCTCACTGTTCGCTGCCAGGTATCTCACCGCTCATTGCCAGGTATCTCACTGCTCACTGCCAGGTATCTCACCGCTCATTGCCAGGTATCTCACTGCTCACTGCCAGATATCTCACTGTTCGCTGCTAGGTATCTCACCGCTCATTGCCAGGTATCTCACTGCTCACTGCCAGGTATCTCACCGCTCACTGCCAGGTATCTCACCGCTCACTGCCAGGTATCTCAACGCTCACTGCCAGGTATCTCACCGCTCATTGCCAGGTATCTCACTGCTCACTGCCAGGTATCTCACCGCTCATTGCCAGGTATCTCACTGCTCACTGCCAGGTATCTCACTGCTCACTGCCAGGTATCTCACTGCTCACTGCCAGATATCTCACTGTTCGCTGCCAGGTATCTCACCGCTCACTGCCAGGTATCTCACCGCTCACTGCCAGGTATCTCACTGCTCACTGCCAGGTATCTCACTGCTCATTGCCAGGTATCTCACTGTTCGCTGCCAGGTATCTCACCTCTCACTGCCAGGTATCTCACTGCTCACTGCCAGGTATCTCACTGCTCACTGCCAGATATCTCACTGCTCATTGCCAGGTATCTCACTGCCAGGAATCTCACTGTTCGCTGCCAGGTATCTCACTGCTCACTGCCAGGTATCTCACTGTTCGCTGCCAGGTATCTCACCGCTCACTGCCAGGTATCTCACCGCTCACTGCCAGATATCTCACCGCTCACTGCCAGGTATCTCACCACTCACCGCCAGATATCTCACCGCTCATTGCCAGGTATCTCACCGCTCACTGCCAGGTATCTCACCGCTCACTGCCAGGTATCTCACTGCTCACTGCCAGGTATCTCACTGCTCACTGCCAGGTATCTCACCGCTCACTGCCAGATATCTTACCGCTCACTGCCAGGTATCTCACCGCTCACTGCCAGGTATCTCACCGCTCACTGCCAGGTATCTCACCGCTCACTACCGGGTATCTCACCGCTCACTGCCAGGTATCTCACCGCTCACTGCCAGGTATCTCACCGCTCATTGCCAGGTATCTCACCGCTCATTGCCAGGTATCTCACCGCTCACTGCCAGGTATCTCACCGCTCATTGCCAGGTATCTCACCGCTCATTGCCAGGTATCTCACCGCTCATTGCCAGGTATCTCACCGCTCATTGCCAGGTATCTCACCGCTCACTGCCAGGTATCTCACCGCTCACTGCCAGATATCTCACCGCTCACTGCCAGGTATCTCACCGCTCACTGCCAGGTATCCCATCTCTCATTGCCAGGTATCTCACCTCTCACTGCCAGGTATCTCACCGCTCACTGCCAGGTATCTCACCGCTCACTGCCAGGTATCCCACCTCTCATTGCCAGGTATCTCACCTCTCACTGCCAGGTATCTCACCGCTCATTGCCAGGTATCTCACCGCTCACCGCCAGGTATCTCACTGCTCTCTGCCAGGTATCTCACCGCTCATTGCCAGGTATCTCACCGCTCACCGCCAGGTATCTCACCGCTCACTGCCAGGTATCTCACCGCTCACTGCCAGGTATCTCACCGCTCATTGCCAGGTATCTCACCGCTCACTGCCAGGTATCTCACTGCTCACTGCCAGGTATCTCACCGCTCACTGCCAGGTATCTCACCGCTCACTGCCAGGTATCTCACCGCTCATTGCCAGGTATCTCACCGCTCACTGCCAGGTATCTCACCTCTCACTGCCAGGTATCTCACCGCTCACTGCCAGGTATCCCACCGCTCATTGCCAGGTATCTCACCGCTCACTGCCAGGTATCTCACCTCTCACTGCCAGGTATCTCACCGCTCACTGCCAGGTATCTCACCTCTCACTGCCAGGTATCTCACCGCTCACTGCCAGGTATCTCACCTCTCATTGCCAGGTATCTCACCGCTCACTGCCAGGTATCTCACCTCTCACTGCCAGGTATCTCACCGCTCATTGCCAGGTATCTCACCTCTCATTGCCAGGTATCTCACCGCTCACTGCCAGGTATCTCACCACTCACTGCCAGGTATCTCACTGCTCACTGCCAGGTATCTCACTGCTCACTGCCAGGTATCTCACCGCTCACTGCCAGGTATCTCACCGCTCACTGCCAGGTATCTCACCGCTCACTGCCAGATATCTCACCGCTCACCACCAGGTATCTCACTGCTCACTGCCAGGTATCTCACCGCTCACCACCAGGTATCTCACTGCTCACTGCCAGGTATCTCACCGCTCGCCGCCAGCCTCCCGTTGGCTGTGCTTATCTGGCAAAGCTCACTGCAGCAGCAGATTGGTTCACCCGATCTTTGGATATCCAACCAAAATCCAGCAACAGCCACGATCCCCCTCCCCAACCTCCAGGACCCTTGAGGGCCCCAAACTCCCCCACTCACCCCTCCCATCTGCAGCCTGGCAGTGGCAGAGTGGCATAGTTGGAAGCTATGGTTCAGTCCCTGCTCCCTCCTCCTCCCCCGGGAGTCCATGGCACCAGGTCCAGAAACAATTGACACTCATGGGACTTCCAGGAGAAATTTGTGTTTGACTTGGTCTGGTTCCCTGAGTGTGTGATTACCCTGAGTGTGTGATTACCCTGAGTGTGTGATTACCCTGAGTGTGTGATTACCCTGAGTGTGATTACACTGAGTGTGTGATTACCCTGAGTGTGTGATTACCCTGAGTGTGATTACACTGAGTGTGATTACCCTGAGTGTGATTACCCTGAGTGTGATTACACTGAGTGTGAGATTACCCTGAGTGTGTGATTACACTGAGTGTGAGATTACCCTGTGTGTGTGATTACCCTGAGTGTGAGATTACCCTGAGTGTGAGATTACCCTGAGTGTGAGATTACCCTGAGTGTGAGATTACCCTGAGTGTGATTACCCTGAGTGTGATTACACTGAGTGTGATTACCCTGAGTGTGATTACACTGAGTGTGATTACACTGAGTGTGAGATTACCCTGAGTGTGATTACACTGAGTGTGAGATTACCCTGAGTGTGTGATTACACTGAGTGTGTGATTACCCTGTGTGTGTGATTACACTGAGTGTGAGATTACCCTGAGTGTGATTACCCTGAGTGTGATTACACTGAGTGTGATTACCCTGAGTGTGATTACACTGAGTGTGATTACACTGAGTGTGAGATTACCCTGAGTGTGAGATTACAATGAGTGTGAGATTACTCTGAGTGTGAGATTACCCTGAGTGTGATTACCCTGAGTGTGAGATTACCCTGAGTGTGATTACACTGAGTGTGAGATTACCCTGAGTGTGATTACCCTGAGTGTGAGATTACAATGAGTGTGAGATTACTCTGAGTGTGAGATTACCCTGAGTGTGATTACCCTGAATGTGAGATTACTCTGAGTGAGATTACACTGAGTGTGATTACCCTGAGTGTGAGATTACCCTGAGTGTGATTACCCTGAGTGTGAGATTACACTGAGTGTGAGATTACTCTGAGTGTGAGATTACCCTGAGTGTGATTACACTGAGTGTGTGATTACACTGAGTGTGAGATTACTCTGAGTGTGATTACACTGAGTGTGTGATTACACTGAGTGTGAGATTACCCTGAGTGTGAGATTACCCTGAGTGTGATTACACTGAGTGTGTGATTACACTGAGTGTGAGATTACCCTGAGTGTGATTACACTGAGTGTGAGATTACCCTGAGTGTGATTACACTGAGTGTGTGATTACCCTGAGTGTGAGATTACCCTGAGTGTGATATTACACTGAGTGTGATTACCCTGAGTGTGAGATTACCCTGTGTGTGATTACCCTGTGTGTGTGATTACACTGAGTGTGAGATTACCCTGAATGTGATTACACTGAGTGTGTGATTACACTGAGTGTGAGATTACCCTGAGTGTGAGATTACCCTGAGTGTGAGATTACCCTGAGTGTGATTACACTGAGTGTGAGATTACCCTGAGTGTGATTACACTGAGTGTGAGATTACCCTGAGTGTGATTACACTGAGTGTGAGATTACCCTGAGTGTGATTACACTGAGTGTGAGATTACCCTGAGTGTGATTACACTGAGTGTGAGATTACCCTGAGTGTGATTACACTGAGTGTGAGATTACCCTGAGTGTGAGATTACCCTGAGTGTGATTACACTGAGTGTGTGATTACCCTGAGTGTGAGATTACCCTGAGTGTGATATTACACTGAGTGTGATTACCCTGAGTGTGAGATTACCCTGTGTGTGATTACCCTGTGTGTGTGATTACACTGAGTGTGAGATTACCCTGAATGTGATTACACTGAGTGTGTGATTACACTGAGTGTGAGATTACCCTGAGTGTGAGATTACCCTGAGTGTGATTACACTGAGTGTGAGATTACCCTGAGTGTGAGATTATCCTGAGTGTGATTACACTGAGTGTGAGATTACCCTGAGTGTGATTACACTGAGTGTGTGATTACACTGAGTGTGAGATTACCCTGAGTGTGAGATTACCCTGAGTGTGATTACACTGAGTGTGAGATTACCCTGAGTGTGAGATTACCCTGTGTGTGATTACACTGAGTGTGAGATTACCCTGAGTGTGATTACACTGAATGTGTGATTACACTGAGTGTGATTACACTGAGTGTGTGATTACCCTGAGTGTGAGATTATCCTGAGTGTGAGATTACCCTGAGTGTGAAATTACCCTGAGTGTGATTACACTGAGTGTGTGATTACACTGAGTGTGTGATTACCCTGAGTGTGAGATTACACTGAGTGTGATTACCCTGAGTGTGAGATTCTGCAAGACATGCCGGATCATCAACATGGATACCATCATCACACGTGAGAATACCATCCACCAGGTACATGGTAAATACTCTTGCAACTCGGCCAACATTGTCTACCTGATGCGTTGCAAGAAAGGATGTCCCGAAGCATGGTACATTGGGGAGACCATGCAGACGCTACAACAACGGATGAATGAACATCGCTCGACAGTCACCAAACAAGACTGTTCCCTTCCTGTTGGCGAACACTTCAGCGGTCACGGGCATTCAGCCTCTAACCTTCGGGTAAGCATTCTCCAAGGCGGCCTTCACGACACACGACAGTGCAGAGTCGCTGAACAGAGACTGATAGCCAAGTTCCGCACACATGAGGACGGTCTCAACAGGGATCTTGGGTTCATGTCACACTATCTGTAACCCCCGTGACTTGCCTGGGTTTGCAAAACCTCACTTACTGTACTGTCTGGAGACAATACACATCTCTTTAAACTGTGATCAGTGCTCCTTCCACTCACATTATCAGCCACTTCAGGTCTTGAACAGCAGGTTAGGTGTAAGGATTCGCATTCTAATCAGTAATCTGTAAACTGTCTGTGCTTTATATGCTCTGTCTGAGGCCAGAACTCTCCATTCACCTGACGAAGGGACTAACCCCGAAAGCTTGTGAGGATATTATCAAATAAATCGGTTGGACTAAAACTTGGTGTTGTCAGACTTTTTACTGATGTCCAATAAGACAGACAGTTCATTATTTCCATTGTTTAATATTGGGGGGAGATTTCTTCAGGATGATTTTTCTTTTGAAATGCTACTTCCTGCTGCTGGAATAATCACTTAAAGACCAGAAACCCCATCTGCCAAGTCCTAATGTGGTGGCATCCTTGTTACCTCCAGTGTGGCAGTGCCAGTGTATCCAGCACCTGTTCCAAGTGTACCTATTGCCTGCGCCAGTGTACCCAGTGCCTGCCCCAGTGCACCCAGCCCCTGTTCCAAGTGTACCTAGTGCCTGCGCCAGTGTACCCAGTGCCTGCGCCAGTGTACCCAGTGCCTGCCCCAGTGTACCCAGTGCCTGTCGCCAGCGTATCCAGTGCCTGCCCCAGTGTACCCAGTGCCTGTCGCCAGCGTATCCAGTGCCTGCCCCAGTGTACCCAGTGCCTGTCGCCAGCGTATCCAGCGCCTGCCCCAGTGTACCCTGGGCATGGAGTTGGGGGTAGGGTGTTAGCGTGGATAGAGGATTGGTTGTCAAATAGGAGGCAGAGAGTGGGGGTCAATGGGTGCTATTTGGATTGGCGGTTGGTGACTAGTGGGGTGCCCCAGGGGTCGGTGCTGGGGCCTCGGCTATTTACCATTTATATAGATGATCTGGAGGAGGGAACCGAGTGCAGGGTGTCGAAATTTGCTGATGACACCAAGATTGGGGGAAAGGCAAATTGTGCGGAGGGTGTGGAGAGTCTGCAGAAGGATCTAGATAGGCTGGGCGAATGGGCCAGGAACTGGCAAATGGAATTTAATGTTGGCAAGTGTGAGGTGGTCCACTTTGGTAGGAATAATGGTAGGAAGGACTATTACTTACGTGGCAAAAAACTGCAGCAGGCAACGGTGCAGAGGGACCTCGGGGTCCTTGTGCATGAGTCGCAAAAACCCAGCTTGCAGGTGCAGCAGGTGGTCAGGAAGGCGAATGGGATGCTGGCCTTCATAGCGAGGGGGATTGAATATAAAAGTAGGGAGGTCTTGCTGTGGCTGTATAGGGCACTGGTGAGGCCACAGCTGGACACAACTGGTGTGCAGTTTTGGTCACCGTACTTACGCGAGGATATTTTGGCCTTGGAGGGAGTGCAGAGGAGGTTTACTAGGCTGATACTGGAGTTGAGGGGGTTGAGCTATGAGGAGAGGCTGAATAAATTAGGCTTGTACTCGTTAGAGTTTGGAAGAATGAGGGGAGATCTCATTGAGACGTATAAGATGAAGAATGGGATGGATAGGATAGAGGTGGAGAGACTCTTCCCGCTCAGAAAGGACAATAGGACTAGGGGGCACAGCCTCAAGATAAAGGGGGGGTGGTTTAGAATGGAGTTGGGGAGGAACTTCTTCACTCAAAGGGTGGTGAACCTCTGGAATTCTCTGCCCGTTGAAGTGGTGGAGGCTGCCTCACTAAATATTTTTAAGACGCAGGTTGATGGGTTTTTGATAAGAGAGGGGATTAAGGGTTATGGGGAGAGGGCGGGAAGGTGGAGCTGAGTCACGACAGATCAGCCATGATCTTATTGAATGGCGGGGCAGGCTCGAAGGGCTGGATAGCCTACTCCTGCTCCTATTTCTTATGTTCTTATGTTCTTATGTTCTTACCCTGAGTGTGATTACCCTGAGTGTGAGATTACCCTGAGTGTGATTACACTGAGTGTGAGATTACCCTGAGTGTGATTACACTGAGTGTGAGATTACCCTGAGTGTGATTACACTGAGTGTGAGATTACCCTGAGTGTGATTACACTGAGTGTGAGATTACCCTGAGTGTGATTACACTGAGTGTGAGATTACCCTGAGTGTGATTACACTGAGTGTGAGATTACCCTGAGTGTGAGATTACCCTGAGTGTGATTACACTGAGTGTGTGATTACCCTGAGTGTGAGATTACCCTGAGTGTGATATTACACTGAGTGTGATTACCCTGAGTGTGAGATTACCCTGTGTGTGATTACCCTGTGTGTGTGATTACACTGAGTGTGAGATTACCCTGAATGTGATTACACTGAGTGTGTGATTACACTGAGTGTGAGATTACCCTGAGTGTGAGATTACCCTGAGTGTGATTACACTGAGTGTGAGATTACCCTGAGTGTGAGATTATCCTGAGTGTGATTACACTGAGTGTGAGATTACCCTGAGTGTGATTACACTGAGTGTGTGATTACACTGAGTGTGAGATTACCCTGAGTGTGAGATTACCCTGAGTGTGATTACACTGAGTGTGAGATTACCCTGAGTGTGAGATTACCCTGTGTGTGATTACACTGAGTGTGAGATTACCCTGAGTGTGATTACACTGAATGTGTGATTACACTGAGTGTGATTACACTGAGTGTGTGATTACCCTGAGTGTGAGATTATCCTGAGTGTGAGATTACCCTGAGTGTGAAATTACCCTGAGTGTGATTACACTGAGTGTGTGATTACACTGAGTGTGTGATTACCCTGAGTGTGAGATTACACTGAGTGTGATTACCCTGAGTGTGAGATTCTGCAAGACATGCCGGATCATCAACATGGATACCATCATCACACGTGAGAATACCATCCACCAGGTACATAGTAAATACTCTTGCAACTCAGCCAACATTGTCTACCTGATGCGTTGCAAGAAAGGATGTCCCGAAGCATGGTACATTGGGGAGACCATGCAGACGCTACAACAACGGATGAATGAACATCGCTCGACAGTCACCAAACAAGACTGTTCCCTTCCTGTTGGCGAACACTTCAGCGGTCACGGGCATTCAGCCTCTAACCTTCGGGTAAGCATTCTCCAAGGCGGCCTTCACGACACACGACAGTGCAGAGTCGCTGAACAGAGACTGATAGCCAAGTTCCGCACACATGAGGACGGTCTCAACAGGGATCTTGGGTTCATGTCACACTATCTGTAACCCCCGTGACTTGCCTGGGTTTGCAAAACCTCACTTACTGTACTGTCTGGAGACAATACACATCTCTTTAAACTGTGATCAGTGCTCCTTCCACTCACATTATCAGCCACTTCAGGTCTTGAACAGCAGGTTAGGTGTAAGGATTCGCATTCTAATCAGTAATCTGTAAACTGTCTGTGCTTTATATGCTCTGTCTGAGGCCAGAACTCTCCATTCACCTGACGAAGGGACTAACCCCGAAAGCTTGTGAGGATATTATCAAATAAATCGGTTGGACTAAAACTTGGTGTTGTCAGACTTTTTACTGATGTCCAATAAGACAGACAGTTCATTATTTCCATTGTTTAATACTGGGGGGAGATTTCTTCAGGATGATTTTTCTTTTGAAATGCTACTTCCTGCTGCTGGAATAATCACTTAAAGACCAGAAACCCCATCTGCCAAGTCCTAATGTGGTGGCATCCTTGTTACCTCCAGTGTGGCAGTGCCAGTGTATCCAGCACCTGTTCCAAGTGTACCTATTGCCTGCGCCAGTGTACCCAGTGCCTGCCCCAGTGCACCCAGCCCCTGTTCCAAGTGTACCTAGTGCCTGCGCCAGTGTACCCAGTGCCTGCCCCAGTGCACCCAGCCCCTGTTCCAAGTGTACCTAGTGCCTGCGCCAGTGTACCCAGTGCCTGCGCCAGTGTACCCAGTGCCTGCCCCAGTGTACCCAGTGCCTGTCGCCAGCGTATCCAGTGCCTGCCCCAGTGTACCCAGTGCCTGTCGCCAGCGTATCCAGTGCCTGCCCCAGTGTACCCAGTGCCTGTCGCCAGCGTATCCAGCGCCTGCCCCAGTGTACCCTGGGCATGGAGTTGGGGGTAGGGTGTTAGCGTGGATAGAGGATTGGTTGTCAAATAGGAGGCAGAGAGTGGGGGTCAATGGGTGCTATTTGGATTGGCGGTTGGTGACTAGTGGGGTGCCCCAGGGGTCGGTGCTGGGGCCTCGGCTATTTACCATTTATATAGATGATCTGGAGGAGGGAACCGAGTGCAGGGTGTCGAAATTTGCTGATGACACCAAGATTGGGGGAAAGGCAAATTGTGCGGAGGGTGTGGAGAGTCTGCAGAAGGATCTAGATAGGCTGGGCGAATGGGCCAGGAACTGGCAAATGGAATTTAATGTTGGCAAGTGTGAGGTGGTCCACTTTGGTAGGAATAATGGTAGGAAGGACTATTACTTACGTGGCAAAAAACTGCAGCAGGCAACGGTGCAGAGGGACCTCGGGGTCCTTGTGCATGAGTCGCAAAAACCCAGCTTGCAGGTGCAGCAGGTGGTCAGGAAGGCGAATGGGATGCTGGCCTTCATAGCGAGGGGGATTGAATATAAAAGTAGGGAGGTCTTGCTGTGGCTGTACAGGGCATTGGTGAGGCCGCAGCTGGACACAACTGGTGTGCAGTTTTGGTCACCGTACTTACGCGAGGATATTTTGGCCTTGGAGGGAGTGCAGAGGAGGTTTACTAGGCTGATACTGGAGTTGAGGGGGTTGAGCTATGAGGAGAGGCTGAATAAATTAGGCTTGTACTCGTTAGAGTTTGGAAGAATGAGGGGAGATCTCATTGAGACGTATAAGATGAAGAATGGGATGGATAGGATAGAGGTGGAGAGACTCTTCCCGCTCAGAAAGGACAATAGGACTAGGGGGCACAGCCTCAAGATAAAGGGGGGGTGGTTTAGAATGGAGTTGGGGAGGAACTTCTTCACTCAAAGGGTGGTGAACCTCTGGAATTCTCTGCCCGTTGAAGTGGTGGAGGCTGCCTCACTAAATATTTTTAAGACGCAGGTTGATGGGTTTTTGATAAGAGAGGGGATTAAGGGTTATGGGGAGAGGGCGGGAAGGTGGAGCTGAGTCACGACAGATCAGCCATGATCTTATTGAATGGCGGGGCAGGCTCGAAGGGCTGGATAGCCTACTCCTGCTCCTATTTCTTATGTTCTTATGTTCTTATGTTCTTACCCTGAGTGTGATTACCCTGAGTGTGAGATTACCCTGAGTGTGATTACACTGAGTGTGAGATTACCCTGAGTGTGATTACACTGAGTGTGAGATTACCCTGAGTGTGATTACACTGAGTGTGTGATTACCCTGAGTGTGAGATTACACTGAGTGTGATTACCCTGTATGTGATTACTCTGTGTGTGATTACACTGAGTGTGATATTACCCTGTGTGTGATTACACTGAGTGTGATATTACCCTGTGTGTGATTACACTGAGTGTGATATTACCCTGTGTGTGATTACACTGAGTGTGAGATTACACTGAGTGTGATTACCCTGTATGTGATTACTCTGTGTGTGATTACACTGAGTGTGATATTACCCTGTGTGTGATTACACTGAGTGTGATATTACCCTGTGTGTGATTACACTGAGTGTGATATTACCCTGTGTGTGATTACACTGAGTGTGAGATTACCCTGAGTGTGTGATTACCCTGTGTGTGTGATTACACTGAGTGTGATATTACCCTGTGTGTGATTACACTGAGTGTGAGATTACACTGAGTGTGTGATTACCCTGTGTGTGATTACACTGAGTGTGAGATTACACTGAGTGTGTGATTACCCTGTGTGTGATTACACTGAGTGTGAGATTACACTGAGTGTGTGATTACCCTGTGTGTGTGATTACACTGAGTGTGAGATTACCCTGAGTGTGATTACACTGAGTGTGATATTACCCTGTGTGTGATTACACTGAGTGTGAGATTACACTGAGTGTGTGATTACATTGCCCTGAGTAAATGACCTCGTCAGGAGCCTGGCTGACTCTGAATCTGCATTTCACAGGGTTAACACTGAATTGGATGCTGCCCCTGAACGAATGCATCCCAGGGAACTAAAAGAGATGGCGGGAGAAATAGCAAATGCACTAGTGGGAATTTACCAAAATTCACTGGACTCTGGGGTGGTTCCTGCAGATTGGAAAACAGCAAATGTGACATCACTGTTTAAAAAAGAAAGTAAACAAGAGGTAGGTAACTATAGACTGATTAGCTTAACTTCTGTAGTAGGGAAAAAGCTTGAATCTATCATCAAGGGTGAAATAGCAAGACATCAGGATATAAATGGTCCCATTGGTAAGACCAGAATGGGTTCATGAAGAGAAGGTCATGTTTGACTGATTTGGTGGAACTTATGAGAACATTACATGTGCAATAGAGAATGGGGACCTGTGGATGTGGGGTATCTGGATTTCCAGAAGGCATTTGACAAGGTGCCGCACCAAAGACTGCTACATAAGATAAAGGTGCACAGTGTTACGGGTAATGTATTAGCATGGATAGAGGATTGGTTAACTAACAGAAAGCAAAGCGTGGGGGTAAATGAGTGTGTTTCTGGTTGGCAATCAGTGACTAGTGCCTCAGAGATCAGTGTTGGGACCGCAATTGTTTACGATTTATAAATATGATTTGGAGTTGGGGACCAAGTGTAGTGTGTCAAAATTCACAGATGGTGATACTAAGATGAGTGGCAGAGCAAAGTGTGCAGAGGATGCTGAAAATCTACAAAGGGATATAGATAGTCTGAGTGAGTGGGCGAGGGTCTGGCAGATGGAGTACAATGTTGGTAAATGTGAGGTCATCCATTTTGGTCGGAATAACGGCAAAATGGACTATTATTTAAATAGTAAAAAATTGCAGCATGCTGCTGTGCAGAGGGATCTGGGTGTCCTTGTGCAAGAATCACAAGGAGTTGGTTTGCAGGTGCAGCAGGTAATTAAGAAGCAAATGGAATTTTGTCCTTCATTGCCAGAGGGATGGAGTTCAATAACAGCAAGGTTATGTTGCAGCTGTATAAGGTGCTGATGAGGCCACACCTGGAGTTACTGTGTACAGTTTTGGCCTCCTTACTTGAGAAAGGATATACTGGCACTGGAGGGGGTGCAGAGGAGATTCACTAGGGTGATTCCGGAGTTGAGGGTTGGCTTATGAGGAGACACTGAGTAGACTGGGACTATACTCATTGGAATTCAGAGGAATGAGGGGAGATCTTATAGAAAACTATAAGATTATGAAAGGAATGGATAAGATAGAAGCAGGGAAGTTGTTTCCACTGGTGGGTGAAACTAGAACTAGGGGGCATGGCCTCAAAATAAGGGGGACCAGATTTAGGACTGAGTTGAGGAGGAACTTCTTCACACAAAGGGTTGTGAGTCTGTGGAATTCCCTGCCCACTGAAGCAGTTGAGGCTCCCTCAAAGAACAAAGAACAAAGATAATTACAGCACAGGAACAGGCCCTTCGGCCCTCCAAGCCTGCACTGACCATGCTGCCCAACTGAACTAAAACCCCCTACCCTTCCGGGGACCGTATCCCTCTATTCCCATCCTATTCATGGATTTGTCAAAATGCCCCTTAAAAGTCACAACTGTATCCACTTCCACCACCTGCTCCCCATAACTGTTAATTCCCTTATTGGTCAGAAATCTATCTACCTGTGACTTAAACACATTTAACGAGGCAGCCTCCACTGCTTCAATGGGCAGAGAATCCCAAAGATTCACTACCCTCTGGGAGAAGAAGTTCCTCCTCAACTCTGTTCTAAATTGACTCCCCCATATTTTGAGGCTGTGCCCCCTAGTTCTTGTTTCCATTGTAAGTGGAAATAACCTCGCTGCCTCTACCCTGTCTAGCCCCTTCATTATCTTATATGTCTCTATAAGATCTCCCCTCAGCCTTCTGAACTCCAACAAGTACAGGCCCAGTCTACTCAATCTTTCCTCATAAGCTAACCCCCTCTCTCTGGTTCTACCTGGTGAACCTTCTTAAACAAAGCAACAAAATTGGCTATTCTCCACTCCTCTGGGACCTCCCCTGTAGCCAGTGAGGGTGCAAAGATTTCTCTCAAGGCCCCAGCAATTTCTCCCTTGCCTTTCTCAGTATTTTGGGGTATATCCCATCAGGCCCTGGGGACTTGTCTGCCTCAATATTTCTCAAGAACCCCAATACCTCCTCCTTCTTGATCTCAATGTGACTCAAACTATCAACACACCCTTCCCCAGACTCATCATCCAGCAAGTCCTTCTCTTAGTGAATACTGACGCAAAATGCTCATTTAATACCTCGCCTATTTCTTCTGGCTCCACACATAGATTCCCTCCTCCGTCCTTGAGTGGGCCAACTCTCTCCCTGGCTATCTTCTTGCTCTTTATAAATGTATAAAAATCCTTAGGATTTTCCTTAATTTTGTTGGCCAAAGACTTTTCATGACCCCCTTTAGAACAGAAGAACATAAGAACATAAGAAATAGGAGCAGGAGTAGGCCAACTAGCCCTTCGAGCCTGCCCCGCCATTCAATAAGGTCATGGCTGATCTGAAGCGGATCAGTTCCACTTTCCTGCTTTCTCTCCATAACCCTTAATTCCCCTGTCTATCAGAAACCTATCTACCTGTGACTTAAATATATTCAGCGAGGCAGCCTCCACCACTTCAACGGGTAGAGAATTCCAGAGATTCACCACCCTTTGAGTGAAGAAGTTCCTCCTCAACTCCATTCTAAACCGCCTCCCCTTTATCTTGGGCTGTGCCCCCTAGTCCTACTGTCCTTTCTGAGCGGGAAGAGTCTCTCCACCTCTATCCTATCCATCCCCTTCATTATCTTATACATCTCAATGAGATCTCCCCTCATTCTTCTAAACTCTAATGAGTACAGACCCAGTCTATTCAGCCTCTCTTCAAAGTCCAACCCCCTCATCTCCGGTATCAGCCTAGGGAACCTTTGCTCTCCTTACTCCTTGCTTAAGTTTCTTTCTACTTTCCTTATGTTCCACACTTGCTTTGTGTGTTCCCAGCCTCCTAGCTTTGACAAATTCTTCCTTTTTCTCTTTGACGAGGTTCGCAATATCTCTCGTTATCCAAGGTTCCCAAAACTTGCCATACTTATCCTTCATCTTTACAGGAATGTGCCGGTCCTGAGTCCTTGTCAATTTACACTTGAAAGCCTCCCACATGCCAGATGTTGATTTGCCCTCAAACATCTGTCCCCAATCTTCATTCTTCAGTTCCTGCCTAATATTGTTGTAATTAACCTTCCCCCAGTTTAGCACCTTCACTTGAGAGCTACACTTACCTTTATCCATCAGTACCTTAAAGCTTACTGAATTGTGGTCACTGTTTCTGAACTGCTCTCCTACTGAAACATCGACCACCTTGCTGAGCTCATTCCCCAATACCAGGTCCAGTATGGCTCTTTCCCTAGTTGGACGATCCACATACTGTTTCAGGAAGCTCTCCTGGATGCTCCTTACAAACTCTGCCCCATCCACACCCCCAGCACTAAGTGAGTCCCAGTCAATATCAGGGAAATTAAAATCTCCCACCACAACAACCTTGTTACTTTTATACCTTACCAAAATCTGCCTACACATCCGTTCCTTTATTTCCTGCTGGCAGTGGGTGGCTGAGAGTAAACCTCCAACATTGTGACTACACCCTTCCTAATCCCTGAACTCCACCTGTACTGCCTCGCTGTATGAACCCACCGATCTGTCCTCCTGCAGTACAGCTGTGATATTCTCCTTAACCAGCAGTGCAACTCCCCCCACCCCCTTTCACATCACCCTCTATCCCACCTGAAACATCTATATCCTGGAATGTTAAACTGCTAATCCTGTCCTTGCCTTAACAAAGTCTCTGTAATGGTAACAACGTCATAGTTCCTAGTACTAATCCGAGCTCTAAATTCATCTGCCTTACCTGTTACACTTCTCACATTGAAACAAATACGCTTCAATCCACCAGACCCTCTCTGATTAGCAACCCCACCCTGCCTGCTCTTTCTCTGAATCTTACTGACCCTACTCTCTGATTCCCCTTCAGCTCATTCACCTTTGCTTTGGCTCCCACCCCCCTGCCAAACTCGTTTAAATCCACCCATGTGACACTAACAACACTCCTGGCCAGAATATTTATGCCTTTCCAGTTTAGAAGCAACCCATCCTTCTTGTACAGGTCCCACCTGCCCCAGAGGAGACCCCAATGGTCCAGATATCTGAAACCCTCTCTCCTAGTCCAGCTGTTTAGCCACGTGTTGAGCTGCACTATCTTCCTATTCCTGGCCTCTCCAGCACGTGGCACAGGGAATAATCCTGAGATTACAACCCGAGAGGTTCTGCTTTTTTAACTTTCTACCTAACTCCCTAAACTGCTGCCACAGGACCTCATCACTCTTCCTGCCTATGTCACTAGTACCACGACCTCTGGCTGTTCACCCCCTCTCTCCAGAATGCTTTCTGTCAGTTCAGACACATCCTGGACCCTGGGCACCAGGGAGGCAACATACCATCCTGGAGTCTCTTTCACATCCACAGAAACATCAATCTACACCCTGAACTATAGAATCCCCTATAACTATCGCTCTAGATCTCACTGAGTGTTTTTAAGGCAAGGATGGCTAAATTTTTGAACAGTAAAGGAATTAAGGGTTATGGTGAGCGGGTGGGTAAGTGGAGCTGAGTCCACAAAAAGATCAGCCATGATCTTATTGAATGGCAGAGCAGGCTCGAGGGGTCAGATGGCCCACTCCTGCTCCTAGTTCTTATGTTCTTGTTATGTTCCGATTCTGTCAAGGAGAGCCAAAGATGTATTTGATGTTCTTGCAAACCAGGATGCCATTGACAATGATCTCACAGGGTTTGCACTTCCAGGTAATTACCCAGCGATCTTTGCCCGTGAGCCTCAGGGGGTAAGGAGGGGGTTTGGGTTCAATGGAGGATCTTTGGATGATGGAAGATTGGGTTCAGTTTCCAATGGCTTTATTCAGAGATGGGTTTGTCCAACGGCACAGGATTAATATAAAGGCAAAATACTGCGGATGCTGGAACCTGAAACAAAATACTGGAAAATCTCAACAGGTCTGACAGCATCTGTGGGGAGAGAATAGAGCCAACATTTCGAGTCTGCGTGACCCTTTTGTCAGAGCTGAGAGCAAAGAAAATCAGACGAGGTTTAGACTGTGAGGGTAAAAGGAGCTGTAATTGGACAAAGGGGTTGTAAATGGTGGTGATAAAGGCTGAGAAAGGTGTGAAAAGCGTCCATTCGCAGATCAGAATGTGTGAATGACAGAACAGAAGTAGAGACTGGCAGTGGGCTAAGTGAGGAATGTGGCTGTTAGCCCCAGGGGAGGGAATGGGGTTTGGAGACAAGATGGAGAGTGAGATTTCAGAAGTGAAAAATCCAAAATAAGAATAAAAAATGATAAACTGGGTGAATGAGATGAAACAAAATGAAATAAAATTAATGGGACTGGGGTGAAGGTGGAGGGGAGAGTTCAACCTCTGAAGTTGTTGAACTCAGTGTTCAGTCTGGAAGGCTGTAAAGTGCCCAGTCGGAAGATGAGGTGCTGTTCCTCCAGTTTGTGTTGGGGTTCACTGGAACATTGCAACAGGCCCAGGACGGACATGTGGACAGAACAGCAGGGTGGTGCTGGAGTGGCAAGCGACAGAAAGGTCTGGGTCCTGTTTGCAGACGGACTGAAGATGTTCAGTAAAGCGGTCACCCAGTCTGCGTCTGGTCTCTGCGACGTAGAGTAAACCAGCAGCAAATGCAATAGACCAGATTGAAGGAGGGGCATTTGAAGAACTGAAAGGGGTGTTTGGGACCCAGGGTGGTCAGCAGGGAGGAGGTAAAGGGGCAGGTGTTGTGAGCAGGGAGTGATATGTTGAGGGTGGTGGAGGAATGGACTAGGGTCCCAGAGAGAACAGTCCCTGTGGAATACTGAGTGAGGGGAGTGAGGGGAGGATGTGTTGAGTGGTGGCATCATGCTGGAGTTTGTGGAAATGGTGGAGGATGATCTTTGGAATGTCAAGCGTTGTGGGATAAGAACATAAGAAATAGGAGCAGGAGTAGGCCATCTGGCCCTTCGAGCCTGCCCCGCCATTCAATAAGATCATGGCTGATCTGTCGTGGCTCAGCTCCACATTCCCACCCTCTCCCCATAACCCTTAATCCCTTCTCTTATCAAAAACCCATCAACCCGCGTCTTAAAAATATTTAGTGAGGCAGCCTCCACCACTTCAACGGGCAGAGAATTCCAGAGATTCACCACCCTTTGAGTGAAGAAGTTCCTCCTCAACTCTGTTCTAAACCGCCCCCCCCCCTTTATCTTGAGGCTGTGCCCCCTAGTCCTACTGTCCTTTCTAAGCGGGAAGAATCTCTCTACCTCTACCCTATCCATCCCCTTCAAAAAAAGAAAAGAGAGGGCCGGGGGTCCCTATCCTGGTTCTGGGAGGGAGGAGAGGGGGTGAGAGCTGTGGCTGGAGGGTGATGTGGACGTGATTGAGAATCCTGTCAACCACAGTGGGCAGAAAATCATGATTTAGGGGAAAGGAAAAGACATCTGTAGACTATTTTGGAAAGTGAATTCATCAGAACGGATGCAATGGAGGCGAAGGAACTTTCAGCACCATCTCCCTTTGTCCAGTTAGAGCCCTTCACCCCCCCATAGTTTAAATCTTGTCTGATTTTCTTTGCCTTCAGTTCTGACGAAGGGTCACCTCGACTGGAAACGTTGGCAGTATCCTCTCTTGATATGAAGATGCCAGCGTTGGACTGGGGTAAATAAAGTAAGAAGTCTCACAACGCCAGGTTAAAGTCCAACAGGTTTATTTGTAGCAAATGCTACTAGCTTTTGGAACTGGCTGTTCCTTTGTCAGGTGGGTGGGAGTTCAACTTGGCATTTAACCTGGTGTTTGTGTATTCTCTCTCCACAGATGCTGACACTTTCTAGCATTCTCTGGTTTTGTGACAGAATATTAATCATTCTTGTCACAGGTTATTTGAACAGGTGACTAAATACTTGGGGGAAGAAGCTGGTTCCTTGGAGGATCTTAAAGAAGGAAGGAGAACTACGGAGTTGGTAGCGAGGGGATTTCAGAGCTGATGACTGGGCAGTTGTGGGTGAGGCTGTTCATGGTGATGGGATGTGCGTGTCAGAGCTCAGGATAAGGACATTCAGAGACAAGAAAGAAGCTGAAGGAGGCTTCAGAGACGGAGAGGAGGAAGGGACCTGCAATCTGAATCAGTGTAAATGATGTCAGTGTGCATAGATTTTGTGTTATCGTTCTAACACACACTCTCACACAGATTCAGCTCTTTGTTGAAGACTCTGTAGCTGGCGTTGATGTGGGGCATGAATTTCACCTCCTGTTTGAGATATCTCCCTGAATAAACAACATCAAGGCTGACAGACAGTATCTCACCTTGGCGTACGATAGGTACACATTAACATTATGTTGTTTCTGTCTACAATGTGGCCCTAGATCTCTGGGTGGCAGGTTCTCCCATACACTGAACACACTGACACTACCCAAACACTCAGTGTAAAAGTGGAGAAGTATTTTACAAGAATGAGCCCAAATGCCCGAGCTGCCAATCCGAATGTCAAACACTGAGTGATCTGTGGGCGCTCCGTATTAAGATCGGATTCTCAGCAAATCCATTCTGGCTTTTTTGTTGTTATTGTTTTGAAGTCAGTTTGAATGTGCACAGGGTCAGGGTCAAATGAAAAGAGGAAGTCCGTCTTCCCTTCTTTTCACAAGGTGACCCAAAAAGGGAACTGAAGACTGGTATAATGCTTTCCTCTGAGATGAAGTGCGTCACATTTACATGTTTCCGTCTGCTGTTTGTTTTGCATATGTCCACTGTTAGTTCAGCATCTGAATTCGTCATGCTAACTGTAGATATTGCGGGGAAAAGCACAAAGTTACCCTGTCTGCATCTGTATCCACATCAAAAAAATCCCCTGGGTACTACCACTGGCTTAGATTCAGAAAAAAAGCTCCCTGTACACTGTCCCCCATCAAACACTCCCAGGACAGGTACATCACGGGGTTAGATACAGAGTAAAGCTTCCTCTACACTGTCCCCCCCCATCAAACACTCCCAGGACAGGGACAGCACGGGGTTAGATACAGAGTAAAGCTCCCTCTACACTGTCCCCCCATCAAACACTCCCAGTACAGGGACTGCATGGGGTTAGATACAGAGTAAAGCTCCCTCTACACTGTCCCCCCGTCAAACACTCCCAGGACAGGGACAGCACGGGGTTAGATACAGAGTAAAGCTCCCTCTACACTGTCCCCCCGTCAAACACTCCCAGGACAGGGACAGCACGGGGTTAGAACATAAGAACATAAGAACATAAGAAATAGGAGCAGGAGTAGGCCATCTGGCCCTTCGAGCCTGCCCCGCCATTCAATAAGATCATGGCTGATCTGTCGTGGCTCAGTTCCACCTTCCCGCCCTCTCCCCATAACCCTTAATCCCTTCTCTTATCAAAAACCCATCAACCCGTTTCTTAAAAATATTTAGCGAGGCAGCCTCCACCACTTCAACGGGCAGAGAATTCCAGAGATTCACCACCCTTTGAGTGAAGAAGTTCCTCCTCAACTCTGTTCTAAACCGCCCCCCCTTTATCTTGAGGCTGTGCCCCCTAGTCCTACTGTCTTTTTTGAGCGGGAACAGTCTCTCCACCTCTATCCTATCCATCCCATTCATCATCTTATACGTCTCAATGAGATCTCCCCTCATTCTTCTAAACTCTAACGAGTACAAGCCTAGTTTATTCAGCCTCTCCTCATAGCTCAATCCCCTCAACTCCGGTATCAGCCGAGTAAACCTCCTCTGCACTCCCTCCAGGGCCAAAACATCCTTGCGCAGGTGCGGCGCCCAAAACTGCACACAGTACTCCAGCTGCGGCCTCACCAATGCCCTGTACAGCTGCAGCAAGACCTCCCTACTTTTATATTCAATCCCCCTCGCTATGAAGGCCAGCATCCCATTCGCCTTCCTGACCACCTGCTGCACCTGCAAGCTGGGTTTTTGCGACTCATGCACAAGGACCCCGAGGTCCCTCTGCACCGTCGCCTGCTGCAGTTTTTCGCCCCGTAAGTAATAGTCCTTCCTACCATTCCTCCTACCAAAGTGGACCACCTCACACTTGCCAACATTAAATTCCATTTGCCATTTCCTGGCCCATTCGCCCAGCCTATCTAGATCCTTCTGCAGACTCTCCACACCCTCCGCACAGATACAGAGTAAAGCTCCCTCTACACTGTCCCCCCGTCAAACACTCCCAGGACAGGTACAGCACGGGGTTAGATACAGAGTAAAGCTCCCTCTACACTGTCCAAGATTATCAAATAAATCGGTTGGACTAAAACCTGGTGTTGTCAGACTTTTTACTGTGTTTACGCCAGTCCAACGCCAGCATACCCACATCATCAAACACTCCCAGGACAGGTACAGCACGGGGTTAGATACAGAGTAAAGCTCCCTCTACACTGTCTCCCATCAAACACTCCCAGGACAGGTACAGCACGGGGTTAGATACAGAGTAAAGCTCCCTCTACACTGTCTCCCATCAAACACTCCCAGGACAGGTACAGCACGGGGTTAGATACAGAGTAAAGCTCCCTCTACACTGTCCTCCCGTCAAACACTCCCAGGACAGGTACAGCACGGGGTTAGATACAGAGTAAAGCTCCCTCTACGCTATCCCCCATCAAACACTCCCAGGACAGATACAGCACGGGGTTAGATACAGAGTAAAGCTCCCTCTACACTGTCCCCCATCAACCATTCGCAGGACAGGTACAGCACGGGGTTAGATACAGAGTAAAGCCAACTCTACACTGTCCCCCCGTCAAACACTCCCAGGACAGGTACAGCACGGGGTTAGATACAGTGTAAAGCCCCCTCTATACTGTCCCCCATCAACCAGTCCCAGGACAGGTACAGCACGGGGTTAGATACAGAGTAAAGCCAACTCTACACTGTCCCCCCGTCAAACACTCCCAGGACAGGTACAGCACGGGGTTAGATACAGTGTAAAGCCCCCTCTATACTGTCCCCCATCAACCAGTCCCAGGACAGGTACAGCATGGGGTTAGATACAGAATAAAGCTCCCTCTACACTGTCCCCCATCAAACACTCCCAGGACAGGTACAGCATGGGGTTAGATACAGAGTAAAGCTCCCTCTATACTGTCCCCATCAAACACTCCCAGGACAGGTACAGCACGGGGTTAGATACAGAGTAAAGCTCCCTCTATACTGTCCCCATCAAACACTCCCAGGACAGGTACAGCACAGGGTTAATCTTGGGCCACTCACATGAAGAAAGGGAGGTGTGTTTGTGAGTGCAGAGACACCAGTGTTTGGTGTGAAAATCTATTTGGAACAGTTGTCCCCATAAGGCAAAGTTGACAAAAACTAGGAACAAAAAAGCCATTTTGTGTTGAGTGTGGGAAGGAATGGTATGAGCTGGTCGGCCCACCCACAGCCCCTCCCCCTCCCCCGCAACCCCCCACCCCCACAGGCACACACACACACACACACACACAGACACAGCCTGAAATCAGATTCAGGTCAGCTGGTGCAGTCAGTGCAGCACAGCTGAAGGTGAGAGGAGCAGATAACTAAGTTGAAACCTTTCATTCTCAGCTCCAGCTCCACTTTACATTCTGTGGTCACTGGGTTTGTGAAAAACAAAGACTGCAGATGTTACATCAAAGATAAAAATGTCTTTCAAATTCTCGCAAACAGACTTAGAATAAAAGTCAGCGGAACAATGGAGAAACACGCCCTGTGCACATTTAACCCCACCTCAGTGTAGAGGGAGCTTTACTCTGTATCTAACCCCGTGCTGTACCTGTCCTGGGAGTGTTTGATGGAGACAGTGTAGAGGGAGCTTTACTCTGTATCTAACCCCGTGCTGTATTTGTCCTGGGAGTGTTTGATGGGGGGACAGTGTAGAGGGAGCTTTACTCTGTATCTAACCCCGTGCTGTACCTGTCCTGGGAGTGTTTGATGGGGGGATAGAGTTGAGGGAGCTTTACTCTGTATATAACCCCGTGCTGTACCTGTCCTGGGAGTGTTTGATGGGGATAGTGTAGAGGGAGCTTTACTCTGTATCTAACCCCGTGCTGTACCTGTCCTGGGAGTGTTTGATGGGGGGACAGTGTAGAGGGAGCTTTACTCTGTATCTAACCCCGTGCTGTATTTGTCCTGGGAGTGTTTGATGGGGGGACAGTGTAGAGGGAGCTTTACTCTGTATCTAACCCCGTGCTGTACCTGTCCTGGGAGTGTTTGATGGGGGGATAGAGTTGAGGGAGCTTTACTCTGTATATAACCCCGTGCTGTACCTGTCCTGGGAGTGTTTGATGGGGACAGTGTAGAGGGAGCTTTACTCTGTATCTAACCCTGTGCTGTCCCTGTCCTGGGAGTGTTTGATGGGGATAGTGTAGAGGGAGCTTTACTCTGTATCTAACCCCGTGCTGTACCTGTCCTGGGAGTGTTTGATGGGGATAGTGTAGAGGGAGCTTTACTCTGTATCTAACCCTGTGCTGTACCTGTTCTGGGAATGTTTGATGGGGGACAGTGTAGAGGGAGCTTTACTCTGTATCTAACCCCGTGCTGTACCTGTCCTGGGAGTGTTTGATGGGGACAGTGTAGAGGGAGCTTTACTCTGTGTCTAACCCCGTGCTGTACCTGTCCTGGGAGTGTTTGATGGGGACAGTGTAGAGGGAGCTTTACTCTGTATCTAACCCCGTGCTGTACCTGTCCTGGGAGTGTTTGATGGGGACAGTGTAGAGGGAGCTTTACTCTGTGTCTAACCCCGTGCTGTACCTGTCCTGGGAGTGTTTGATGGGGGGACAGTGTAGAGGGAGCTTTACTCTGTATCTAACCCCATGCTGTACCTGTCCTGGGAGTGTTTGATGGGGACAGTGTAGAGGGAGCTTTACTCTGTATCTAATCCCGTGCTGTACCTGTCCTGGGAGTGTTTGATGGGGACAGTGTAGAGGGAGCTTTACTCTGTGTCTAACCCCGTGGTGTACCTGTCCTGGGAGTGTTTGATGGGGGGACAGTGTTGAGGGAGCTTTACTCTGTATCTAACCCTGTGCTGTACCTGTTCTGGGAATGTTTGATGGGGGACAGTGTAGAGGGAGCTTTACTCTGTATCTAACCCCGTGCTGTACCTGTCCTGGGAGTGTTTGATGGGGGGACTGTGTAGAAGGAGCTTTACTCTGTATCTAACCCTGTGCTATACCTGTCCTGGGAATGTTTGGTGGGGGATAGTGGAGAGGGAGCTTTATTCTGTATCTAACCCCGTGCTGTACCTGTCCTGGGAGTGTTTGATGGAGGATAATGTAGAGGGAGCTTTACTCTGTATCTAACCCTGCGCTGTACCTGTCCTGGGAGTGTTTGATGGGGGACAGTGTAGAGGGAGCTTTACTCTGTATCTAATCCCATGCTGTACCTGTCCTGGGAGTGTTTGATGGAGACAGTGTAGAGGGAGCTTTACTCTGTATCTAACCCCGTGCTGTACCTGTCCTGGGAGTGTTTGATGGGGGACAGTGTAGAGGGAGCTTTATTCTGTATCTAACCCCGTGCTGTACCTGTACTGGGAGTGTTTGATGGGGACAGTGTAGAGGGAGCTTTACTCTGTGTCTAACCACGTGCTGTACCTGTCCTGGGAGTGTTTGCTGGGGGGGACAGTGTAGAGGGAGCTTTACTCTGTATCTAACCCCGTGCTGTACCTGTCCTAGTAGTGTTTGATGGGGACAGTGTAGAGGGAGCTTTACTCTGTGTCTAACCCCATGCTGTACCTGTCGTGGGAGTGTTTGATGGGGACAGTGCAGAGGGAGCTTTACTCTATATCTAACCCCGTGCTGTATCTGTCCTGGGAATGTTTGATGGGGGACAGTGTAGAGGGAGCTTTACTCTGTATCTAACCCCATGCTGTACCTGTCCTGGGAGTGTTTGATGGGGACAGTGTAGAGGGAGCTTTACTCTGTATCTAACCCCGTGCTGTACCTGTCCTGGGAGTGTTTGATGGGGACAGTGTAGAGGGAGCTTTACTCTGTGTCTAACCCCTTGCTGTACCTGTCCTGGGAGTGTTTGATGGGGGGACAGTGTAGAGGGAGCTTTACTCTGTATCTAATAACCCCGTGCTGTACCTGTCCTGGGAGTGTTTGATGGGGACAGTGTAGAGGGAGCTTTACTCTGTATCTAACCCCGTGCTGTACCTGTCCCGGGAGTGTTTGATGGGGACAGTGTAAAGGGAGCTTTACTCTGTGTCTAACCCCGTGCTGTACCTGTCCTGGGAGTGTTTGATGGGGGGACAGTGTAGAGGGAGCTTTACTCTGTATCTAACCCTGTGCTCTACCTGTTCTGGGAATGTTTGATGGGGGACAGTGTAGAGGGAGCTTTACTCTGTATCTAACCCCGTGCTGTACCTGTCCTCGGAGTGTTTGATGGGGACAGTGTAGAGGGAGCTTTACTCTGCATCTAACCCCATGCTGTACCTGTCCTGGGAGTGTTTGACGGGGGGACAGTGTAGAGGGAGCTTTACTCTGTATCTACCCCCGTGCTGTACCTGTCCTGGAAGTGTTTGATGGGGACAGTGTAGAGGGAGCTTTATTCTGTATCTAACCCCGTGCTGGACCTGTCCTGGGAGTGTTTGACGGAGGGACAGTGTAGAGGGAGCTTTACTCTGTATCTAAGCCTGTGCTGTCCCTGTCCTGGGAGTGTTTGATGGGGGACAGTGTAGAAGCAGCTTTACTCTGTATCTAACCCCGTGCTGTACCTGTCCTGGGAGTGTTTAACGGGGGGACTGTCTAGAAGGAGATTTACTCTGTATCTAACCCTGTGCTATACCTGTCCTGGGAATGTTTGTTGGGGGATAGTGTAGAGGGAGCTTTATTCTGTATCTAACCCCGTGCTGTACCTGTCCTGGGAGTGTTTGATGGGGGATAATGTAGAGGGAGCTTTACTCTGTATCTAACCCTGCGCTGTACCTGTCCTGGGAGTGTTTGATGGGGGACAGTGTAGAGGAAGCTTTATTCTGTATCTAACCCCGTGCTGTACCTGTCCTGGGAGTGTTTGATGGGGACAGTGTAGAGGGAGCTTTACTGTGTCTACCCCGTGCTGTACCTGTCCTGGGAGTGTTTGATGGGGGGACAGTGTAGAGGGAGCTTTACTCTGTGTCTAACCCCGTGGTGTACCTGTACTGGCAGTGTTTGATGGGGGGACAGTATTGAGGGAGCTTTACTCTGTATCTAACCCTGTGCTCTCCCTGTCCTGGGAGTGTTTGATGGGGGACAGTGTAGAGGGAGCTTTACTCTGTATCTCACCCCGTGCTGTACCTGTCCTGGGAGTGTTTGATGGGGGGACAGTGTTGAGGGAGCTTTACTCTGTATCTAACCCTGTGCTGTACCTGTTCTGGGAGTGTTTGATGGGGGACAGTGTAGAGGGAGCTTTACTCTGTATCTAACCCCGTGCTGTACCTGTCCTGGGCGTGTTTGATGGGGATAGTGTAGAGGGAGCTTTACTCTGTATCTAACCCTGTGCTATACCTGTCCTGGGAATGTTTGATGGGGGATAGTGTAGAGGGAGCTTTATTCTGTATCTAACCCCGTGCTGTACCTGTCCTGGGAGTGTTTGATGGGGCATAATGTAGAGGGAGCTTTACTCTGTATCTAACCCTGCGCTGTACCTGACCTGGGAGTGTTTGATGGGGGACAGTGTAGAGGGAGCTTTACTCTGTATCTAATCCCGTGCTGTACCTGTCCTGGGAGTGTTTGATGGAGACAGTGTAGAGGGAGCTTTACTCTGTATCTAACCCCGTGCTGTACCTGTCCTGGGAGTGTTTGATGGGGGACAGTGTAGAGGGAGCTTTATTCTGTATCTAACCCCGTGCTGTACCTGTCCTGGGAGTGTTTGATGGGGATAGTGTAGAGGGAGCTTTACTCTGTGTCTAACCCCGTGCTGTACCTGTCCTGGGAGTGTTTGATGGGGGGACAGTGTAGAGGGAGCTTTACTCTGTATCTAACCCTGTGCTGTACCTGTTCTGGGAATGTTTGATGGGGGACAGTGTAGAGGGAGCTTTACTCTGTATCTAACCCCGTGCTGTACCTGTCCTGGGAGTGTTTGATGGGGACAGTGTAGAGGGAGCTTTACTCTGTGTCTAACCCCGTGCTGTACCTGTCCTGGGAGTGTTTGATGGGCACAGTGTAGAGGGAGCTTTACTCTGTATTTAACCCCGTGCTGTACCTGTCCTGGGAGTGTTTGATGGGGACAGTGTAGAGGGAGCTTTACTCTGTGTCTAACCCCGTGCTGTACCTGTCCTGGGAGTGTTTGATGGGGGGACAGTGTAGAGGGAGCTTTACTCTGTATCTAACCCTGTGCTGTACCTGTTCTGGGAATGTTTGATGGGGGACAGTGTACAGGGAGCTTTACTCTGTATCTAACCCCGTGCTGTACCTGTCCTAGGAGTGTTTGATGGGGACAGTGTAGAGGGAGCTTTACTCTGTGTCTAACCCCATGCTGTACCTGTCTTGGGAGTGTTTGATGGGGACAGTGTAGAGGGAGCTTTACTCTGTATCTCACCCCGTGCTGTACCTGTCCTGGGAATGTTTGATGGGGACAGTGTAGAGGGAGCTTTACTCTGTGTCTAACCCCATGCTGTACCTGTCCTGGGAGTGTTTGATGGGGACAGTGTAGAGGGAGCTTTACTCTGTATCTAACCCCGTGCTGTACCTGTCCTGGGAGTGTTTGATGGGGACAGTTTAGAGGGAGCTTTACTCTGTATCTCACCCCGTGCTGTACCTGTCCTGTGAGTGTTTGATGGGGACAGTGTAGAGGGAGCTTTACTCTGTATCTAACCCCGTGCTGTACCTGTCCTAGGAGTGTTTGATGGGGACAGTGTAGAGGGAGCTATACTCTGTGTCTAACCCCGTGGTGTACCTGTCCTGGGAGTGTTTGATGGGGGGACAGTATTGAGGGAGCTTTACTCTGTATCTAACCCTGTGCTGTACCTGTCCTGGGAGTGTTTGATGGGGGACAGTGTAGCGGGAGCTTTACTCTGTATCTCACCCCGTGCTGTACCTGTCCTGGGAATGTTTGATGGGGGACAGTGTAGAGGGACCTTTACTCTGTATCTCACCCCATGCTGTACCTGTCCTGTGAGTGGAGATAGCATTAGCACAGGTTAAAGGGATGTGTATTGTCTCCAGACAGTACAGTAAGTGAGGTTTTGCAAGCCCAGGCAAGTCACGGGGGTTACAGACAGTGTGACATGAACCCAAGGTCCCGGTTGCGACCGTCCTCATGTGTGCGGAACTTGGCTATCAGTCTCTGTTCAGCGACTCTGCGCTGTCGTGTGTCGTGAAGGCCGCCTTGGAGAATGCTTACCCGAAGGTCAGAGGCTGAATGCCTGTGACCACTGAAGTGTTCACCAACGGGAAGGGTGATTGTCGAGCGTTGTTCATTCATCCGTTGTCGTAGTGTCTGCATGGTCTCCCCAATGTACCATGCTTCGGGACATCCTTTCCTGCAGAGTATCAGGTCGACAACATTGGCCGAGTTGCAAGAGTATTTACCGTGTACCTGGTGGATGGTATTCTCACGTGAGATGATGGTATCCATGTCGATGATCCGGCATGTCTTGCAGAGGTTGCTGTGGCAGGGTTGTGTGGTGTTGTGGTCACTGTTCTCCTGAAGGCTGGGTAGTTTGCTGCGGATAATGGTCTGTTTGAGGTTGTGTGGTTGTTTGAAGGCAAGAAGTGGGGGTGTGGGGATGGCCTTGACAAGATGTTCATCTTCATCAATGACATATTGAAGACTCCGGAGAAGATGTCGTAGCTTCTCCGCTCCGGGGAAGTACTGGACGATGAAGGGTACTCTGTCCACCGTGTCCTGTGTTTGTCTTCTGAGGAGGTCGTTGCAGTTTTTCGCTGTGGTGCATTGGAACTATCGATTGATGAGTTGAGCGCCATATCCTGTTCTTATGAGGGCATCTTTCAGGGTCTGGAGGTGTCTGTTGTGATCCTCCTCATCTGAGCAAATCCTGTGTATACGAAGGGCTTGTCCATAGGGAATGGCTTCTTTAACATGTTTAGGGTGGAAGCTGGAGAAGTGGAGCATTGTGAGATTGTCTGTGGGTTTGCGGTACAGTGAGGTGCTGAGGTGACCGTCCTTAATGGAGATAAGTGTGTCCAAGAATGCACCTGATTCTGGGGAATAGTCCATGGTGAGTCTGATGGTGGGGTGGAATTTGTTGATATCATCATATAGTTGTTTCAGTGATTGTTCACCATGAGGCCAAAGGAAGAAAATGTCATCGATGTATCTAGTGTATAGCATCGGTTGAAGGTCCTGTGTGATGAAGAAATCTTGTTCGAACCTGTGCATGAAGATGTTGGCATATTGAGGTGTGAATTTGGTCTCCATAGCTTCCCGTGTGTCTGGATGAAGAACTGTTTGCTGAAGGTGAAGACATTGTGGTCCAGGATGAAGTGGATGAGTTGTAAAATTGCATCTGGAGACTGGCAGTTGTTGGCGTTGAGGCAGTTGCAGCAATGCCATTGTCGTGGGAGATGTTGGTGCAGAGCGCCGAGAATCTGCAAGATATGCCAGATCATTGACATGGATGACATCATCACACATGACAACACCATCCATCAGGTACACGGTACATACTCCTGCAACTCGGCCAACGTTGTCTACCTGATACGCTGCAGGAAAGGATGTCCCGAAGCATGGTACATTGGGGAGACCATGCAGACACTACGACAAACGGATGAATGAACATCGCTCGACAATCACCAGGCAAGACTGTTCCCTTCCCATTGGTGAACACTTCAGCGGTCACGGGCATTCAGCCTCTGACCTTCGGGTAAGCATTCTCCAAGGCGGCCTTCACGACACACGACAGCGCAGAGTCGCTGAGCAGAGACTGATAGCCAAGTTCCGCACACATGAGGACGGTCTCAACAGGGATCTTGGGTTCATGTCACACCATCTGTAACCCCCATGACTTGCCTAGGCTAGTTATATCTCATTTACTGTCCTGTCTGGAGACGATACACATCTCTTTAACCTATGCTAATGCTCTCTCCACTCACATTATCCGCATCTTTAGGACTAGAATAGCAGATTAGCTGTAAAGACTCGTATTCGAACCAGTATTCAGTAAACTGTGTGTGACTTACATGCCCTTTTCTGATCAGAACCTTCCACACATCTCACAAAGGAACACCGTTTCCAAAAGCTTGTGAGATTACTATCAAATAAACTGGTGTTGTGAGACTACTTACTGTGTTTGATGGGGACAGTATAGAAGGAGCTTTACTCTGTATCTAACCCCGTGCTGTACCTGTCCTGGGAGTGTTTGATGGGGACAGTGTAGAGGGAGCTTTACTCTGTACCTAACCCCGTGCTGTACCTGTCCTGGGAATGTTTGATGGGGACAGTGTAGAGGGAGCTTTACTCTGTATCTAACCCCGTGCTGTACCTGTCCTGGGAGTGTTTGATGGGGACAGTGTAGAGGGAGTTTTACTCTGTATCTAACCCCGTGCTGTCCCTGTCCTGGGAATGTTTGATGGGGGACAGTGTAGAGGGAGCTTTACTCTGTATCTAACCCCGGGCTGTACCTGTCCTGGGAGTGTTTGATGGGGACAGTGTAGAGGGAGCTTTACTCTGTATCTAACCCCGTGCTGTACCTGTCCTGGGAGTGTTTGATGGGGGATAGTATAGAAGGAGCTTTACTCTGTATCTAACCCCGTGCTGTACCTGTCCTGGGAGTGTTTGATGGGGGGACAGTGTAGAGGGAGCTTTACTCTGTATCTAACCCCGTGCTGTCCCTGTCCTGGGAGTGTTTGTTGGGGACAGTGTAGAGGGAGCTTTACTCTGTATCTAACCCTGTGCTGTACCTGTCCTGGGAGTGTTTGATGGGGACAGTGTAGAGGGAGCTTTACTCTGTATCTAACCCCGTGCTGTACTTGTCCTGGGAGTGTTTGATGGGGGGACAGTGTAGAGGGAGCTTTACTCTATATTTAACCCCATGCTGTACCTGTCCTGGGAGTGTTTGATGGGGGACAGTGTAGAGGGAGCTTTACTCTGTATCTAACCCCGTGCTGTACCTGTCCTGGGAGTGTTTGATCGGGGGACAGTGTAGAGGGAGCTTTACTCTGTATCTAAACCCGTGCTGTACCTGTCCTGGGAGTGTTTGATGGGGGGACAGTGTAGAGGGAGCTTTACTCTGTATCTAATCCCGTGCTGTACCTGTCCTGGGAGTGTTTGATGGGAGACAGTGTAGAGGGAGCTTTACTCTGTATCTAATCCCGTGCTGTACCTGTCCTGGGAGTGTTTGATGGGGGACAGTGTAGAGGGAGCTTTACTCTGTATCTAACCCCGTGCTGTACCTGTCCTGGGAGTGTTTGATCGGGGGACAGTGTAGAGGGAGCTTTACTCTGTATCTAATCCCGTGCTGTACCTGTCCTGGGAGTGTTTGATGGGGGACAGTGTAGAGGGAGTTTTACTCTGTATCTAAACCCGTGCTGTACCTGTCCTGGGAGTGTTTGATGGGGGGACAGTGTAGAGGGAGCTTTACTCTGTATCTAATCCCGTGCTGTACCTGTCCTGGGAGTGTTTGATGGGGGACAGTGTAGAGGGAGCTTTACTCTGTATCTAACCCCGTGCTGTACCTGTCCTGGGAGTGTTTGATGGGGGGACAGTGTAGAGGGAGCTTTACTCTATATCTAACCCCGTTCTGTACCTGTCCTGGGAGTGTTTGATGGGGGACAGTGTAGAGGGAGTTTTACTCTGTATCTAACCCTGTGCTGTACCTGTCCTGGGAGTGTTTGATGGGATGGCAGGATTATCATTTCAGATCAATAATGATTCTCATTGAATAGTGGAGCAGACCATGATGGGCTGGATGGCTAGTTCTGCCCCTATGTTTTATGTTTTATGGTTTGATGGGCCATGAACACTGGACCACACAGAGCCAGATTTACAGCAGCTCATCAAGGAAGTGTTAAAAACAGAATCACAGAAGCATAGAATCATATAGCACAGAAGAGGCCCTTCAGCCCATCAAGTCCACACTGACACATTAGAAAGAGCTGAATTCCCACCTCTTCCCATCTGCCCTCACTTGGCCCATAGCCCTGATGTGCCAAGTGTTGATCCAGGTACTTTTTAAAGGATGTGAGGCATTCCACCCCCACCCCCCTCCCAGGCAACGCATCCCAGACCCTCACCCCCCTCTGGGTAAAAAGGCTTTTCCTCAAATCCCCTCGAAATCTGCCACCCCTCACTTTAAACTTGTGTCAACTAAAGGGACCAGCTGATATCCTGATCCACTCCGTCCGTGTCCCTCGCAATCTTGTGCACCTCGATCAGGTCACCCCTCAGTCTTCTCTGCTCCAATGAAAACAACTCAAGCTTGCGTAACCTCTCTTCATAGCTGGAATGTTCCATCCCAGGCAGCATCCCAGTGGATCTCCTCTGCATCCCCTCCACATCCTTCCTATAATGTGGTGACCAGGACTGCACCCAGTGCTCCAGGCTATGGCCTCTGTACAACACCAACATGGTTTCAGCCCAAAGCAATTTATCATGTTTGACAGAGGAAGCATTTCTGTCTCCTCTGTTGTTTCCTCAGCTGCTTCTTTGTGCTTTGGTGGTCAGAGTGTTTTTGTGCTGCAGAATTTGCACTTTCTTCAGAGGAGAGAGAATCTTTCGAATCGGAAGAAATATGCAAAGTTCAGATGGGCATGAAGCCAGCCTCAGTACAGGCAGGTGTCTTGAAAGGGGCAGTAACTGCTTCCTGTTCCTGCTGAAGATGTAAATCAACCAGGCAGTGCATTGCGTGAGAACCTTCAAATAAGCATAAAGCCTGAGGCCTGGCGGCTGGCCAGGAAGGCACATCTCTGTCAGCTCCCTCCTACATGAGTAGAACCTTACCCCATCCAGACAGTGGGGTGGAGAAGGGATGTGTAACGTGTCTCTGCTAAGAAAGTTCTGAAGAGAGATGAGGTGGTGTTTCATAGAATCATAGAATCCCTACAGTGCAGAAGGAGGCCGTTCGGCTCATTGCGTCTTCACTGACCACAATCTCACCCAGGCCATTCCCCATATTCCTACATATTTACTCACTAATCCGTCTAACCTCACGACCTAAGAGGAATCAACCTAACCCGCACATCCTTGGACAGTGAGAGGAAACTGCAGTACCCAGGGGAAACCCACCCAGACACAAGGGGAATGTGCAAACTCCACACAGACAGTGCCCGAGGCAGTATTTGTTGAGGTTCGTCTCAAGCAGCTCTGTGAGCAGAACTCTGTGCTCTACGGACTGTTCCCAGGGACGGGGACTGTGTGCTCTACGGGCTGTTCCCAGGGACGGGGACTCTGTGCTCTACGGGCTGTTCCCAGGGACGGGGATTCTGTGCTCTACGGGCTGTTCCCAGGGACGGGGACTCTGTGCTCTACGGGCTGTTCCCAGGGACGGGGACTCTGTGCTCTACGGGCTGTTCCCAGGGATGGGGACTCTGTGCTCTATGGGCTGTTCCCAGGGATGGGGACTCTGTGCTCTATGGGCTGTTCCCAGGGACGGGGACTCTGTGCTCTATGGGCTGTTCCCAGGGATGGGGACTCTGTGCTCTATGGGCTGTTCCCAGGGATGGGGACTCTATGCTCTATGGGCTGTTCCCAGGGACGGGGACTCTGTGCTCTATGGGCTGTTCCCAGGGATGGGGACTCTGTGCTCTATGGGCTGTTCCCAGGGACAGGGACTCTGTGCTCTACAGGCTGTTCCCAGGGATGGGGACTCTGTGCTCTGTGGGTTGTTCCCAGGGATGGGGACTCTGTGCTCTACAGGCTGTTCCAAGGGAGAGGGACTCTGTGCTCTATGGGCTGTTCCCAGGGATGGGGACTCTGTGCTCTGTGGGCTGTTCCCAGGGATGGGGACTCTGTGCTCTATGGACTGTTCCCAGGGACAGGGACTCTGTGCTCTACGGGCTGTTCCCAGGGATGGGGACTCTGTGCTCTGTGGGTTGTTCCCAGGGATGGGGACTCTGTGCTCTACAGGCTGTTCCAAGGGAGAGGGACTCTGTGCTCTACGGGCTGTTCCCAGGGATGGGGACTCTGTGCTCTATGGGCTGTTCCCAGGGATGGGGACTCTGTGCTCTACAGGCTGTTCCAAGGGAGAGGGACTCTATGCTCTACGGGCTGTTCCCAGGGATGGGGACTCTGTGCTCTATGGGCTGTTCCCAGGGATGGGGACTCTGTGCTCTGTGGGCTGTTCCCAGGGATGGGGACCCTGTGCTCTATGGGCTGTTCCCAGGGACGGGGACTCTATGTTCTATGGGCTGTTCCCAGGGATGGGGACTCTGTGCTCTACGGGCTGTTCCCAGGGATGGGGACTCTGTGCTCTGTGGGCTGTTCCCAGGGATGGGGACTCTGTGCTCTATGGGCTGTTCCCAGGGACGGGGACTCTGTGCTCTATGGGCTGTTCCCAGGGATGGGGACTCTGTGCTCTACGGGCTGTTCCCAGGGACGGGGACTCTGTGCTCTATGGGCTGTTCCCAGGGATGGTGACCCTGTGCTCTACGGGCTGTTCCCAGGGACGGGGACTCTGTGCTTTACGGACTGTTCCCAGGGACGGGGACTCTATGTTCTATGGGCTGTTCCCAGGGACAGGAACTCTGTGCTCTATGAGCTGTTCCCAGGGACGGGGACTCTGTGCTCTATGGGCTGTTCCCAGGGATGGGGACTCTGTGCTCTATGGGCTGTTCCCAGGGACGGGGACTCTGTGCTCTATGGGCTGTTCCCAGGGACGGGGACTCTGTGCTCTATGGGCTGTTCCCAGGGACGGGGACTCTATGCTCTACGGGCTGTTCCCAGGGACAGGGACTCTGTGCTCTACGGGCTGTTCCCAGGGATGGGGACTCTGTGCTCTATGGGCTGTTCCCAGGGATGGGGACTCTGTGCTCTATGGGCTGTTCACAGGGACGGGGACTCTGTGCTCTATGGGCTGTTCCCAGGGATGGGGACTCTGTGCTCTACGGGCTGTTCCCAGGGACGGGGACTCTGTGCTCTATGGGCTGTTCACAGGGACAGGGACTCTGTGCTCTACGGGCTGTTCCCAGGGACAGGGACTCTGTGCTCTATGGGCTGTTCCCAGGGACGGGGACTCTGTGCTCTATGGGCTGTTCCCAGGGACAGGGACTCTGTGCTCTATGGGCTGTTCCCAGGGACAGGGACTCTGTGCTCTATGGGCTGTTCCCAGGGACAGGGACTCTGTGCTCTATGGGCTGTTCCCAGGGACGGGGACTCTGTGCTCTACGGGCTGTTCCCAGGGACAGGGACTCTGTGCTCTATGGGCTGTTCCCAGGGACGGGGACTCTGTGCTCTATGGGCTGTTCCCAGGGATGGGGACTCTGTGCTCTATGGGCTGTTCCCAGGGACAGGGACTCTGTGCTCTACGGGCTGTTCCCAGGGATGGGGACTCTGTGCTCTATGGGCTGTTCCCAGAGACAGGGACTCTGTGCTCTACGGGCTGTTCCCAGGGATGGGGACTCTGTGCTCTGTGGGTTGTTCCCAGGGATGGGGACTCTGTGCTCTACGGGCTGTTCCCAGGGACAGGGACTCTGTGCTCTATGGGCTGTTCCCAGGGACGGGGACTCTGTGCTCTATGGGCTGTTCCCAGGGATGGGGACTCTGTGCTCTATGGGCTGTTCCCAGGGACAGGGACTCTGTGCTCTACGGGCTGTTCCCAGGGATGGGGACTCTGTGCTCTATGGGCTGTTCCCAGAGACAGGGACTCTGTGCTCTACGGGCTATTCCCAGGGATGGGGACTCTGTGCTCTGTGGGTTGTTCCCAGGGATGGGGACTCTGTGCTCTACGGGCTGTTCCCAGGGACAGGGACTCTGTGCTCTACGGGCTGTTCCCAGGGATGGGGACTCTGTGCTCTACGGGCTGTTCCCAGGTTTGGGGACTCTGTGCTCTGTGGGCTGTTCCCAGGGATGGGGACTCTGTGCTCTACGGTCTGTTCCCAGGGATGGGGACTCTGTGCTCTATGGGCTGTTCCCAGGGACGGGGACTCTGTGCTCTATGGCCTGTTCCCAGGGATGGGGACTCTGTGCTCTGTGGGTTGTTCCCAGGGATGGGGACTCTGTGCTCTACAGGCTGTTCCAAGGGAGAGGGACTCTGTGCTCTACGGGCTGTTCCCAGGGATGGGGACTCTGTGCTCTGTGGGCTGTTCCCAGGGATGGGGACTCTGTGCTCTACGGGCTGTTCCCAGGGATGGGGACTCTGTGCTCTGTGGGTTGTTCCCAGGGATGGGGACTCTGTGCTCTACAGGCTGTTCCAAGGGAGAGGGAATCTGTGCTCTACGGGCTGTTCCCAGGGATGGGGACTCTGTGCTCTGTGGGCTGTTCCCAGGGATGGGGACTCTGTGCTCTATGGCCTGTTCCCAGGGATGGGGACTCTGTGCTCTACGGGCTGTTCCCAGGGATGGGGACTCTGTGCTCTGTGGGCTGTTCCCAGGGACGGGGACTCTGTGCTCTACGGGCTGTTCCCAGGGACAGGGACTCTGTGCTCTATGGGCTGTTCCCAGGGACGGGGACTCTGTGCTCTATGGGCTGTTCCCAGGGACAGGGACTCTGTGCTCTATGGGCTGTTCCCAGGGACAGGGACTCTGTGCTCTATGGGCTGTTCCCAGGGACAGGGACTCTGTGCTCTATGGGCTGTTCCCAGGGACGGGGACTCTGTGCTCTACGGGCTGTTCCCAGGGACAGGGACTCTGTGCTCTATGGGCTGTTCCCAGGGACGGGGACTCTGTGCTCTATGGGCTGTTCCCAGGGATGGGGACTCTGTGCTCTATGGGCTGTTCCCAGGGACAGGGACTCTGTGCTCTACGGGCTGTTCCCAGGGATGGGGACTCTGTGCTCTATGGGCTGTTCCCAGAGACAGGGACTCTGTGCTCTACGGGCTGTTCCCAGGGATGGGGACTCTGTGCTCTGTGGGTTGTTCCCAGGGATGGGGACTCTGTGCTCTACGGGCTGTTCCCAGGGACAGGGACTCTGTGCTCTATGGGCTGTTCCCAGGGACGGGGACTCTGTGCTCTATGGGCTGTTCCCAGGGATGGGGACTCTGTGCTCTATGGGCTGTTCCCAGGGACAGGGACTCTGTGCTCTACGGGCTGTTCCCAGGGATGGGGACTCTGTGCTCTATGGGCTGTTCCCAGAGACAGGGACTCTGTGCTCTACGGGCTATTCCCAGGGATGGGGACTCTGTGCTCTGTGGGTTGTTCCCAGGGATGGGGACTCTGTGCTCTACGGGCTGTTCCCAGGGACAGGGACTCTGTGCTCTACGGGCTGTTCCCAGGGATGGGGACTCTGTGCTCTACGGGCTGTTCCCAGGTTTGGGGACTCTGTGCTCTGTGGGCTGTTCCCAGGGATGGGGACTCTGTGCTCTACGGTCTGTTCCCAGGGATGGGGACTCTGTGCTCTATGGGCTGTTCCCAGGGACGGGGACTCTGTGCTCTATGGCCTGTTCCCAGGGATGGGGACTCTGTGCTCTGTGGGTTGTTCCCAGGGATGGGGACTCTGTGCTCTACAGGCTGTTCCAAGGGAGAGGGACTCTGTGCTCTACGGGCTGTTCCCAGGGATGGGGACTCTGTGCTCTGTGGGCTGTTCCCAGGGATGGGGACTCTGTGCTCTACGGGCTGTTCCCAGGGATGGGGACTCTGTGCTCTGTGGGTTGTTCCCAGGGATGGGGACTCTGTGCTCTACAGGCTGTTCCAAGGGAGAGGGAATCTGTGCTCTACGGGCTGTTCCCAGGGATGGGGACTCTGTGCTCTGTGGGCTGTTCCCAGGGATGGGGACTCTGTGCTCTATGGCCTGTTCCCAGGGATGGGGACTCTGTGCTCTACGGGCTGTTCCCAGGGATGGGGACTCTGTGCTCTGTGGGCTGTTCCCAGGGACGGGGACTCTGTGCTCTATGGCCTGTTCCCAGGGATGGGGACTCTGTGCTCTACGGGCTGTTCCCAGGGATGGGGACTCTGTGTTCTATGGGCTGTTCCCAGGGACGGGGACTCTATGTTCTATGGGCTGTTCCCAGGGATGGGGACTCTGTGCTCTATGGGCTGTTCCCAGGGATGGGGACTCTGTGCTCTGTGGGCTGTTCCCAGGGATGGGGACCCTGTGCTCTATGGGCTGTTCCCAGGGACGGGGACTCTATGTTCTATGGGCTGTTCCCAGGGACAGGGACTCTGTGCTCTATGGGCTGTTCCCAGGGACGGGGACTCTGTGCTCTATGTGCTGTTCCCAGGGATGGGGACTCTGTGCTCTATGTGCTGTTCCCAGGGACGGGGACTCTGTGCTCTATGGGCTGTTCCCAGGGACGGGGACTCTGTGCTCTGTGGGCTGTTCCCAGGGACAGGAACTCTGTGCTCTATGGGCTGTTCCCAGGGATGGGGACTCTGTGCTCTACGGGCTGTTCCCAGGGACGGGGACTCTGTGCTCTATGGGCTGTTCCCAGGGATGGTGACCCTGTGCTCTACGGGCTGTTCCCAGGGACGGGGACTCTGTGCTCTATGGGCTGTTCCCAGGGATGGGGACCCTGTGCTCTATGGGCTGTTCCCAGGGACGGGGACTCTATGTTCTATGGGCTGTTCCCAGGGACAGGAACTCTGTGCTCTATGGGCTGTTCCCAGGGACGGGGACTCTGTGCTCTATGGGCTGTTCCCAGGGACGGGGACTCTGTGCTCTATGGGCTGTTCCCAGGGACGGGGACTCTGTGCTCTACGGGCCGTTCCCAGGGATGGGGACTCTGTGCTCTATGGCCTGTTCCCAGGGACGGGGACTCTGTGCTCTACGGGCTGTTCCCAGGGACAGGGACTCTGTGCTCTATGGGCTGTTCCCAGGGACGGGGACTCTATGCTCTACGGGCTGTTCCCAGGGACAGGGACTCTGTGCTCTATGGGCTGTTCCCAGGGACGGGGACTCTGTGCTCTATGGGCTGTTCACAGGGACGGGGACTCTGTGCTCTATGGGCTGTTCCCAGGGATGGGGACTCTGTGCTCTATGGGCTGTTCCCAGGGACGGGGACTCTATGCTCTACGGGCTGTTCCCAGGGACAGGGACTCTGTGCTCTATGGGCTGTTCCCAGGGATGGGGACTCTGTGCTCTATGGGCTGTTCCCAGGGACAGGGACTCTGTGCTCTACGAACTGTTCCCAGGGATGGGGACTCTGTGCTCTATGGGCTGTTCCCAGGGATGGGGACTCTGTGCTCTATGGGCTGTTCCCAGGGACGGGGACTCTGTGCTCTATGGACTGTTCCCAGGGACGGGGACTCTGTGCTCTATGGGCTGTTCCAAGGGATGGGTCTCTGTGCTCTATGGGCTGTTCCCAGGGATGGGGACTCTGTGCTCTATGGGCTGTTCCAAGGGATGGGGCTCTGTGCTCTATGGGCTGTTCCCAGGGATGGGGACTCTGTGCTCTATGGGCTGTTCCAAGGAATGGGGACTCTGTGCTCTAGGGGCTGTTCCCAGGGACCGGGACTCTGTGCTCTATGGGCTGTTCCAAGGGATGGGAACTCTGCTCTCTGGGCTGTTCCCAGGGACGGGGACTCTGCTGTATGGGCTGTTCCCCAGGACAGGGACGTTCCCAGTGACACACACTGAGACAAACATCAGTTGTTGCTGTACGGTCATCGATACGATGAAAGATGCTCTTTGGTCTGCACAAAACGTGTTTATCTTCCAATGCATGGAGTTCTCCCCAACTGAGAGTTGCAGACTGGCACAACTGGTGCAGACTCAATGGGCTGAATGGCCTCACTCTACACTGTAGGATTTCTCTGGTTCGCAAAGACCGGGACTATGCGCTGACCTGTTCACTCTGGCTCCTGTTCACTCTGGTTCCTGTTCACTCTGGCTCCTGTTCACTCTGACTCCTGTTCACTCTGACTCCTGTTCACTCTGGCTCCTGTTCACTCTGGCTCCTGTTCACTCTGGTTCCTGTTCACTCTGGTTCCTGTTCACTCTGGCTCCTGTTCACTCTGACTCCTGTTCACTCTGGCTCCTGTTCACTCTGGCTCCTGTTCACTCTGGTTCCTGTTCACTCTGGTTCCTGTTCACTCTGGCTCCTGTTCACTCTAGTTCCTGTTCACTCTGACTCCTGTTCACTCTGGCTCCTGTTCACTCTGGCTCCTGTTCACTCTGGCTCCTGTTCACTCTGGTTCCTGTTCACTCTGGCTCCTGTTCACTCTAGTTCCTGTTCACTCTGACTCCTGTTCACTCTGGCTCCTGTTCACTCTGGCTCCTGTTCACTCTGGTTCCTGTTCACTCTGGCTCCTGTTCACTCTAGTTCCTGTTCACTCTGGTTCCTGTTCACTCTGGCTCCTGTTCACTCTGGCTCCTGTTCACTCTGGTTCCTGTTCACTCTGACTCCTGTTCACTCTGGTTCCTGTTCACTCTGGTTCCTGTTCACTCTGACTCCTGTTCACTCTGGTTCCTGTTCACTCTGGTTCCTGTTCACTCTGACTCCTGTTCACTCTGGTTCCTGTTCACTCTGGTTCCTGTTCACTCTGGTTCCTGTTCACTCTGGTCCCTGTTCACTCTGGTTCCTGTTCACTCTGGTTCCTGTTCACTCTGGCTCCTGTTCACTCTAGTTCCTGTTCACTCTGACTCCTGTTCACTCTGGCTCCTGTTCACTCTGGTTCCTGTTCACTCTGACTCCTGTTCACTCTGGCCCCTGTTCACTCTGGCTCCTGTTCACTCTGACTCCTGTTCACTCTGACTCCTGTTCACTCTGGCCCCTGTTCACTCTGGCTCCTGTTCACTCTGGTTCCTGTTCACTCTGGCTCCTGTTCACTCTAGTTCCTGTTCACTCTGACTCCTGTTCACTCTGGCTCCTGTTCACTCTGGTTCCTGTTCACTCTGACTCCTGTTCACTCTGGCCCCTGTTCACTCTGGCCCCTGTTCACTCTGGTTCCTGTTCACTCTGGTTCCTGTTCACTCTGGCTCCTGTTCACTCTGGTTCCTGTTCACTCTGGCTCCTGTTCACTCTAGTTCCTGTTCACTCTGACTCCTGTTCACTCTGGCTCCTGTTCACTCTAGTTCCTGTTCACTCTGGCTCCTGTTCACTCTGGTTCCTGTTCACTCTGACTCCTGTTCACTCTGGTTCCTGTTCACTCTGGTTCCTGTTCACTCTGGGTCCAGTTCGCTCTGGCTCCTGTTCACTCTGGCCCCTGTTCACTCTGGCTCCTGTTCACTCTGGTTCCTGTTCACTCTGGCTCCTGTTCACTCTGGTTCCTGTTCACTCTGGCTCCTGTTCACTCTGGCCCCTGTTCACTCTGGCTCCTGTTCACTCTGGTTCCTGTTCACTCTGACTCCTGTTCACTCTGACTCCTGTTCACTCTGGTTCCTGTTCACTCTGGTTCCTGTTCACTCTGGGTCCAGTTCGCTCTGGCTCCTGTTCACTCTGGCCCCTGTTCATTCTGGCTCCTGTTCACTCTGGCCCCTGTTCACTCTGGCTCCTGTTCACTCTGGTTCCTGTTCACTCTGACTCCTGTTCACTCTGACTCCTGTTCACTCTGGTTCCTGTTCACTCTGGTTCCTGTTCACTCTGGGTCCAGTTCGCTCTGGCTCCTGTTCACTCTGGCCCCTGTTCACTCTGGCTCCTGTTCACTCTGGTTCCTGTTCACTCTGGCTCCTGTTCACTCTAGTTCCTGTTCACTCTGACTCCTGTTCACTCTGGCTCCTGTTCACTCTGGTTCCTGTTCACTCTGACTCCTGTTCACTCTGGTTCCTGTTCACTCTGGTTCCTGTTCACTCTGACTCCTGTTCACTCTGGTTCCTGTTCACTCTGGCTCCTGTTCACTCTGGTTCCTGTTCACTCTGGCTCCTGTTCACTCTGGTTCCTGTTCACTCTGGCCCCTGTTCACTCTGACTCCAGTTCACTCTGGCTCCTGTTCACTCTGGCCCCTGTTCACTCCGGCTCCTGTTCACTCCGGCTCCTGTTCACTCTGGTTCCTCTTCACTCTGGCCCCTGTTCACTGTGACTCCAGTTCACTCTGGTTCCTGTTCACTCTGGCCCCTGTTCACTGTGGCTCCTGTTCACTCTGGTTCCTGTTCACTCTGACTCCAGTTCAGTCTGGCTCCTGTTCACTCTGGCCCCTGTTCACTCTGACTCCAGTTCACTCTGGGTCCTGTTCACTCTGGCCCCTGTTCACTCTGACTCCAGTTCACTCTGGGTTCTGTTCACTCTGGCTCCTGTTCACTCTGGCCCATGTTCACTCTGACTCCAGTTCACTCTGGGTCCTGTTCACTCTGGCCCCTGTTCACTCTGGTTCCTGTTCACTCTGGCCCCAGTTCACTCTGGCCCCTGTTCACTCTGGTTCCTGTTCACGCTGGCTCCTGTTCACTCTGGTCCCTGTTCACTCTGGCCCCTGTTCACTCTGGTTCCTGTTCACTCTGGTTCCTGTTCACTCTGGTTCATGTTCATTCTGGCCCCTGTTCACTCTGGTTCCTGTTCACTCTGGTTCCTGTTCACTCTGGTTCCTGTTCACTCTGGCCCCTGTTCACTCTGGCCCCTGTTCACTCTGGTTCCTGTTCACTCTGGTTCCTGTTCACTCTGGCCCCTGTTCACTCTGGCTCCAGTTCGCTCTGGCTCCTGTTCACTCTGGCTCCTGTTCACTCTGGCTCCAGTTCGCTCTGGCTCCTGTTCACTCTGGTTCCTGTTCACTCTGGCTCCAGTTCACTCTGGCTCCTGTTCACTCTGGTTCCTGTTTACTCTGGCATCTGTTGACTCTGTCTCCTGTTCACTCTGGCTCCAGTTCGCTCTGGCTCCTGTTCACTCTGGTTCCTGTTCACTCTGGCCCCTGTTCACTCTGGTTCCTCTTCACTCTGGTTCCTGTTCACTCTGGCTCCAGTTCGCTCTGGTTCCTGTTCACTCTGGCCCCTGTTCACTCTGGCTCCAGTTCGCTCTGGTTCCTGTTCACTCTGGCTCCGGTTCACACTGGTTCCTGTTCACTCTGGCTCCAGTTCGCTCTGGCTCCTGTTCACTCTGGTTCCTGTTCACTCTGGCCCCTGTTCACTCTGGATCCTGTTCACTCTGGCTCCAGTTCGCTCTGGCTCCAGTTGGCTCTGGTTCCTGTTCAATCTGGCCCCTGTTCACTCTGGTTCCTGTTCACTCTGGATCCTATTCACTCTGGCTCCAGTTCGCTCTGGTTCCTGTTCACTCTGGCCCCTGTTCACTCTGGCTGCTGTTCACACTGGCTCCTGTTCACTCTGGCTCCTGTTTAGTCTGGTTCCGGTTCGCTCTGGCTCCTGTTCAGTCTGATTCCGGTTCGCTCTGGCTCCTGTTTGCTCTGGCTCCTGTTCGCTCTGGCTCCTGTTCACTCTGGCCCCTGTTCACTCTGGCTCCTGTTCACTCTGACTCCTGTTCACTCTGACTCCTGTTCACTCTGACTCCTGATCATTCTGGCCCCTGTTCACTCTGGCTCCTGTTCACTCTGGTTCCTGTTCACTCTGGCTCCTGTTCACTCTAGTTCCTGTTCACTCTGACTCCTGTTCACTCTGGCTCCTGTTCACTCTAGTTCCTGTTCACTCTGGCTCCTGTTCACTCTGGTTCCTGTTCACTCTGGTTCCTGTTCACTCTGGTTCCTGTTCACTCTGGCCCCTGTTCACTCTGACTCCAGTTCACTCTGGCTCCTGTTCACTCTGGCCCCTGTTCACTCCGGCTCCTGTTCACTCTGGTTCCTGTTCACTCTGGTTACTCTTCACTCTGGCCCCTGTTCACTCTGACTCCAGTTCACTCTGGTTCCTGTTCACTCTGGCCCCTGTTCACTGTGGCTCCTGTTCACTCAGGTTCCTGTTCACTCTGACTCCAGTTCACTCTGGCTCCTGTTCACTCTGGCCCCTGTTCACTCTGACTCCAGTTCACTCTGGGTCCTGTTCACTCTGGCCCCTGTTCACTCTGACTCCAGTTCAGTCTGGGTTCTGTTCACTCTGGCTCCTGTTCACTCTGGCTCCTGTTCACTCTGGCCCATGTTCACTCTGACTCCAGTTCACTCTGGGTCCTGTTCACTCTGGCCCCTGTTCACTCTGGTTCCTGTTCACTCTGGCCCCAGTTCACTCTGGCCCCTGTTCACTCTGGCTCCAGTTCACTCTGGCACCTGTTCACTCTGGTTCCTGTTCACGCTGGCTCCTGTTCACTCTAGCCCCTGTTCACTCTGTCTCCTGTTCACTCTGGTTCCTGTTCACTCTGGTTCATGTTCACTCTGGCCCCTGTTCACTCTGGTTCCTGTTCACTCTGGTTCCTGTTCACTCTGGTTCCTGTTCACTCTGGCCCCTGTTCACTCTGGTTCCTGTTCACTCTGGTTCCTGTTCACGCTGGCTCCTGTTCACTCTGGCCCCTGTTCACTCTGGTTCCTGTTCACTCTGGTTCCTGTTCACTCTGGTTCATGTTCACTCTGGCCCCTGTTCACTCTGGTTCCTGTTCACTCTGGTTCCTGTTCACTCTGGTTCCTGTTCACTCTGGCCCCTGTTCACTCTGGCCCCTGTTCACTCTGGTTCCTGTTCACTCTGGCTCCTGTTCACTCTGGTTCCTGTTCACTCTGGCTCCAGTTCACTCTGGCTCCTGTTCACTCTGGTTCCTGTTCACTCTGGCCTCTGTTAACTCTGTCTCCTGTTCACTCTGGCTCCAGTTCGCTCTGGCTCCTGTTCACTCTGGTTCCTGTTCACTCTGGCTCCAGTTCACTCTGGCTCCTGTTCACTCTGGTTCCTGTTCACTCTGGCCTCTGTTAACTCTGTCTCCTGTTCACTCTGGCTCCAGTTCGCTCTGGCTCCTGTTCACTCTGGCTCCTGTTCACTCTGACTCCTGTTCACTCTGGCTCCTGTTCACTCTGTCTCCTGTTCACTCTGGCTCCAGTTCGCTCTGGCCCCTGTTCACTCTGGTTCCTCTTCACTCTGGTTCCTGTTCACTCTGGCTCCAGTTCGCTCTGGTTCCTGTTCACTCTGGCTCCGGTTCACTCTGGTTCCTGTTCACTCTGGCTCCAGTTCGCTGTGGCTCCTGTTCACTCTGGTTCCTGTTCACTCTGGCCCCTGTTCACTCTGGATCCTGTTCACTCTGGCTCCAGTTGGCTCTGGTTCCTGTTCAATCTGGCCCCTGTTCACTCTGTTTCCTGTTCACTCTGGATCCTATTCACTCTGGCTCCAGTTCGCTCTGGTTCCTGTTCACTCTGGCCCCTGTTCACTCTGGCTCCTGTTCACACTGGCTCCAGTTCGCTCTGGCTCCTGTTTAGTCTGGTTCCGGTTCACTCTGGCTCCTGTTCAGTCTGATTCCGGTTCGCTCTGGCTCCTGTTTGCTCTGGCTCCTGTTCGCTCTGGCTCCTGTTCACTCTGACTCCAGTTCACTCTGGGTCCTGTACACTCTGGTCCCTGTTCACTCTGACTCCAGTTCACTCTGGGTCCAGTTCACTCTGGCCCCTGTTCACTCTGACTCCAGTTCACTGTGGGTCCAGTTCACTTTGGCCCCTGTTCACTCCGGCTCCTGTTCACTCTGGTTCCTGTTCACTCTGGCCCATGTTCACTCTGGTTCCTGTTCACCCTGGCTCCTGTTCACTCTGGTTCCTGTACACTCTGGCCCATGTTCACTCTGGCCCATGTTCACTCTGGTTCCTGTTCACTCTGGCCCATGTTCACTCTCGTTCCTGTTCACTCTGGCTCCTGTTCAATGTGGCCCCTGTTCACTCTGACTCCTGTTCACTGCGGTTCCTATTCACTCTGGCTCCTGTTCACTCTGGCCCCTGTTCACTCTGGTTCCTGTTCTCTCTGGCCCCTGTTCACTCTGGTTCCTGTTCAGCCTGGCTCCTGTTCACTCTCGTTCCTGTTCACTCTGGTTCCTGTTCACTCTGGCCCCTGTTCACTCTGGTTCTTGTTCACTCTGGTTCCTGTTCACTCTGGTTCCTGTTCACTCTGGCCCCTGTTCACTCTGGTTCCTGTTCACTCTGGCCCCTGTTCACTCTGGTTCCTGTTCACTCTGGTTCCTGTTCACTCTGGCCCCTGTTCACTCTGGTTCCAGTTCACTCTGGCCCCTGTTCACTCTGGTTCTTGTTCACTCTGGCTCCTGTTCACTCTGGCCCCTGTTCACTCTGGTTCCTGTTCACTCTGGCCCCTGTTCACTCTGGTTCCTCTTCACTCTGGTTCCTGTTCACTCTGGCTCCAGTTCGCTCTGGTTCCTGTTCACTCTGGCCCCTGTTCATCTGGCTCCTGTTCACTCTGGCTCCAGTTCGCTCTGGTTCCTGTTCACTCTGGCTCCGGTTCACTCTGGTTCCTGTTCACTCTGGCTCCAGTTCGCTCTGGCTCCTGTTCACTCTGGTTCCAGTTCACTCTGGCCCCTGTTCACTCTGGATCCTGTTCACTCTGGCTCCAGTTGGCTCTGGTTCCTGTTCAATCTGGCCCCTGTTCACTCTGGTTCCTGTTCACTCTGGATCCTATTCACTCTGGCTCCAGTTCGCTCTGGTTCCTGTTCACTCTGGCCCCTGTTCACTCTGGCTCCTGTTCACACTGGCTCCAGTTCGATCTGGCTCCTGTTTAGTCTGGTTCCGGTTCGCTCTGGCTCCTGTTCAGTCTGATTCCGGTTCGCTCTGGCTCCTGTTTGCTCTGGCTCCTGTTCGCCCTGGCTCCTGTTCACTCTGGCCACTGTTCACTCTGACTCCAGTTCACTGTGGGTCCAGTTCACTTTGGCCCCTGTTCACTCCGGCTCCTGTTCACTCTGGTTCCTGTTCACTCTGGCTCCAGTTCGCTCTGGCTCCTGTTCACTCTGGTTCCTGTTCACTCTGGCTCTTGTTCGCTCTGGCTCCTGTTCACTCTGGTTCCTGTTCACTCTGGCCCCTGTTCACTCTGGTTCCTCTTCACTCTGGTTCCTGTTCACTCTGGCTCCAGTTCGCTCTGGTTCCTGTTCACTCTGGCTCCAGTTCGCTCTGGCTCCTGTTCACTCTGGCTCCAGTTCGCTCTGGTTCCTGTTCACTCTGGCTCCGGTTCACTCTGGTTCCTGTTCACTCTGGCTCCAGTTCGCTCTGGCTCCTGTTCACTCTGGTTCCTGTTCACTCTGGCCCCTGTTCACTCTGGATCCTGTTCACTCTGGCTCCAGTTGGCTCTGGTTCCTGTTCAATCTGGCCCCTGTTCACTCTGGTTCCTGTTCACTCTGGATCCTATTCACTCTTTCTCCAGTTCGCTCTGGTTCCTGTTCACTCTGGCCCCTGTTCACTCTGGCTCCTGTTTAGTCTGGTTCCGGTTCGCTCTGGCTCCTGTTCAGTCTGATTCCGGTTCGCTCTGGCTCCTGTTTGCTCTGGCCCCTGTTCACTCTGGTTCCTGTTCACTCTGGTTCCTGTTCACTCTGGTTCCTGTTCACTCTGGTTCCTGTTCACTCTGGCCCATGTTCACTCTGGTTCCAGTTCACCCTGGCTCCTGTTCACTCTGGTTCCTGTTCACTCTGGCCCATGTTCACTCTGGCTCCTGTTCAATCTGGCCCCTGTTCACTCTGGCTCCTGTTCACTGCGGTTCCTGTTCACTCAGGCTCCTGTTCACTCTGGCCCCTGTTCACTCTGGTTCTTGTTCACTCTGGTTCCTGTTCACTCTGGTTCCTGTTCACTCTGGCCCCTGTTCACTCTGGTTCCTGTTCACTCTGGCCCCTGTTCACTCTGGTTCCTGTTCACTCTGGTTCCTGTTCACTCTGGCCCCTGTTCACTCTGGTTCCAGTTCACTCTGGCCCCTGTTCACTCTGGTTCTTGTTCACTCTGGCTCCTGTTCACTCTGGCCCCTGTTCACTCTGGTTCCTGTTCACTCTGGTTCCTGTTCACTCTGGTTCCTGTTCACTCTGGTTCCTGTTCACTCTGGTTCCTGTTCACTCTGGCCCCTGTTCACTCTGGCGCCTGTTCACTCTGGTTCCTGTTCACTCTGGTTCCTGTTCACTCTGGCCCCTGTTCACTCTGGCTCCAGTTCGCTCTGGCTCCTGTTCACTCTGGCTCCTGTTCACTCTGGCTCCAGTTCGCTCTGGCTCCTGTTCACTCTGGTTCCTGTTCACTCTGGCTCCAGTTCGCTCTGGCTCCTGTTCACTCTGGTTCCTGTTCACTCTGGCCTCTGTTAACTCTGTCTCCTGTTCACTCTGGCTCCAGTTCGCTCTGGCTCCTGTTCACTCTGGTTCCTGTTCACTCTGGCCCCTGTTCACTCTGCTTCCTCTTCACTCTGGTTCCTGTTCACTCTGGCTCCAGTTCGCTCTGGTTCCTGTTCACTCTGGCCCCTGTTCACTCTGGCTCCCGTTCACTCTGGCTCCAGTTCGCTCTGGTTCCTGTTCACTCTGGCTCCTGTTCACTCTGGTTCCTGTTCACTCTGGCTCCAGTTCGCTCTGGCTCCTGTTCACTCTGGTTCCTGTTCACTCTGGCCCCTGTTCACTCTGGATCCTGTTCACTCTGGCTCCAGTTGGCTCTGGTTCCTGTTCAATCTGGCCCCTGTTCACTCTGGTTCCTGTTCACTCTGGATCCTGTTCACCCTGGCTCCAGTTCGCTCTGGTTCCTGTTCACTCTGGCCCCTGTTCACTCTGGCTCCTGTACACACTGGCTCCAGTTCGCTCTGGCTCCTGTTCATTTTGGCTCCTGTTCACTCTGGCTCCTGTTCACTCTGGCTCCTGTTTAGTCTGGTTCCGGTTCGCTCTGGCTCCTGTTTGCTCTGGCTCCTGTTCGCTCTGGCTCCTGTTCACTCTGGCCACTGTTCACTCTGACTCCAGTTCACTCAGGGTCCTGTTCACTCTGGTCCCTGTTCACTCTGACTCCAGTTCACTCTGGGTCCTGTTCACTCTGGCCCCTGTTCACTCTGGTTCCTGTACACTCTGGCCCATGTTCACTCTGGCCCCTTTCACTCTGGATCCTGTTCACTCTGGCTCCAGTTGGCTCTGGTTCCTGTTCAATCTGGCCCCTGTTCACTCTGGCTCCTGTTCACTGCGGTTCCTGTTCACTCTGGCTCCTGTTCACTCTGGCCCCTGTTCACTCTGGTTTCTGTTCACTCTGGCCCCTGTTCACTCTGGTTCTTGTTCACTCTGGTTCCTGTTCACTCTGGTTCCTGTTCACTCTGGCCCCTGTTCACTCTGGTTCCTGTTCACTCTGGCCCCTGTTCACTCTGGTTCCTGTTCACTCTGGTTCTTGTTCACTCTGGTTCCTGTTCACTCTGTTTCCTGTTCACTCTTTTCCCTGTTCACTCTGGTTCCTGTTCACTTTGGCCCCTGTTCACTCTGGTTCCTGTTCACTCTGGTTCCTGTTCAATCTGGCCCCTGTTCACTCTGATTCCTGTTCACTCTGGTTCCTGTTCACTCTGGCCCCTGTTCACTCTGGTTCCTGTTCACTCTGGTTCCTGTTCACTCTGGTTCCTGTTCACTCTAGTTCCTGTTCACTCTGGCTCCTGTTCACTCTGGCCCCTGTTCACTCTGGCCCCTGTTCACTCTGGTTCCTGTTCACTCTGGCTCCTGTTCACTCTGGTTCCTGTTCACTCTGGCCCCTGTTCACTTTGGTTCCTGTTCACTCTGGTTCCTGTTCACTCTGGCTCCTGTTCACTCTGGCCCCTGTTCACTCTGGCCCCTGTTCACTCTGGTTCCTGTTCACTCTGGCCCCTGTTCACTCTGGTTCCTGTTCACTCTGGTTCCTGTTCACTCTGGCCCCTGTTCACTCTGGTTCCTGTTCACTCTGGCCCCTGTTCACTCTGGTTCTTGTTCACTCTGGTTCCTGTTCACTCTGGCCCCTGTTCACTCTGGTTCTTGTTCACTCTGGTTCCTGTTCACTCTGTTTCCTGTTCACTCTTGTCCCTGTTCACTCTGGTTCCTCTTCACTCTGGCCCCTGTTCACTCTGGTTCCTGTTCACTCTGGTTCCTGTTCACTCTGGCCCCTGTTCACTCTGATTCCTGTTCACTCTGGTTCCTGTTCACTCTGGCCCCTGTTCACTCTGGTTCCTGTTCACTCTGGTTCCTGTTCACTCTGGCTCCTGTTCACTCTGGCCCCTGTTCACTCTGGCCCCTGTTCACTCTGGTTCCTGTTCACTCTGGTTCCTGTTCACTCTGGATCCTGTTCACTCTGGCTCCAGTTGGCTCTGGCTCCTGTTCAATCTGGCCCCTGTTCACTCTGGCTCCTGTTCGCTCTGGCTCCTGTTCACTCTGGTTCCTGTTCACTCTGGCCCCTGTTCACTCTGATTCCTGTTCACTCTGGTTCCTGTTCACTCTGGCCCCTGTTCACTCTGGTTCCTGTTCACTCTGGTTCCTGTTCACTCTGGCTCCTGTTCACTCTGGCCCCTGTTCACTCTGGCCCCTGTTCACTCTGGATCCTGTTCACTCTGGCTCCAGTTGGCTCTGGCTCCTGTTCAATCTGGCCCCTGTTCACTCTGGCTCCTGTTCGCTCTGGCTCCTGTTCAGTCTGGCCACTGTTCACTCTGACTCCAGTTCACTCTGGGTCCTGTTCACTCTGGCTCCTGTTCAATCTGGCCCCTGTTCACTCTGGCTCCTGTTCACTGCGGTCCCTGTTCACTCTGGTTCCTGTTCACTCTGGCCCCTGTTCACTCTGGTTCTTGTTCACTCTGGTTCCTGTTCACTCTGGTTCCTGTTCACTCTGGCCCCTGTTCACTCTGGTTCCTGTTCACTCTGGCCCCTGTTCACTCTGGTTCCTTTTCACTCTGGTTCTTGTTCACTCTGGTTCCTGTTCACTCTGGTTCCTGTTCACTCTGGTTCCTGTTCACTCTTTTTCCTGTTCACTCTTTTCCCTGTTCACTCTGGTTCCTGTTCACTCTGGCCCCTGTTCACTCTGGTTCCTGTTCACTCTGGTTCCTGTTCACTCTGGCCCCTGTTCACTCTGATTCCTGTTCACTCTGGTTCCTGTTCACTCTGGCCCCTGTTCACTCTGGTTCCTGTTCACTCTGGTTCCTGTTCACTCTGGCTCCTGTTCACTCTGGCCCCTGTTCACTCTGGCCCCTGTTCACTCTGGTTCCTGTTCACTCTGGCCCCTGTTCACTCTGGCCCCTGTTCACTCTGGCTCCTGTTCACTCTGGCTCCAGTTCGCTCTGGCCCCTGTTCACTCTGGTTCCTGTTCACTCTGGCTCCTGTTCGCACTGGCTCCTGTTCACTTTGGTTCCTGTTCACTCTGGCTCCTGTTCACTCTGGCTCCAGTTCGCTCTGGCTCCTGTTCACTCTGGTTCCTGTTCACTCTGGCTCCTGTTCACTCTGGCTCCTGTTCACTCTGGCTCCAGTTCGCTCTGGCTCCTGTTCACTCTGGTTCCTGTTCACTCTGGCTCCTGTTCGCTCTGGCTCCTGTTCACTCTGGTTCCTGTTCACTCTGGATCCTGTTCACTCTGGCTCCTGTTCTCTCTGGCTCCAGTTCGCTCTGGTTCCTGTGCACTCCAGCTCCTGTTCGCTCTGGCTCCTGTTTGCTCTGGCCCCTGTTCGCTCTGGCTCCTGTTCATTTTGGCTCCAGTTCGCTCTGGCTCCTGTTCACTCTGGTTCCTGTGCACTCCTGCTCCAGTTCACTCTGGTTCCTGTGCACTCCTGCTCCTTTCCACTCTGGCTCCTGTTCAGTCTGGTTCCGGTTCGCTCTGTATCCTGTTCACTCTGGCTCCTGTTCACTCTGGTTCCTGTTCACTCTGGTTCCTGTTCACTCTGGCTCCTGTTCACTCTGGTTCCTGTTCACTCTGGTTCCTGTTCACTATGGCTCCTGTTCACTCTGGCCCCTGTTCACTCTGGCCCCTGTTCACTCTGGTTCCTGTTCGCTCTGGCTCCTGTTCACTCTGGCCCCTGTTCACTCTGGCTCCTGTTCACTCTGGCTCCTGTTGGCTCTGGCCCCTGTTCTCTCTGGCCCATGTTCACTCTGGCTCCTGTTCACTCTGGCTCCTGTTCACTCTGGTTCCTGTTCACTCTGGTTCCTGTTCACTCTGGCCCCTGTTCACTCTCGTTCCTGTTCACTCTGGTTCCTGTTCACTCTGGTTCCTGTTCACTCTGGCTCCTGTTCACTCTGGTTCCTGTTCACTCTGGCCCCTGTTCACTCTGGTTCCTGTTCACTCTGGCTCCTGTTCACTCTGGCTCCTGTTCACTCTGGTTCCTGTTCACTCTGGCCCCTGTTCACTCTGGCCCCTGTTCACTCTGGTTCCTGTTCACTCTGGTTCCTGTTTACTCTGGCTCCTGTTCACTCTGGTCCCTGTTCATTCTGGTTCCTGTTCACTCTGGCTCCTGTTCACTCTGGTTCCTGTTCACTCTGGCCCCTGTTCACTCTGGCCCCTGTTCACTCTGGTTCCTGTTCACTCTGGTTCCTGTTCACTCTGGTTCCTGTTCACTCTGGTTCCTGTTCACTCTGGCCCCTGTTCACTCTGGCCCCTGTTCACTCTGGTTCCTGTTCACTCTGGTTCCTGTTCACTCTGGTTCCTGTTCACTCTGGTTCCTGTTTACTCTGGCTACTGTTCACTCTGGTTCCTGTTCACTCTGGCTCCTGTTCACTCTGGTTCCTGTTCACTCTGGTTCCTGCTCATTCTGGTTCCTCTTCACTCTGGTTCCTGTTCACTGTGGTTCCTGTTCACTGTGGTTCCTGTTCACTCTGGTTCCTGTTCACTCTGGTTCCTGTTCACTCTGGTTCCTGTTCACTCTGGCCCCTGTTCACTCTCGTTCCTGTTCACTCTGGTTCCTGTTCACTCTGGTTCCTCTTCACTCTGGCTCCTGTTCACTCTGGTTCCTGTTCACTCTGGCCCCTGTTCACTCTGGTTCCTGTTCACTCTGGTTCCTGTTCACTCTGGCTCCTGTTCACTCTGGTTCCTGTTCACTCTGGTTCCTGTTCACTCTGGTTCCTGTTCACTCTGGTTCCTGTTCACTCTGGTTCCTGTTCACTCTGGTTCCTGTTCACTCTGGTTCCTGTTCACTCTAGTTCCTGTTCACTCTGGTTCCTGTTCACTCTGGTTCCTGTTCACTCTAGTTCCTGTTCACTCTGGCTCCTGTTCACTTTGGTTCCTGTTCACTCTGTTTCCTGTTCACTCTGGTTCCTGTTCACTCTAGTTCCTGTTCACTCTGGTTCCTGTTCACTCTGGCTCCTGTTCACTCTGGTTCCTGTTCACTCTGGTTCATGTTCACTCTGGCTCCTGTTCACTCTGGTTCCTGTTCACTCTGGCTCCTGTTCACTCTCGTTCCTGTTCACTCTGGTTCCTGTTCACCCTGGCTCCTGTTCACTCTGGTTCCTGTTCACTCTGGTTCCTGTTCACTCTGGTTTCTGTTCACTCTGGCTCCTGTTCACTCTGGCTCCTGTTCACTCTGGTTCCTGTTCACTCTGGTTCCTGTTCACTCTGGTTCCTGTTCACTCTGGCTCCTGTTCACTCTGGTTCCTGTTCACTCTGGTTCCTGTTCACTCTGGTTCCTGTTCACTCTGGCTCCTGTTCACTCTGGTTCCTGTTCACTCTGGTTCCTGTTCACTCTGGTTCCTGTTCACTCTGGCTCCTGTTCACTCTGGTTCCTGTTCACTCTGGCTCCTGTTCACTCTGGTTCCTGTTCACTCTGGTTCCTGTTCACTCTGGCTCCTGTTCACTCTGGCTCCTGTTCACTCTGGCTACTGTTCACTCTGCTTCCTGTTCACTCTGGTTCCTGTTAACTCTGGTTCCCGTTCACTCTGGCTCCTTTTCACTCTGGCTCCTGTTCACTCTCGTTACTGTTCACTCTGGCTCCTGTTCACTCTGGTTCCTGTTCACTCTGGTTCCTGTTCACTCTTGCTCCTGTTCACTCTGGCTCCTGTTCACTCTGGCTCCTGTTCACTCTGGTTCCTGTTCACTCTGGTTCCTGTTCACTCTGGCTCCTGTTCACTCTGGCTCCTGTTCACTCTGGCTACTGTTCACTCTGCTTCCTGTTCACTCTGGTTCCTGTTAACTCTGGTTCCCGTTCACTCTGGCTCCTTTTCACTCTGGCTCCTGTTCACTCTGGTTACTGTTCACTCTGGCTCCTGTTCACTCTGGTTCCTGTTCACTCTGGTTCCTGTTCACTCTGGCTCCTGTTCACTCTGGCTCCTGTTCACTCTGGCTCCTGTTCACTCTGGCTCCTGTTCACTCTGGCTCCTGTTCACACTGGCTCCTGTTCACTCTGGTTCCTGTTCACTCTGGCTCCTGTTCATTCTGGTTCCTGTTCACTCTGGTTCCTGTTCACATTGGCCCCTGTTCACTCTGGTTCTTGTTCACTCTGGTTCCTGTTCACTCTGGTTCCTGTTCACTTTGGTTCCTGTTCACATTGGCCCCTGTTCACTCTGGTTCCTGTTCACTCTGGTTCCTGTTCACTCTGGCTCCTGTTCACTCTGGCTCCTGTTCACTCTGGCTCCTGTTCACTCTGGCTCCTGTTCACTCTGGCTCCTGTTCACTCTGGCTCCTGTTCACTCTGGCTCCTGTTCACTCTGGTTCCTGTTCACTCATTCTCCTGTTCATTCTGGTTCCTGTTCACTCTGGTTCCTGTTCACATTGCCCCCTGTTCACTCTGGTTCCTGTTCACTCTGACTCCTGTTCACTCTGGTTCCTGTTCACTCTGGTTCCTGTTCACTCTGGTTCCTGTTCATTCTGGTTCCTCTTCACTCTGGCTCCTGTTCATTCTGGCTCCTGTTCACTGTGGTTCCTGTTCACTGTGGTTCCTGTTCACTCTGGCTCCTGTGCACTCTTGTTCCTGTTCACTCTGGTTCCTGTTCACTCTGGTTCCTGTTCACTCTGGTTCCTGTTCACTCTGGCTCTTGTTCATTCTGGTTCCTGTTCACTCTGGTTCCTGTTCACTGGTTCCTGTTCACTCTGGTTCCTGTTCACTCTGGCTCCTGTTCATTCTGGTTCCTGTTCACTCTGGCTCCTGTTCACTCTGGTTCCTGTTCACTCTGGTTCCTGTTCACTCTAGTTCCTGTTCACTCTGGTTCCTGTTCACTCTGGCTCCTGTTCACTCTGGTTCCTGTTCACTCTGGTTCCTGTTCACTCTGGTTCCTGTTCACTCTAGTTCCTGTTCACTCTGGTTCCTGTTCACTCTGGTTCCTGTTCACTCTAGTTCCTGTTCACTCTGGTTCCTGTTCACTCTGGTTCCTGTTCACTCTAGTTCCTGTTCACTCTGGTTCCTGTTCACTTTGGTTCCTGTTCACTCTGTTTCCTGTTCACTCTGGTTCCTGTTCACTCTAGTTCCTGTTCACTCTGGTTCCTGTTCACTCTGGCTCCTGTTCACTCTGGTTCCTGTTCACTCTGGTTCCTGTTCACTCTGGCTCCTGTTCACTCTGGTTCCTGTTCACTCTGGCTCCTGTTCACTCTGGTTCCTGTTCACTCTGGTTCCTGTTCACCCTGGCTCCTGTTCACTCTGGTTCCTGTTCACTCTGGTTCCTGTTCACTCTGGTTCCTGTTCACTCTGGCTCCTGTTCACTCTGGTTCCTGTTCACTCTGGTTCCTGTTCACTCTGGTTCCTGTTCACTCTGGCTCCTGTTCACTCTGGTTCCTGTTCACTCTGGTTCCTGTTCACTCTGGTTCCTGTTCACTCTGGCTCCTGTTCACTCTGGTTCCTGTTCACTCTGGTTCCTGTTCACTCTGGCTCCTGTTCACTCTGGTTCCTGTTCACTCTGGCTCCTGTTCACTCTGGTTCCTGTTCACTCTGGTTCCTGTTCACTCTGGCTCCTGTTCACTCTGGCTCCTGTTCACTCTGGCTACTGTTCACTCTGCTTCCTGTTCACTCTGGTTCCTGTCAACTCTGGTTCCCGTTCACTCTGGCTCCTTTTCACTCTGGCTCCTGTTCACTCTGGTTACTGTTCACTCTGGCTCCTGTTCACTCTGGTTCCTGTTCACTCTGGTTCCTGTTCACTCTGGCTCCTGTTCACTCTGGCTCCTGTTCACTCTGGCTCCTGTTCACTCTGGCTCCTGTTCACTCTGGCTCCTGTTCACTCTGGCTCCTGTTCACTCTGGTTCCTGTTCACTCTGGCTCCTGTTCATTCTGGTTCCTGTTCACTCTGGTTCCTGTTCACATTGGCCCCTGTTCACTCTGGTTCTTGTTCACTCTGGTTCCTGTTCACTCTGGCTCCTGTTCATTCTGGTTCCTGTTCACTCTGGTTCCTGTTCACATTGGCCCCTGTTCACTCTGGTTCTTGTTCACTCTGGTTCCTGTTCACATTGGCCCCTGTTCACTCTGGTTCCTGTTCACTCTGGTTCCTGTTCACTCTGGCTCCTGTTCACTCTGGCTCCTGTTCACTCTGGCTCCTGTTCACTCTGGCTCCTGTTCACTCTGGCTCCTGTTCACTCTGGCTCCTGTTCACTCTGGCTCCTGTTCACTCTGGTTCCTGTTCACTCTGGCTCCTGTTCATTCTGGTTCCTGTTCACTCTGGTTCCTGTTCACATTGGCCCCTGTTCACTCTGGCTCCTGTTCACTCTGGCTCCTGTTCACTCTGGCTCCTGTTCACTCTGGCTCCTGTTCACTCTGGCTCCTGTTCACTCTGGCTCCTGTTCACTCTGGCTCCTGTTCACTCTGGTTCCTGTTCACTCTGGCTCCTGTTCATTCTGGTTCCTGTTCACTCTGGTTCCTGTTCACATTGGCCCCTGTTCACTCTGGTTCCTGTTCACTCTGGCTCCTGTTCACTCTGGCTCCTGTTCACTCTGGTTCCTGTTCACATTGGCCCCTGTTCACTCTGGTTCTTGTTCACTCTGGTTCCTGTTCACATTGGCCCCTGTTCACTCTGGTTCTTGTTCACTCTGGTTCCTGTTCACATTGGCCCCTGTTCACTCTGGTTCCTGTTCACTCTGGTTCCTGTTCACTCTGGCTCCTGTTCACTCTGGCTCCTGTTCACTCTGGCTCCTGTTCACTCTGGCTCCTGTTCACTCTGGCTCCTGTTCACTCTGGCTCCTGTTCACTCTGGCTCCTGTTCACTCTGGTTCCTGTTCACTCTGGCTCCTGTTCATTCTGGTTCCTGTTCACTCTGGTTCCTGTTCACATTGGCCCCTGTTCACTCTGGCTCCTGTTCACTCTGGCTCCTGTTCACTCTGGCTCCTGTTCACTCTGGCTCCTGTTCACTCTGGCTCCTGTTCACTCTGGCTCCTGTTCACTCTGGCTCCTGTTCACTCTGGTTCCTGTTCACTCTGGCTCCTGTTCATTCTGGTTCCTGTTCACTCTGGTTCCTGTTCACATTGGCCCCTGTTCACTCTGGTTCCTGTTCACTCTGGCTCCTGTTCACTCTGGCTCCTGTTCACTCTGGTTCCTGTTCACATTGGCCCCTGTTCACTCTGGTTCTTGTTCACTCTGGTTCCTGTTCACTCTGGTTCCTGTTCACTCTGGCTCCTGTTCACTCTGGTTCCTGTTCACTCTGGTTCCTGTTCACTCTGGTTCCTGTTCACTCTGGCTCCTGTTCACTATGGCTCCTGTTCACTCTGGTTCCTGTTCACTCTGGCCCCTGTTCACTCTCGTTCCTGTTCACTCTGGTTCCTGTTCACTCTGGTTCCTGTTCACTCTGGCTCCTGTTCACTCTGGTTCCTGTTCACTCTGGCCCCTGTTCACTCTGGTTCCTGTTCACTCTGGCTCCTGTTCACTCTGGCTCCTGTTCACTCTGGTTCCTGTTCACTCTGGCCCCTGTTCACTCTGGCCCCTGTTCACTCTGGTTCCTGTTCACTCTGGTTCCTGTTTACTCTGGCTCCTGTTCACTCTGGTCCCTGTTCATTCTGGTTCCTGTTCACTCTGGCTCCTGTTCACTCTGGTTCCTGTTCACTCTGGCCCCTGTTCACTCTGGCCCCTGTTCACTCTGGTTCCTGTTCACTCTGGTTCCTGTTCACTCTGGTTCCTGTTCACTCTGGTTCCTGTTCACTCTGGCCCCTGTTCACTCTGGCCCCTGTTCACTCTGGTTCCTGTTCACTCTGGTTCCTGTTCACTCTGGTTCCTGTTCACTCTGGTTCCTGTTTACTCTGGCTACTGTTCACTCTGGTTCCTGTTCACTCTGGCTCCTGTTCACTCTGGTTCCTGTTCACTCTGGTTCCTGCTCATTCTGGTTCCTCTTCACTCTGGTTCCTGTTCACTGTGGTTCCTGTTCACTGTGGTTCCTGTTCACTCTGGTTCCTGTTCACTCTGGTTCCTGTTCACTCTGGTTCCTGTTCACTCTGGTTCCTGTTCACTCTCGTTCCTGTTCACTCTGGTTCCTGTTCACTCTGGTTCCTCTTCACTCTGGCTCCTGTTCACTCTGGTTCCTGTTCACTCTGGCCCCTGTTCACTCTGGTTCCTGTTCACTCTGGTTCCTGTTCACTCTGGCTCCTGTTCACTCTGGTTCCTGTTCACTCTGGTTCCTGTTCACTCTGGTTCCTGTTCACTCTAGTTCCTGTTCACTCTGGTTCCTGTTCACTCTGGTTCCTGTTCACTCTGGTTCCTGTTCACTCTAGTTCCTGTTCACTCTGGTTCCTGTTCACTCTGGTTCCTGTTCACTCTAGTTCCTGTTCACTCTGGCTCCTGTTCACTTTGGTTCCTGTTCACTCTGTTTCCTGTTCACTCTGGTTCCTGTTCACTCTAGTTCCTGTTCACTCTGGTTCCTGTTCACTCTGGCTCCTGTTCACTCTGGTTCCTGTTCACTCTGGTTCATGTTCACTCTGGCTCCTGTTCATTCTGGTTCCTGTTCACTCTGGCTCCTGTTCACTCTGGTTCCTGTTCACTCTGGTTCCTGTTCACCCTGGCTCCTGTTCACTCTGGTTCCTGTTCACTCTGGTTCCTGTTCACTCTGGTTTCTGTTCACTCTGGCTCCTGTTCACTCTGGCTCCTGTTCACTCTGGTTCCTGTTCACTCTGGTTCCTGTTCACTCTGGTTCCTGTTCACTCTGGCTCCTGTTCACTCTGGTTCCTGTTCACTCTGGTTCCTGTTCACTCTGGTTCCTGTTCACTCTGGCTCCTGTTCACTCTGGTTCCTGTTCACTCTGGTTCCTGTTCACTCTGGTTCCTGTTCACTCTGGCTCCTGTTCACTCTGGTTCCTGTTCACTCTGGCTCCTGTTCACTCTGGTTCCTGTTCACTCTGGTTCCTGTTCACTCTGGCTCCTGTTCACTCTGGCTCCTGTTCACTCTGGCTACTGTTCACTCTGCTTCCTGTTCACTCTGGTTCCTGTTAACTCTGGTTCCCGTTCACTCTGGCTCCTTTTCACTCTGGCTCCTGTTCACTCTCGTTACTGTTCACTCTGGCTCCTGTTCACTCTGGTTCCTGTTCACTCTGGTTCCTGTTCACTCTTGCTCCTGTTCACTCTGGCTCCTGTTCACTCTGGCTCCTGTTCACTCTGGTTCCTGTTCACTCTGGTTCCTGTTCACTCTGGCTCCTGTTCACTCTGGCTCCTGTTCACTCTGGCTACTGTTCACTCTGCTTCCTGTTCACTCTGGTTCCTGTTAACTCTGGTTCCCGTTCACTCTGGCTCCTTTTCACTCTGGCTCCTGTTCACTCTGGTTACTGTTCACTCTGGCTCCTGTTCACTCTGGTTCCTGTTCACTCTGGTTCCTGTTCACTCTGGCTCCTGTTCACTCTGGCTCCTGTTCACTCTGGCTCCTGTTCACTCTGGCTCCTGGTCACTCTGGCTCCTGTTCACTCTGGCTCCTGTTCACACTGGCTCCTGTTCACTCTGGTTCCTGTTCACTCTGGCTCCTGTTCATTCTGGTTCCTGTTCACTCTGGTTCCTGTTCACATTGGCCCCTGTTCACTCTGGTTCTTGTTCACTCTGGTTCCTGTTCACTCTGGCTCCTGTTCATTCTGGTTCCTGTTCACTTTGGTTCCTGTTCACATTGGCCCCTGTTCACTCTGGTTCCTGTTCACTCTGGTTCCTGTTCACTCTGGCTCCTGTTCACTCTGGCTCCTGTTCACTCTGACTCCTGTTCACTCTGGCTCCTGTTCACTCTGGCTCCTGTTCACTCTGGCTCCTGTTCACTCTGGCTCCTGTTCACTCTGGCTCCTGTTCACTCTGGTTCCTGTTCACTCTGGCTCCTGTTCATTCTGGTTCCTGTTCACTCTGGTTCCTGTTCACATTGCCCCCTGTTCACTCTGGTTCCTGTTCACTCTGACTCCTGTTCACTCTGGTTCCTGTTCACTCTGGTTCCTGTTCACTCTGGTTCCTGTTCATTCTGGTTCCTCTTCACTCTGGCTCCTGTTCATTCTGGCTCCTGTTCACTGTGGTTCCTGTTCACTGTGGTTCCTGTTCACTCTGGCTCCTGTGCACTCTTGTTCCTGTTCACTCTGGTTCCTGTTCACTCTGGTTCCTGTTCACTCTGGTTCCTGTTCACTCTGGCTCTTGTTCATTCTGGTTCCTGTTCACTCTGGTTCCTGTTCACTGGTTCCTGTTCACTCTGGTTCCTGTTCACTCTGGCTCCTGTTCATTCTGGTTCCTGTTCACTCTGGCTCCTGTTCACTCTGGTTCCTGTTCACTCTGGTTCCTGTTCACTCTAGTTCCTGTTCACTCTGGTTCCTGTTCACTTTGGTTCCTGTTCACTCTGTTTCCTGTTCACTCTGGTTCCTGTTCACTCTAGTTCCTGTTCACTCTGGTTCCTGTTCACTCTGGCTCCTGTTCACTCTGGTTCCTGTTCACTCTGGTTCCTGTTCACTCTGGTTCCTGTTCACTCTAGTTCCTGTTCACTCTGGTTCCTGTTCACTCTGGTTCCTGTTCACTCTAGTTCCTGTTCACTCTGGTTCCTGTTCACTCTGGTTCCTGTTCACTCTAGTTCCTGTTCACTCTGGTTCCTGTTCACTTTGGTTCCTGTTCACTCTGTTTCCTGTTCACTCTGGTTCCTGTTCACTCTAGTTCCTGTTCACTCTGGTTCCTGTTCACTCTGGCTCCTGTTCACTCTGGTTCCTGTTCACTCTGGTTCCTGTTCACTCTGGCTCCTGTTCACTCTGGTTCCTGTTCACTCTGGCTCCTGTTCACTCTGGTTCCTGTTCACTCTGGTTCCTGTTCACCCTGGCTCCTGTTCACTCTGGTTCCTGTTCACTCTGGTTCCTGTTCACTCTGGTTCCTGTTCACTCTGGCTCCTGTTCACTCTGGTTCCTGTTCACTCTGGTTCCTGTTCACTCTGGTTCCTGTTCACTCTGGCTCCTGTTCACTCTGGTTCCTGTTCACTCTGGTTCCTGTTCACTCTGGTTCCTGTTCACTCTGGCTCCTGTTCACTCTGGTTCCTGTTCACTCTGGTTCCTGTTCACTCTGGCTCCTGTTCACTCTGGTTCCTGTTCACTCTGGCTCCTGTTCACTCTGGTTCCTGTTCACTCTGGTTCCTGTTCACTCTGGCTCCTGTTCACTCTGGCTCCTGTTCACTCTGGCTACTGTTCACTCTGCTTCCTGTTCACTCTGGTTCCTGTCAACTCTGGTTCCCGTTCACTCTGGCTCCTTTTCACTCTGGCTCCTGTTCACTCTGGTTACTGTTCACTCTGGCTCCTGTTCACTCTGGTTCCTGTTCACTCTGGTTCCTGTTCACTCTGGCTCCTGTTCACTCTGGCTCCTGTTCACTCTGGCTCCTGTTCACTCTGGCTCCTGTTCACTCTGGCTCCTGTTCACTCTGGCTCCTGTTCACTCTGGTTCCTGTTCACTCTGGCTCCTGTTCATTCTGGTTCCTGTTCACTCTGGTTCCTGTTCACATTGGCCCCTGTTCACTCTGGTTCTTGTTCACTCTGGTTCCTGTTCACTCTGGCTCCTGTTCATTCTGGTTCCTGTTCACTCTGGTTCCTGTTCACATTGGCCCCTGTTCACTCTGGTTCTTGTTCACTCTGGTTCCTGTTCACATTGGCCCCTGTTCACTCTGGTTCCTGTTCACTCTGGTTCCTGTTCACTCTGGCTCCTGTTCACTCTGGCTCCTGTTCACTCTGGCTCCTGTTCACTCTGGCTCCTGTTCACTCTGGCTCCTGTTCACTCTGGCTCCTGTTCACTCTGGCTCCTGTTCACTCTGGCTCCTGTTCACTCTGGTTCCTGTTCACTCTGGCCCCTGTTCACTCTGGCCCCTGTTCACTCTGGTTCCTGTTCACTCTGGTTCCTGTTCACTCTGGCTCCTGTTCACTCTGGTTCCTGTTCACTCTGGTTCCTGTGCACTCTGGCTCCTGTTCATTCTGGTTCCTGTTCACTCTGGTTCCTGTTCACATTGGCCCCTGTTCACTCTGGCTCCTGTTCACTCTGGCTCCTGTTCACTCTGGCTCCTGTTCACTCTGGCTCCTGTTCACTCTGGCTCCTGTTCACTCTGGCTCCTGTTCACTCTGGTTCCTGTTCACATTGGCCCCTGTTCACTCTGGCTCCTGTTCACTCTGGCTCCTGTTCACTCTGGCTCCTGTTCACTCTGGCTCCTGTTCACTCTGGCTCCTGTTCACTCTGGCTCCTGTTCATTCTGGTTCCTGTTCACTCTGGTTCCTGTTCACATTGGCCCCTGTTCACTCTGGTTCCTGTTCACTCTGGCTCCTGTTCACTCTGGCTCCTGTTCACTCTGGTTCCTGTTCACATTGGCCCCTGTTCACTCTGGTTCTTGTTCACTCTGGTTCCTGTTCACTCTGGTTCCTGTTCACTCTGGCTCCTGTTCACTCTGGTTCCTGTTCACTCTGGTTCCTGTTCACTCTGGTTCCTGTTCACTCTGGCTCCTGTTCACTATGGCTCCTGTTCACTCTGGTTCCTGTTCACTCTGGTTCCTGTTCACTCTGGTTCCTGTTCACTCTGGCTCCTGTTCACTCTGGTTCCTGTTCACTCTGGCTCCTGTTCACTCTGGTTCCTCTTCACTCTGGTTCCTGTTCACTCTAGTTCCTGTTCACTCTGGCTCCTGTTCACTCTGGTTCCTGTTCACTTTGGTTCCTGTTCACTCTGGTTCCTGTTCACTCTGGCTCCTGTTCACTCTGGTTCCTGTTCACTCTGGTTCCTGTTCACTCTGGTTCCTGTTCACTCTGGCTCCTGTTCACTCTGGTTCTTGTTCACTCTGGTTCCTGTTCACTCTGGTTCCTGTTCACTCTGGTTCCTGTTCACTCTGGCCCCTGTTCACTCTGGCTCCTGTTCACTCTGGCTCCTGTTCACTCTGGTTCCTGTTCACTCTGGCCCCTGTTCACTCTGGCCCCTGTTCACTCTGGTTCCTGTTCACTCTGGTTCCTGTTCACTCTGGCTCCTGTTCACTCTGGTTCCTGTTCACTCTGGTTCCTGTTCACTCTGGCTCCTGTTCACTCTGGTTCCTGTTCACTCTGGTTCCTGTTCACTCTGGCTCCTGTTCACTCTGGTTCTTGTTCACTCTGGTTCCTGTTCACTCTGGTTCCTGTTCACTCTGGTTCCTGTTCACTCTGGCCCCTGTTCACTCTGGCTCCTGTTCACTCTGGCTCCTGTTCACTCTGGTTCCTGTTCACTCTGGCCCCTGTTCACTCTGGCCCCTGTTCACTCTGGTTCCTGTTCACTCTGGTTCCTGTTCACTCTGGCTCCTGTTCACTCTGGTTCCTGTTCACTCTGGTTCCTGTTCACTCTGGCTCCTGCTCACTCCGGTTCCTGTTCACTCTGGCTCCTGTTCACTCTGGTTCCTGTTCACATTGTCCCCTGTGTTTGACGCCAGCGGAATTGTCACATCAAATCCATCACAAAAGTGAGTCCTTTAATTGCAAACTGCTAATGTTTGAAGCACAATGTCCATTCCTGGAACACAGAGATATGGGAAGAGAAATATAGAAACAGGTGGAGACCATTTAGCCCTTTGAGCTTTTCCTGCTACTCAGTTTGATCATCAGTGGTCTGGATCTTAGCTCCATCCACCTATCCTGGCTTCATTTCATCACTGTCCTTGTCACTAAAACCTATCAATTTTAGTTGTGAGATTTTCAATTGATCTCCAGCCTTAGCAACAGGGGAGATGAATCCAGGTTTTCCTTATCTGATGAATAACAAAATGCTCTATTCACAGCACGGTGGTACAGTGGTTAGCGCTACTGCCTCACAGCGCCAGGGATCCAGGTTCAATTCCAGCCTCAGGTCACTGTCTGCGTGGAGTTTGCACATTCTCCCCGTGTTTGCGTGGGTTCCTTCCGGGTGCCCCGGTTTCCCCCGCACCCCAAAGATGTGGGGGTTAGGTGGATTGGCCACCCTGAATTGCCCCTTAATGTCAAGGAGACTAACTAAGGTAAATGCATGGGGTTATGGGGTAGAGCCTCGGTGGGATTGTGTCGGTGTAGACCATAACTTCGAGCCAGAGGCACTTTCCAGAGAGAACTGAGGGGCTGCTGTGAACTCTGTTTCACGGAGACGTGGATCACTCCTGCTTCCCCGGACAGTGCCCTACACCCAGAGGGCTTCTCAATCCATCCAATGGACCATACAGCAGCCTCAGGCAAGGCTGGGGGAGGTGGAGTCTCCTTCCTAATCCACACCTCATGGTGCCCACACATAGCAACACTGATATATTTCTGCACCACAGACCTAGAATACCTGATGCTAAAATGCTGCCCCTACTATCTTCTGCAGGAGTTCAGCTCTGTTTTCCCGAAGCAGTTTACATCCCAGTCCATGCAGACATGAAGATCGCGCTGGATGAAATATACACCACTACCAATAGCCGTGAGATGAAACATCCCGAGGCCTTGTTCATCGTGGCCAGGGACTTCAATCAGGCCAAGCTCAAGCGCGTCCTACCAAATTACCACCAACACATCTCCTGCTCCACCAAAGGCCCAAACATCCTAGACCACTGCTACACAAATATCAAACATGCCCACTGCTCTATTACCCACTCACACTTTGATAAATCAGACCACAAGGCTGTGCGTCTGCTCCCGGCTTACAAACAAAAACGGAAGCGGGTGAATCAGTCAAAGAGAGTCGTGCAATGTTGGTCCGAGGAATCAGATGATCTCCTACAAGGCTGCTTGGAGTCAGTGGATTGGTCAGTATTTAAAACTCTGCGACAAGTCTGAACGAGTACGCCCACGACAGTAACTGACTTCATTAGTAGGTGTGTAGAAGACTGTGTACCAAAGACGCAAATCCATGTGTTCACCAGCTGGAAACCATGGATGAACTGCTTCTTGAAGTCCAGGTCTGAGGCGTTCAAATCAGGCGACACTGATCTATTCAAGAACACCAGATGCGATCTAAGGAAATCCATCAAAGATTCCAATAGGCAGTACTGCACCCAGCTAGAGTCCCAGTCTGGAGCCCCACTGACTATGGCAAGGTCTGCTAGACATAACAGGCTAAAAGATAGAGGCACGTAACATCACTGGCACCAACGCACCCCTCCCTGATGAACTCTATGCATTCTATGCCCATTTTAAACAAGAGGTCAGCGAGAGCATGCCCTCCATCCTGGAAGCCCTGGATGAACCTGTATCTGAGGTCACCTTTGCAGATGTCAAAGCAGCCTTCTCAAAGGTGAACCCATGGAAAGTGACTGGCACGGATGGGGTACCCAGAGCAGCACTCAGATCGTGCGTAAACCAGTTGGCAGGGGTATTTGCAGACATCTCGAACCACTCTTTACACCAATCCATGGTCCCTATCTGCTTCAAGAAGATGACCACCATCCTGGTACCATAGAAAAGCCAAGCAGTGTGTCTTCCTGACTATCGGCCAGTGGCTCTGACACCCTTCATTATGAAGTGCTTTGAAAGTTTAGTCATGGCATGAATCAATTCCAGCCTCCCGGACTATCAATTCCAGCCTCCCGGACTATCAATTCCAGCCTCCCGGACTATCAATTCCAGCCTCCCGGACTATCAATTCCAGCCTCCCGGACTACCTGGATCCAGTACAGTTTGCCGATTGCCACAACAGGTCCACAGCAGACACCATCTCCCTGGCCCTGCACCCAACCCTTGAATACTGAGATAACAAGGATACCGATGTCAGACTCCAATTTATTGACAACAGCTCAGTCTTCAACACCATTCTTCCCTCCAAACTCATCTCCAAACTCTGTGGTCTGAGCCTCAGTCTTTCCCTCTGTGACTGGATCCTGAACTTCCTAACTCAAAGACCACAATCAGTAAGGATAGGCAACAACTCCTCCTCCACAATCATCCTCAACACTGGTGCCCCACAAGGCTGTGTTCCCCTTATTATACTCCTTCTACACCTCTGACTGTGCGGCCAAATTCCTCTCCAATTCGATTTTCAAGTTTACTGACAATATCACCGTAGTGGTTTGGATCTCAAACAATGATGGGACAGAGTACAGGAATGAGATAGAGAATCTGGTGAACTGGTGCAGCAACAATAATCTCTCTTTCAACATCAACAAAATGAAAGGGATTGTCATTGACTTCAGGAAGCGCAGAGGAGAACACACCCCTGTCCACATCAACGGGGACAAAATAGAAAGAACATAAGAACATAAGAGAGGACACAGATTTAAGGTGCGGGGAGGGAAGTTCAGAAGTGATGTTAGGGGTAAGTTTTTCACTCAGAGGGTGGTGAGTGAATGGAATCAGCTGCCGTCAGTGGTGGTGGAAGCGAACTCGCTGGGGTCTTTTAAAAGACTTCTGGATGAGTATATGGGGTTTAATGAGATTGAGGGTTATAGATAGGTCTGTAGGTTGGTAGGTGTTGATGTGATTGGTGCAACTCATGGGCCGAAGGGCCTGTTTGTGCTGTAGTGTTCTATGTTCTATGTTCTATAAGAAATAGGAGCAGGAGTAGGCCATCTAGCCCTTCGAGCCTGCCCTGCCATTCAATAAGATCATGGCTGAGCTGTCGCTGCTCAGTTCCACTTTCCCGCCCTGTCCCCATAACCCTTAATCCCCTCTCTTATCAAAAACCCATCAACCCGCGTCTTAAAAATATTTAGCGAGGCAGCCTCCACCACTTCAACGGGCAGAGAATTCCAGAGATTCACCACCCTTTGAGTGAAGAAGTTCCTCCTCAACTCCGTTCTAAACTGCCCCCCTTTTATCTTGAGACTGTGCCCCCTAGTCCTACTGTCTTTTTTGAGCGGGAAGAGTCTCTCCACCTCTATCCTATCCATCCCATTCATCATCTTATACGTCTCAATGAGATCTCCCCTCATTTTTCTAAACTCTAACGAGTACAAGCCCAGTTATTCAGCCTCTCCTCATAGCTCAACCCCCTCAACTCCGGTATCAGCCTAGTAAACCTCCTCTGCACTCCCTCCAAGGTCAAAATATTGAGAGCTTCAAATTTTTAGGTGTCCAGATCACCAACAACCTGTCCTGGTCCCCCCCATTCCAACAGAATAGTTAAGAAAGCCCCCCAACATCTCTACTTTCTCAGAAGACTGAGGAAATTTGGCATGTCAGGTACAATTCTCACCAACTTTTACAGATGCACCATAGAAAGCATCCTTTCTGGTTGTATCACAGCTTGGTCTGGGCTTCTGCTCTGCCCAAGACCACAAGAAACTACAAAGATCATGAATGTAGCCCAATCCATCACGCAAACCAGCCTCCCATCCATTGACTCTGTTTACACTTCCTGCTGCCTTGGGGAAAAGCAGCCGGCATAATTAAGGACCCCACACACCCCGGGCATTCTCTCTTCCACCTTCTTACATTGGGAAAAAGATACGAAAGTCTGAGGTCACGCACCAACTGACTCAAGAACAGCTTCTTTCCTGCTGCTGTCAGGTTTTTGATTCTTGCATTCTGAGCACAGCGGGAAGTCAGTATTGGAGGGGTCACCTTGTATTAAGTTGATCTTTCTCTACACCTCAGCTATGACTGTAACACTACATTCTGCACTCTCTCCTTTCCATCTAGAAACCATAGAACATTACAGCTCAGAAACAGGCCTTTTGGCCCTTCTTGTCTGTGCTGAACCATTTTTTGCCCAGTCCCACTGATCTGCACTTGGACCATATCCCTCCACACCCCTCTCGTGCATGGACCTGTCCAAACTTTTCTTAAATGTTAAAAGTGACCCCGCATTTACCACTTTATCCGGGAGCTCATTCCACACTCCCACCACTCTCTGTGTGAAGAAGCCCCCCCTAATATTCCCTTTAAACTTGCCCCCCTTCACCCTTAACCCATGCCCTCTAGTTTATTTCCCCCCTAGTCTCAGTGGAAAAAGCCTGCTTGCATTCACTCTATCTATACCCATCAAAATCTTATACACCTCTAAAAAATCTCCCCTCATTCTTCTACGCCCCAGGGAATAAAGTCCTAACCTATTCAATCTCTCTGTAACTCAGCTTCTCAAGTCCCGGCAACATCCTTGTGAACCTTCTCTGCACTCTTTCAACCTTATTTACATAATTTCTCTGTGAAAGGTATGCTTTGTCTGTATAGCGCGTATGAAACAATACTTTTCCTGTATGCTAATACAAGTGACAATAATAATTCAAAGCAAATCAAATTAAATCAATGGGCCAAATGACCTCCTTCTACACTGTAGGATTTGATGATTCTATCACCCCGAATGGTTGGGTTCAAATTCAATGCTTTCCTCACCTCCATAGCAAATAATTTTTCTCTACCCATCTTATTGACTCATTGAACAAGTTAAACCCTTCAGTTATACCCCCTGCTCTAATCTACTAAACTCAACAGAATCAAGTTATGCAAACTATCCCCAGAATTAAACCCTGTTTACCCCTGCTGGACCATCACTTTAACCCCTCCAATATTGACTTCCTGCTGTGCTCAGAATGTAACACACTGAAACAGTCTGACTGGGTTTTATATCACCCCAACCACTGCTCCAAACCCCTCGAGGCAATGAACACATTTCTGCTCATATTTTCAATCAGTTCTGAACACCTGGTTGGTGATCTTTGTGTGATTTCAGTGTTTGAATCCCCAGAGCTCACAACTCCTTAAGAGATTTTAATCGCTTACCAAACATTATACACTTTGATTCATATAGAACAGTATAGCACAGTACAGGCCGTTCGGCCCTCAATGTTGTGCTGAGCTATATCCAAACCCAAGATCAAGCTATCCCACTCCCTATCATTCTGGTGTGCTCCCTGTGCCTATCCAATAACCGCTTGAAAGTTCCTAAAGTGTCTGACTCCACTATCACAGCAGGCAGTGTATTCCACACCCCAACCACTCTCTGAGTGAAGAACCTACCTCGGACATCCCTCCTATATCTCCCACCATGAACCTTATAGTTCTGCCCCCTAGTAACAGCTACATCCACCCGAGGAAATAGTCTCTGCACGTTCACTCTATCTATCCCCCTCATCATCTTATAAACCTCTATTGAGTCCCCTCTCATCCTCCTCCGCTCTGAAGAGAAAAGCCCCAGCTCCCTCAACCTTTCCTCATTAGACCTACCCTCCAAACCAGGCAGCATCCTGGTAAATCTCCTCTGCACTCTCTCCAATGCTTCTTATAGTGAGGTGACCAGAACTGAACACAATATTCCAAATACGGTCTCACCAAGGTCCGGTATAGTTGCAGCATAATTCCACAGCTCTTAAACTCAAACCCCCTGTTAATAAACGCTAACACACTATTTCTTCACTGTTCTTTCCACTTGATTGGCAACCTTTAGAGATCTGTGGATATGAACCCCAAGATCTCTCTGCTCCTTCACATTCCTCAGAACTCTGCTGTTGACCCTGTAATCCGCATTCAAGTTTATCCTACCAAAATTAATCACCTCGCACTTATTAAGGCTTAGAATTTGGGGGAGAGGCTGGTATATTCATCACTGAATTTGTAATCCAGAGATTTAGTAATCCAGGTAATGTTCTGGGGACCCAGGTTCGAATCCCACCACAGCAGATGGTGAAATTAGGATTCAATCAAAAGTCTACTATAAGATCATAAGACATAGGAGCAGGATTAGACCATTCGCCCCATCGAGTCTGCTCCGCCATTCTATCATGGCTGATATTTTTCTCATCCCCATTCTCCTGCTTTTTCCCCATCACCCCCTGATCCCCTTATTAATCAGGAACCTATCTATCTCTGTCTTAAAGACACTCAATGGCCTGGTCTCCACAGCCATCTGCAGCAAAGAGTTCCACAGGTTCACCACTCTCTGGCTGAAGAAATTCCTCCTCATCTCTGTTTTAAAGGATCGTCCCTTCAATTTGAGATTGTGCCTCTGGTTCTAGTTTTTCCTACTCATAGAATCATCGAGGTTTACAGCATGGAAACAGACCCTTCAGCCCAACTTGCCCATACCGCCCTTCTTTTTGAAACCTCTAACCTAATCCCAATTGCCCGCATTTGGCCCATATCCCTCTATGCCCATCACACCCATGTAACTATCTAAATGCTTTTTAAAAGATAAAATTGTACCTGCCTCTACTACTACCTCTGGCAGCTTGTTTCTGCCACTCACCACCCTCTGTGTGAAAAGATTGCCCCTCTGGACATTTTTGTACCTCTCCCCTCTCACCTTAAACCTCTGCTAAGAGTGGAAACATCCTCTCTGCCTCCACTCTATCCAGGTCTTGCAGCACTCTGTAAGTTTCAATGAGATCCTCCCTCATCCTTCTAAACTCCAGCGGGTATAGACCCATTGTCGATTGTTGTCATCTGGTTCACTACTGCCCTTTAGGGAGGAAATCTGCCATCCTTATCTGGTCTGGCCCACACGTGACTCCAGAGGCACAGTAACGTGGCTGACACTGAAAATGCCCTCTGAAATGGGCTGGTAACCCCTCAGTTCAAGGGGGAATTAAGAATGGGCAATAAATGTTGGTCCAGCCAGCAATACCCACGTACCGCGAATGAATAAAAAATTAGACCAATCAGGCTTCACAGCGCCATAGATCTGCGTTCAATTCCAGCCTCGGGTCACTGTCTGTGTGGAGTCTGCACATTCTCCCCGTGTCTGCATGGGTTTCCTCTGGGTGCTCCAGTTTCCTTCCACACATCAAAGATGTGTAGGTGCATTAGCCATGCTAAATTGTCCCTTAGAGTCAGGTGGATTAGCAGGGTAAATAGGTGGGGTTATGGGAGTAGAACCTGGGTGAGATTGCAGTCAATGCAGACTCGATGGGCTGAATGGCCTCCTCTTGCACTGTAGGGTTTCTATGATTCTATGATTTGATTATAGGTAGGAGCAGCTGTAGGAAAACTTTGAACCCAGCTGGTTATTGGCTCCTTATGCAATGAGGTTTCTCCTGATATTTTGAACATAAGAACATAAGAAATAGGAGCAGGAGTAGGCCATCTGGCCCTTCGAGCCTACCCCGCCATTCAATAAGATCATGGCTGATCTGTCCACTCTTTAAGATTTGATTGGTTTAATTGTGAACTGAATTAAGGAAAAACAGAGATTGGTGAAAATATTCAGCTGGTCAGGCAGCAGCTGTGGGTGTTAAGGGCCATTGCCTTTCAGTAGGAGCTGGAGAGGATTCGAGCTCCAACAGCTTTTAAACAAGGAACAAGGATGGTGGGGTTGGGAAGGTCTGCGATAGGATGGAAGGCAGGAGAGATTAAACAACAGGAGGGATGATGGTGAAAGAACAGCTGGGTTTAGAGAAGATACAAGGAAAATATCAGAATCCTCATTAAGAGCTGCTGTCTGAAATAACAGGGACAGAGGCACAGAATGACGTGAGATATACAGCACAGAAACAGGCCATTCAGCCCAACCATCTATGCTGGTGTTGAGTCTGTGCTCGAACCTACTCCTAACTCTCCTTATCAAAATCTATCAGTGTAATCCTCCATTCCCTCTCTTTCATATATTTAACTAGATTCAGTTTAAATATATCTAAACTATCTCAGCTACCCTCTGTGGGTGCGAGTCCCACGTTCCTCTCTGGAATTTCTCCTGATTTCCTAATTGGATTTCTGGGTGACTATCTGATTCCAACAGCCTCTTCCCCACAAGAGGGAACATTCTCTCTGGATCCACTCTGCCGAAACTTCCCGTTCTTTATAATATCTCCAATAGTTCACCCCTCCAGCCTTCTTTCAATCATAGAGACCAACAGTGCAGGAGGAGGCGATTTAGCCCATCGGATCTGCACCAACCACAATCCCACCCAGGCCTTATCCCCATAACCTCATGCATTTACCTTAATTAAACCCCCCGACACTAAGAGGCAACTTAGCCTGGCCAATGCACGTAACCTGCATAACTTTGGACTGTGGGAGGAAACCAGATCACCCGGAGGAAACTCACGCAGACACGGGGAGAATGTGCAAACTCCACACAGACAGTCACCCAAGTCAGGAATCGAACCCAGGTCCCTGGAGTTGTGTGTCAGCAGTGCTAACCACTGTGCCATCATGCTGCCCTTTCTATAATATAGTGACTAGAATGCGACACAGGAATTTAAGTGTGGTCTAACTAAGGTTTTATACAGATTTAGCACATTTTTCAAATCTATTCCTTGCTTTGTTTTTGAAGGTTTTGCTCAACAATGACATAAGCATTAGTGATTTGGAATGTTTATACCACAAGGTCACCTTGTTCCTCTTCCAGTTAGACTCACACCTCAGTAATAACCAACCTCCCTATTCTTCTGACCAAAATATACCACCTCATCTTTATGTTATGGATATAACTATTTCTTGTGTTATTTGCCCATTCTGTAAGTTTACTAATGTCCTCCTCACCTAAGGAGGACATTAATAAAAAGGAAGCCAGTCCCTTTTTGCCACAGGTTGTTGCCATCAGCAGACTTGGAACTGGTAAAGGTTATGATCTGATGTTGTTGAACTCAATGTTCAGTCAAGGAGTCTGTAAAATGCTTCATCAAAGAGTGAGATGATGTTCTTAAATGTTTCTTGAACTTCACTGGAATGTTGTGGAAGGTGAAGGAAGGGGATGTTGTGTGGGAGTTAGGTGTAGAATTAAAAAGATTAGCAACTGGAAGCAGAGCATTTTGTGTGTGGACTGAACATTTCATATAAAATATAACCCAGCCTCAATGTAGAGAGTGCTTGGTGGCACAGTGGTTAGCACTCCTGCCTCACAGCACCAGGAACCCAGGTTCGATTCCAACCTCAGGCAATTGTCTGTGTGAAGTTTGCATGTTCTTCCCATGTCTATGTGGGTTTCCTCCGGGTGCTCCAATTTCTTCCCACAGTCTGAAAGATGTGCAGGTAAGGTGGATTGACCATTCTAAATTGCCCCTTAGTGTCCACCGATTGGTAGGTTAAGGGTATTAGCACCGTAAATACGTGGGGCCTGGATAAGATGCTCTGTCAAAGAGTTGGTGCAGACTAGATGGGCTGAATACACTGTAGGGATTCGGTATCTATGAACTGGGACTGCATTTTGAGCAGAGATTCCAGCTTACTGATAGAGTTGAAGAAACTCACTGCTGGTGTGTTTGATCTGTGGATGTTAAAAGAGGTGTTGCATTTCCTTGTTTCCATAGGAACAACCCTTAGGGACATTAACATACAGAGGGATCTGGGTGTCCACAGTTCCCTAACAGTGGCAACACAGATGATTAAGTAAGCCTATGGCATGTTGGCCTTCATCAGGCACACCACTGAGTACAGGAGTTGGGGAGTCATGTTGCAGCTATATTGGTTAGGCTGCATCTGGAGCATTGTGCGCAGTTCTGGTCACTCACACTGCCAGAAGGACGTGGAAGCTTTGGAGAGAGAGCAAAGAAGGTTCACCAGGATGTTACCTGGTCTCGAGGGTGTTGGCTACGAGGAGAGGTTGGTTAAACTTGGATTGTTTTCACTGGAAAGAGAAGGCTGAGGGGAGACTTGATAAAGGTCTACAAAATTCTGAGAGGTGCAGACAAAGTGGATAGTCAGAGGCTTTTTCCCAGAGTGGAAGAATCAATTACACAGGGCACAGCTTCAAGGTGAGAGAGGGAAAGTTTAAGGCAGGTGTGTGGGGGAAGTTTTTCACGATGTGGGTATGCCGGCGTTGGACTGGCGTAAACACAGTAAAAAGTCTGACAACACCAGGTTTTAGTCCAACCGATTTACACACAGAGAGTGGTGAGTGCCTGGAACGCGCTGCCAGAGGAGGTGGTGGAAGCAGGAACATTAGTAACATTTAAGAGGCATCTGGATGGGTGCATGAATAGGGAGGAAATAGAGGGATACGGACTGAGGGCAGAAGGTGTTTTTATTAGTTAGCGCATCGTGATCGGTACAGTCTTGGAGGGCCGAAGGGCAGTGTCGGATTTAGACTTGTTGAGGCCCTGAGCTATATAAAGTTTGGAGGCCCCTTGTTAAAAAGTTACACCAAAAGGTGTGTACCAAAACAGGAGCTTGGATTGCCATAAAAAAATTGAAAACATAATTACGCCTTTTAATTATTTAATAGCAAGATATTTAAAGTGACTTGTGTCACTTCATTAAAGTGACAAGGTATTTAAAGTGAGTTTTCATGACTTTTAATTGCAAAGGGATTTCACCAGACAGGAAACCCACCAGAACCTAGTGCTGCAGTTGATGTTGAAAAGAGCTTGCAGACAAAGCAGTAAACACAGCCAGTTGTTGGAGAGGACACGAGCCATTCCCAATCGTACATTTCACCATTAACTTCCCTGGATTGAAAAAGACCTTTTGAACAATATCTATCTTGATTTCTGAATGACCGCTTTGAGTTTTCAAATGGGCCGTTCCAGAGTTGACAATCTGAAGGACACTTTAGGACCCAGTATGAGAGTTCATCCTCGGTTAAGACACCCCATTGACCGACAACACTCAGTTTCGTGAATTTTGTTGTTTCACCTGTGGATGTCGGTTCTGCAACGCTCACATTTCCGTCACTTCCAGTGTTTTCCGCACCGAGATTCCAGACTCTTGTCTCAGTGACAGAGGCACTGGGCTGTGATTGTTTTAGACCTTGCTGATCACCTGATTATCTGTTTCTGGAGTAAAGTAAGTGTCAACTTTTGGTAATTTTTTGAGTTGCTCTTCAAGCTGGTGCTTTCTTTTTCTTTTCTGTTATCTGCTCTTAAATGTTCTCTTCATGGTAAACCTTCTGAGATTTTATGAGGCCCCTGCGGATTATGAGGTCCCAAGCTGTAGCTTGTTTAGCTGTACGTTGGTTAGGCTGCATTTGGAGTACTGTGTCCAGTTCTGGTTGCCTTACTACTGGAAGGACGTGGAGACTCTGGAGAGAGTGCAGAGGAGGTTTACCAGGATGTTGCCTGGTATGGAAGGACTGGGGTATGAGGAATGATTGAAGAAATTGGGGCTGTTTTCCCTTGAAAGACGCCTACTGAGGGGGGATCTAATAGAGGTATATAAGATTATGAAGGGTATAGATAGAGTAAACAGAGGTAAGCTATTTCCTATAATAGAGACACATAGGACAAGGGGCCATGGACTTAAGGTGAGGGGGGAGAGGTATAACACAGATATTAGAGGGAGGTTTTTCACACAGAGGGTAGTGGGGGTATGGAATGCTCTGCCAAGTAAGGTGGTGGAGGCAAACACGCTAGAGTCATTTAAGAGTAACTTAGACAGGCACATGAGTGGGTTGGAGATGGATGGATATAGGAGATTGTTTTAAATAAGGTTCATTAGCATTGGGGCGTCCCTGGTAATGTAAATGGATATGGCACAATAATAATGGGTTTTTTTCCTTTTAATTCACAGGTTTTAAGTCGGTCCGCCTTGTTGTCCAACGAGGGGCAAACACTCGATGGGTCGTACTGGGGCTTCTCTTGGATGTTCGAGATTGGCCTAGTGCTTCATGTGGTTAGTGTGTGCCTAAACTGGACCAGATACTGGGCAAGATGACAGCTCAGTGACTATCACTGATTGCTGTGCAGACACATGGATTTGGGCCGGTGTCTGTGGGAGTTTGCGCATTCTCCCCGTGCTTGCGTGGGTTTTCTCCGGGTGCTCCGGTTTCCTCCCACACCCCCAAAGATGTGCTGTTAGGCTGATTGGCAGGAATAAATTGTCCCTAAATCAGATTCCCTCAATCTGGATGGCCATAAAACATTAGACAGGGGTGGTGGGTGGGGAGGGGGACTGGTGGTGTTGAGATGGTGGCGCGGGCTCGTTGGGCCGAAGGGCCTGTTTCCTGGGCTGTTTTTGTTCTTTGCTCTTTACAGGAAGGTGTTGTCGGAAGGGGAACAGGCTGAGTGTGTGATGGGAGAGCGGACCAGCTATCAGTGAAGGAACAGTTTCTAAAAAACATGTTAACTCTAACATTAAACACATCATCAAACAAAACAGGATGAAGAGGGCTGTAAAGTACCTGAGGCTAGTTTAATTCTCAAATGTCATCCCCAAGCTGAAAGTGTTGATTAATTGTGTAAAATCACCCTGGGATTTCCCTGGTGTTTCACTAGACGCAGCAGAATGAAGGAAGGCATCAAATTCCCAACAAATGTGGTTACAATGAAACAATCCACCCAAATGTAGGTCAGAAACTGCAGCTAAACTCCCGAAACTACCATAAACTGACCCAAAAACCACATGGGCTGTGGACAGAAATGTGTGTAAGCAGATAACTCCAGGTTTGGATCAGGCAGTCTGGAGGCAATATACCGTGGGTTCAAACCCCACACAAGCTCTCGGCTACGGTTCCCAATGTGATGCTGAGGGAGTGCTGCATTGCTGAAACGGCGGTGGGGGGGAGGGTTGGTTTCAGAGAGAATCACATCTCTATTGTGCTGAGATAGGGTGACAGCATGAAAAGTAAACAAGCTAGCAGAAACATAAAGTCATTGCTTAGCAACCAGGGACATCTTGAGGGTCGGAAGATTTCTGTGATTGTGTTTTAACTGAGGTCATTAGCAGGTGAAGATACAAAGCCAGAATGTGAACATCTTTCAACTCTGCCAGAAGACAAGCTGTGGATGTGCCGGCGTTGGACTGGGGTAAACACAGTAAAAAGTCTGACAACACCAGGTTTTAGTCCAACCGATTTATTTGATAGTAAACGTACAAGCTTTCGAGGTTTCCCTCTTCATCAGGTGAATGGAGAGTTCTGGCCTCAGACAGAGCAGATAAAGCACAGACTGTTTAGAGATTACTGATTAGAATGCGAATCTTTACACCTAACCTGCTGTTCAAGTCCTAAAGTGGCCGACAATGTGAGTGGAAGGAGCAGTAAATTGTGATCAGTGCTCCTTCCACTCACATTATCAGTCACTTTAGGACTTGAACAGCAGGTTAGGTGTAAAGATTCGCATTCTAATCAGTAATCTCTAAACTGTCTGTGCTTTATATGCTCTGTCTGAGGCCAGAACTCTCCATTCACCTGACGAAGAGGCAGTCCCCTCGAAAGCTTGTGAGAATATTATCAAATAAATAGGTTGGACTAAAACCTGGTGTTGTCAGACTTTTTACTGAGAAGACAAGCTGGACAGGGCATGGGGGCAGCAACAAAAAGACACACTTCCCAAAGAACCAGATAAAGTCCAAACAAGCAGGGAATTGGAACACAATGCATGTCTTAGGAAAACTGAAGTGAGTAACAGCAAGAATCCTATTGGACAGTGATCAACAGCGAGATCCCCATTGGAGACAATCAACAGCAGGAATCCCATTGGACGGCGATCAACAGCCAGTTGATCACCCAGTGGTACAGACAGTGTTAACCATGGATTCTGCATGGAAGCAACAACAACAACCTTTATTTATATAGCACCTTTAATATATTAAAACATTGAAAGTTGATTCACAGGTGAGTTATAAAGGAATATTAGATGCTTAGCCACATTAGATTATATTAAGAAAGTTGGCTAAAAGCTTTCTCCGAAAGGTAGGTCTGAGGATGAGCCCAAGAAAAAGAGTCAGCGTGACTTTTCCGCTTTGCTTGATCTCAGATCAGAAAATCCTGCTGAGGTTAACGGACCTTCCCCTTGTCTGCCCCTCACCCACTCCAATTCCCATGGCGGGAGGGGTGGAAGAATTCCGGCGAGTCGGTTTGTGAGGTGGAGAGATTTCAGGAGGGAATTCCAGAGCTTAGAGGCCAGGCGGACAAGGAGAAAGCAGCCAGTTACGGAGCAATTTAACCAAGGAAGCTCATGTGACCAGAATGTGATGGAAGATCTTGGAGGGTTGGAGCCCAGAAGGAGGTTACGGAGATCGGGAGGGGCAAGGATGAGTATTTGCAAATCAAGGTGTCGATTGGTCAGCAAGCAGAGGGGTGATGAGGGAGAGGGATCTGGGATTGATTAGCAGGGTCTGGTCTGTGGCTCATTGAGCTGATGAGCTGAGCTCGAGGACAGGACTTCACAATGACATCAGCCTTTTGTGAACCTGTTCAGGAAACATTATTTATGGGTAAGTGATCTTATCTGAGGAAGTGCCAGTTTGGTGGTCACGTTCAGGGTTATGCTGGCAGATGGAATTAACTGAGAGTTCAAGTGTTTCTCATGTGTCAGTACAGACTCAATGGGCCGAAGGGCCTCTTCTGCACTGTCTGATTCTATGATTCGCCAAAGCAAAGTTAAAGCAGGGTAAAACTCCCTCTTTGTGTTTGTGGTAAAGTTCTAACACGCACTGAATTTCCAGTAAATCCCCAGTGTGTGACATTCCCAGCGATTGTGTGTCACCCTTGTGAGACAATTTGCAACTGTCCCCAACTAATTTCACAGTAACTTCCATAAAGTCCATAAATCACTGCAGCGCAAAGGGAGGCCATTCGGCCCATCGAGTCTGCACTGACCACAATCCCCAGGCCGTATCCCCATAACCCCATGCATTTACCCTCCAAGTGCCCCTGACATTAGGGTTAATTTAGCATGGCCAATCAACCCAAGCCGCACACCTTTGGAGTGTGGGAGGGAATTGGAGCGCCTGGAGGAAACCCACGCAGACACGGAGAGAACGTGCAAACTCCACACTGACAAGTGACCCGAGACCGGATTTGAACCCGGGTCCCTGGTGCTGTGAGGCAGCAGCACTAACCACTCTGCCACCGTACCACCCAATGCAGTATTATTACATCAGTGTTTTAATGACCCTTCATTGCAGTGTTAATGTAAACCTTACTTGTGACGAATAAATAAAGTTTACTTTTACTTTGACGTCAATTATATTCCTAACCGTATCACTCAGCAATGTGTAAACTTCAGATATCGCATTGCCTTTTTTCATCAGCTGCTCGGGAAGTCCCTCGAGTAGCTCACCTCCCTCCCTATCTCCCTCCCTCACTCGCTCTGCCTCATTTCATTAACCTTCAGCTTGTCAGAGGATGACAGTGCTGAGTTCACACACGTGGTGAACAGCTCACAGCAGAAGCTACGTTCCAGAGCCTGCACTTGAAAAGTGACAGACGGAGAGAAATCAACACTCTCACATTTCCTGACGTGTTTTTAACCAGATTTCACCAGATCACATCTAAGGACAAAAACTGAGACTTCCTCCGTGTGACTGAGACTTCACTGACATTTTGCAACTTTTACTGAAATAACCATGGCTGGACCCAGGGGTAAGTTCACACTGTCGTTTCTCTGTGTGTGAGCAGATATTTGACCTGTCTGTCTCATTGGGAGAGTCTTATTAGAAAATACCTATACATTCTCAAGCACAGGACATAGACAACAGGAGGAGAGGCAAGCTGGGAGGGAAGGTCGAGATGTGATTTCATTATTAAAAGCAAATTACTGCAGATGCTGGAATCTGAAACCAAAAGAGAAAATGCTGGAAAATCTCAGCAGGTCTGGCAGCATCTGTAAGGAGAGAAAAGAGCTGACGTTTCGAGTTCAGATGACCTTTTGTCAAAGGTTTTGTTGTTGTTATGTGACCTCAGGACGTTCTGTCTATATGGAAAACCAGCATTGTAAATCTCAACATAGGAAGTTATAACTGGAAAATATTGACAGCAAATCTGTGCAGAACTTTGATTTTTAATATTGTTATAAATTATGTTGACTGATGTTCAAATCAAATGTGAAATAAAGTGTGGACAAAATGCATCGCTTTAAAATGGGAATTAAATTAGAATTTCCTCAACATGCCCTAACTCCTTACCCAGCTGAATGTTACATTTGTTCTGGATTCTCAGTGTTTGTCACTGGAGATCAGTAAATAATGGCAAGTTTTCCTTTTTTGCTGGCTGGGCCAGCATTTATTACCTGTCCCTAACTGTCCCTTGAGAAGGTGATGGTGAGCTGCATTCTTGAAACACTGCAGTCCATGTGGTGTAGGTACACCCATAGTGCTGTTAGGGAGGAAGGAACGGCGATATATTTCCAAGTCAGGATGGCGAGTGACTTGGAGGGGAACTGGCAGGTGGGGGTAGTTCCCAGGTATCTGCTGCTGTTGTCCTTCTGAATGGTCAAACTTGTAAGTTTGGAAAATGCTGTTACGGAAGCTTTGGTGAGTTCCTGAAATGCATCTTGTAGATGGTGCACACGGCCGTTATTGTGTAGAAGAGAGTGAATGTTGAAAGGGGTGGGTGGGGTTCCAATCAAGAGGGCTGGATATTATTGGAGCTGCGTCCATCCCGGCAACTGGGTCATATTCCTGACATGGTGGACAGGTTTCGGGGAGTCAGGAGGTGGGTTACTCACTACAGAAGTGTCAGGCTGGATTGTTGTGGATTCGGGAAGACACTGCAGATTATAAAAATGGAAGGTGGAATCTGGATACAGCGATCCTGCCTCCATTCCCAACAGATCCCATTTTTTGCCAATGTGTGGAAGAGGGGAAGTATGATTCACACAAACTCGGCAGTTTTAACTTTGTCTTGGTTATGGGATATTCTCCGATATTGGAAAAGGTCGGGAGAAGCGGTACTGAAACAGCTGATGGCAGCGCTGGCTTTCTCCACCATGTTCAGTTACAATGAAAAAACCTTCAACTCACGGGCCCCCTGCGTACTACCCGGAGAGACCGACTCTGATTCACCAACTCCAACAGCCAATCAGGCCTTTGAAAACCCAGCCACGCAGCCAGCAATCCGGTTCACCCAGCTACCCCCTCCTTCCCCCCGCCCCACCCTGGCACCTCCCCAGCCCCACCCTGCATTAAGCTGGCATTAGCTGTGCATGGCTCTCTCCTCTGAGCACTGCACTCACAGGGATGTCTGTTCTCCAGGCACATGCCTTTGGAGACCAGGCATGCTTTATACTGTTGCCATGGATTTGGGGTGGGGGGGGTGGTGGTAGTTTGGAAGGGGGCTGGGATGAAGGCGGGGGGATGGACGAGGGTGATGATTCCAGCGTATGGGTCTGATAACTGAATAATAATTTATGATGATAAGGTCCCCAACATGGATCATTTGGAATTGCAGCCTGCCACTGACAAGGGGACAATCACATCAGGCTTTCACTTTGTTGTAAAATGCAGCTTTGGACTTCCCACAATATTTTCTTGCCGAATCTCCTCGGTCTGAATGGAAACTGAAGATCCTGGTTCTGACATCCCACAGACTCTATTTTCACTGCTTCAGGAATTCTAAGCTCCAGTGAGGGAGCCTTGACAGAGTAATTGTAAACGTTTATGAAGGTTGGATTAGGACTGTTTAAGTGTCCCAATCTGAAGTCTTTTAATATTTTGGCCCTGGAGGGAGTGCAGAGGAGGTTTACTAGGCTGATACCGGAGTTGAGGGGGTTGAGCTATGAGGAGAGGCTGAATAAACTAGGCTTGTACTCGTTAGAGTTTAGAAGAATGAGGGGAGATCTCATTGAGACGTATAAGATGATGAATGGGATGGATAGGATAGAGGTGGAGAGACTCTTCCCGCTCAAAAAAGACAGTAGGACTAGGGGGCACAGCCTCAAGATAAAGGGGGGAGGGCCGGTTTAGAATGGAGTTGAGGAGGAACTTCTTCACTCAAAGGGTGGTGAATCTCTGGAATTCTCTGCCCGTTGAAGTGGTGGAGGCTGCCTCGCTAAATATTTTTAAGAAGCGGGTTGATGGGTTTTTGATAAGAGAGGGGATTAAGGGTTATGGGGAGAGGGCCGGAATGTGGAACTGAGCCACGACAGATCAGCCATGATCTTATTGAATGGCGGGGCAGGCTCGAAGGGCCAAATGGCCTACTCCTGCTCCTATTTCTTATGTTCTTATGTTCTTAAATCTCCTGCTCTTTAAACTTTGAAAAAAAAACAGACTTATTGAAAAGAGCATTGAAGAAAACACCATCTGTTAGATTATTTTGATTGACCAGCCATCGAATGTAGGTTAGAAAAAACATGACACACCATTTCCTCAATTTTAATAAAAATCTATGTTGAGATTTCCCAAGGGCTATGCATACGTTGTTATAAATGTTTGGCTGAGTTTCAAAATATAATCATCATAGCAGAGGGTTCTGAATTCACAGTTTAATTGACAGTTTAAACAGGCTATTAAAGGACTTGTTTGTTTTGTTCACCTTGACTCTCGCTTGCCCCTGTAGAATAAGGTTTCGAATCAGCATGCCCAACTCAATCCCACCTCAACTACTACCCATCCCCTCCCCTAATGAGGTGAAAAGTAAGTCTATTTGGACCCTTTAAACGAAGGAGTATCTGCTAGTAGGGAGGCTTACCAAGTTGAGCTAAACACCTTAGTACAAAAATCTGGCTCTGAATCTCTGACCTGCTTCCAGAGCCACAGGACTTTGACTGGTCTGGTTCAGCTTCTGGTCAATGTTAATTCCCTACCTATTGATAGTGGGGGATTCTGTGATGTTAATGCCACTGAGTGTGAATGGGTGGTAGTTGGATTCTCTCTTGTTGGAGATAGTCAAGGCCTGGCACTTCTGTGGTGTGAATGTTATTTAATACGTATCAGCCTCATTCAGAGTATTGTCCAGATCTTGCTGCATTTGGACATGGAGTGCTTTAGTATCTGAAGAGTGGTGAATGGTGCTGAACATTGTACAACCATTGGCGAACATCCCCACTTCTGACCTTATGATGGAGGGAAGGTCATTGATGGAGCAGCTGAAGATGGTTGGGCCGAGGACACTGCCCTGAGGGACTCCTACAGAGATGGCCTGGGACTGAGTTGACTCCAACCACAACCATCTATTTCTGTTCTAAGGCATCAAATTTTACTTGCTGTTAAGTGAAAACCTAAGTTCACTCATAGGTCAATTCAGAGGTATTCTGGTTCCAGGCTTATCCCGGTGAATTCTTTTAAATCTTTTTGTTATTTTCTTCAAAGTGTGATGTGACTGGCTGTGAACACTTAGACTGGCTCAGAACACTTAGAGAAATGGGATGAACAGAAAGGATTCTCTGGATATTGCAGTGTGTCTCCTGAAGACCAGCTCAGGCTGCTTGCAGCTACCAGGAATGATAAACTGTCTCAAAGAGTGAGGGACATAAAAGTTAGCAGCACTGAATCAGTGATTCATAAAACATTCAGTCACATCGACCTTTCTAGAAATATCTGTCAGATAACAAATTCAAACAAATGCCCACACACACGCAAAGTCATTGAGTGAGATAGAGACAGACAGAGAGAGATAAAAAGTGGATCAGGAGTTACGTGGAAAAGGCAGGAGGATGGGGATGAGAGAAATATCAGCCATGAGTGAATGGGGGAGCAGACTCGATGGGCTGAGTGGCCTCATTCTGCTCCTATATCTTTTGGTCTGAATGGCACTTTGATGATTTATGCTTCCTCAGCATTGAGAATGGAATTGAAAGGAATATTCAATCAAACAGGAGTCCAAACATCCACAACATTTCAGAGCTGCAGTGAGAAAGGCTGGACATGTTTCTCCTAGGAACCTGGGGATTCCTGAGTGACAGCTGCTCATTCCCAGTCACGGGGCTTTTATTCATTATATCCTAACACTCTGCATGTGCAAAGAGGGAGCCTGTGCTGTTAATTGGTAAATTCTCCAGGCATTTTGTATAGACTGAGTAGATGATGAAACTTGACTTTGTGGTTAGACAGTTTGCATGGCTTTGTAGCAGAAAGTAAGCAACATGAATGACTAATCTTGCCTGATCTTTAATCAGGGACGGCGCGCGTTGATGAAAGTGAGAGTGTCGCCTGATTCTCAGTCATGGTACTTATCTGAAAAATTCTTATAAATCCTCAACTGGGAGAGTCCCAGAAATACAAATATGAATAATAACCAAATTCTCTGGCCCAGTATTGATCTGAACCCTGAACCTCAAACTGCAGACCAATCCTGCAAACCCCCGATCCAACCTCAAGCTTCCACCTCTACTCACTGCTCTAGCTACTGTTCAACCTCGAATCTCATAGAAACACAGAAGATAGGAGCAGGAGGAGGCCATTCGGCCCTTCGAGCCTGCTCTACCATTCATTACGATCGTGGCTGATCATCCAACTCAATAGCCTAATCCAGCTTTCTCCCCATAACCTTTAATCCCGTTCACTCCAAGTTCTATATCCAGCTGCCTCTTGAGTAGATCTCACCTCAGCAATTCCCAAGTGATGTCTCTAGCTGTAAGTTTTTAACTGTTTTTAGATAACCCTCCAATATCTCACCACCACTTTGAGATTGAAGAGAACTGTCCTTCCCATTGGTCCACCACTCAGTTATAGCCATAGCAGGACCTGAATTGGCTTCACTTTCTGTTGCTGGACCATTACCTCTGAATCCCTCCACCTTCTCCCTGTCGACATCTTGTTTTTGATAAGAGAGGGGATTAAGGGTTATGGGGAGAGGGCGGGAATGTGGAACTGAGCCACCACAGATCAGCCATGATCTTATTGAATGGCGGGGCAGGCTCGAAGGGCTAGATGGCCTACTCCTGCTCCTATTTCTTATGTTCTTACATCATCTCTGTCAGCTCTGAGTTGTCCAACTGTCCATCAGAGATAGAAGCAGGAATGGCCAGCAGGTCGGGTGGTTTGTGTGGAGAGAGAAGCAGAGTTGAATTGGGCTGATGGTGTCCATCCAGGACAGGTTAGAGATGTGATGGGCGGGTTTGAACAAATTGGAAGGGGGAAATGGGGAGGAGAGAACAAAAGGGGAAGATTAGCGATAGGGTGAAACACAGCAGAGGTTAAAGGTCAAAAGGGAGATGATGAAAAGCAAAAGAAAATGGTAATGGGTCAAATCTAAAAACAACCAGTGGTTTGAGAGGAGGTGTTATTATTATTACAAACAGCTGTCTGAAGAAACTCAGGGTGATGATGCAATCTGATTGAACTCACTGTGGAGTCAGAAGGTTACAAGGTGCTTCTTCGAAAGGTGAGCTGATGTCTCACAATTTATGTGGAGGTTCAGTGGAAAGTGGAGGATGCAGATATCAGAGTCTGAGTGCGACAGCGAATGAAAACACTGGATAATCAGATACTCGGGGTCATTGGACTGAACGGAGGTGCTACACCAAGCGGTCAGCCAATCAGCATTGGCCTCCCTAGTGTAGAAGAACAAATATTGAATGGAAAAGGGACCAAAACCTCTCGGCTTAGACTGGAAGGGAGGCCCGGGGCCTGGCACAGTGGAAAGAATGATCCAATAGCTTTTATCTGACACCCAATCCAGATGTCTTATACCTTTCTTCAGTGAAATATTGGAGAGAAGCCATTTCTTTATTTATGGGAATAAAATCCATTCCTTCACCAACTCCATCCCTCAGTCACAGCATGACACCGGATCAGACTGTCTGTGACGTAGAACCAGAATCTTGGTGCCCTCTTTGCAATGAATTCAATTTCTGATCTCATATCCCCTTAATCAGCAAGGCCCATCAATTCCCCTCCTGTAACCCTGCCCCTGCCATTGCCCCTGTTCCTGCCCCTGCTCTGCCCCCCCTGCCTTTTCTCAGCCCCTGCCCCTGCTTCTGCTCCTCTCCCCACCCTCTCCCTGCCCCCCTCCCCACCCACCCTCCCCACCCCCCCTCCCCGCCCACCTCCCCGCCCCCCCCTCCCCGCCCCCCTCCCTGCCCCCCTCCCTGGCCCCTGCCCTCCGCCCAACTTCCCACCCCCCCTCCCTGCCCCCCTCCCCGCCCTCCTCCTCACCCTCCTTCCCACCCCCCTCCCCGCCCCCCCCTCCCCGCCCACCTCCCCGCCCCCCCTCCCCACCCCCCTCCCTGCCCCCCTCCCCGCACTCCTCCCCGCCCTCCTTCCCACCCCCCTCCCTGCACCCCCTCCCCGCCCCCCTCCCCGCCCCCCCCCTCCCTGCCCCCCCGCCCCACCTCCTGCCCCTCCTCTCTGCCCCCCTCCCCGCCCTCCTTCCCGCCCCTCCTCCCTGCCCACCTCCCGCCCCCCCTCTCTGCCCCCCTCCCCGCCCCCCTCCCCGCCCTCCTCCCCGCACCCCCCTCCCTGCCCCCCCTCCCTGCCTCAATTCACCTGCTGCTGACATTCTGATCCAACCTTTAGATTTGACAGTGAATGGACGGCAGGCCAGGCTCCATCCTCCTCTCTGTGTAAACCAGACTCATTTAAAACACGACTGCCTCTCTCCTCGCTCACTCCAGCTCAGCCATCAATCCCTGTGGCCAGTGACCCACACTGAGCTTTGTCGAGCAACCCCTCGATTTCAAAATTCTAGTTCATGCTCCCAGGTCCCTCCATGGTCTCACCTCTCCTCATCTCTGATTTCCTGCAGCTCTGGAACCTGATACCAGCTTCTAGTCCATTTCCCCCTACACTCCATCCAAACCCTTCACCCAGCGTAGGTCACCAGCTAGTTCCTACACTCTGTCACCCCACGCTAGACTCCTCTGCCTCGCTACACCGTTTCCCTCCTTTAATCTCCTCAAACACATTTGAATCCCATTTATTCACAGCCCACACTCAGATAGTAAATGGAGAATTTAGATCAGAGGGCTGCGTTCAATCCTTCTCTCTCCATGGGGTAAAGTCAGTGTGAAGGGTGTGAGAAAGTGTATCCATTGACCAACAAGAGAGAGTTTCCCATTATCGACAAAGAACTCTGTAATATTTTACTCTATTCTTGTTCCCTTTCTCTCATTCTCTCTTTTATCGATTCTTCTCTCATATCTAGTCCGTTCTACTTGTCTCTCATTTTATCCCCTCCATTTCAGAGTTCCCCTCACCTCCAAATAGTGGGAAGGGTTGTGCTGTACGGAGAATTAGAAAATCAAAGTTAAAGGAGAATGTAGAAGTGCAGATTAACGGAGCTGAGGGCTCAGGAGAGGTTAGTAACGTTTCTAGACCACATAATAAAACAGAGACTATAGAAAGTGACAGGAATCTAACCTCAGGCAGAGCAAAAATGGTGACATGTATGGGGCGGGAAGTGGTCAATGCAGGATTAAGAATGTTGTACCGAAATGTGCACAGCACACAGAACAAGATAAATCAGCTTGTTGCACACATTGAAATTGGCCGGTACGATGTTGTGGGCATCACAGAGACGTGGCTGCAAAGGGATCAGGGCTGGGATCTAAATATCCAAGGATATGTGTCCTATCGGAAGGACAGGCGGATGGGCAAAGGGAGCATTGTTAGGAAGGAATGAAGTTAAATCGATAGCAAGAAGTGACATAGGATCAGAAGGCACAGAATCTCACAGAATTGAGGAATCACAAAGAACAATATCAGCCCGGGAAACAGGCCCTTCGGCCCAACGAGCCCGCACCACCATCTCAACACCGCCAGTCCCCCTCCCCACCCACCACCCCTGTCTAATGTTTTATGGCCATCCACATTGAGGGAATCTGATTTAGGGACAATTTATTCCTGCCAATCAACCTAACAGCACATCTTTGGGGTGTGGGAGGAAACCGGAGCGCCCGGAGAAAACCCACGCAAGCACGGGGAGAATGCGCAAACTCCCACAGACACCGGCCCAAATCCATGTGTCTGCACAGCAATCAGTGATAGTCACTGAGCTGTCGTCTTGCCCAGTATCTGGTCCAGTTTAGGCACACACTAACGACATGAAGCACTAGGCCAATCTCGAACATCCAAAAGCAGCCCCAGTACGACCCATCGTGTGTATGCCCCTCGTTGGACAACAAGGCGGACCAACTTAAAACCTGTGAATTAAGCGAGAAAAACATTATTATCATACCACATCCTTTTACATTACCAGGGACGTCCCAATGCTAATGACCCTTATTCAAAACAATCTCCTATATCCTCCCATCTGCAACCCACTCATGTGCCGGTCTAAGTTACTCAAAGGTAAAAAGACCCTGATGTTATGTCCAGGCCCCCTTGCAGTAGTCAGGATGTTTTTAAGAAAGAGATAGATAGGTTCTTGATTAATAAGGGGATCAGAGTTATGGGGAAAAGGCAGGAGAATGAGGTTGAGAAAAAAAATCAGCCATGATTGTATAGCAGAGTAGGCTCAATGGGCTGAGTGGCCTAATTCTGGTCCTATGTCTTATGGTCTCTGATTTCTGTCTCAATCGCCTCCTCAGTTTTTATGTGATTGAGTCTCTCGCTCTCTCCTTGCCCCTCAATGTCAGTTTTTATTTGATTGAGTCTCTCGCTCTCTCCTTGCCCCTCAATGTCAGTTTTTATTTGATTGAGTCTCTCGCTCTCTCCTTGCCCCTCAATGTCAGTTTGTCTCTCCCTCACCCCTGCCTTTCTCATGCCCTGAGTCTCTATTTTTCTCAATCATTTTCCATCTTTCAATCGCTTACATTTTCTATTTCCACTCAATGTTTTATTTTCATTCTCTGGTTCTGTCTTTGACTCATTCTCATTCTGTCCCCATTTCTCATTCTCTGTTTCTTTGTTAATCTTGCTTATTCTGTTTTTCTCTTCTCTCCTGTTCCCTTCACAGAATCACAAAATTGTTACAGTCCAGAAGGAGGCCCACTGTGTCTGCACTAACTCTCCAAATGGACATTATGACTTAGTGTCATTCCCCTGCCTTTTCCCTCTCCCCTGCACATTGGTTCCATTCAAATAATCACCCAATGTCTTCATGAGTGCTTCAATTCTTTATGTCTCTCTGCCATTCCCTCCCATTGTTTTGCTGCTATCTCTTTCATTCCCTCTCTCTTAGTCTTTCCCTCTCTTTGTCTCTCTCTATCATTTTCTCCTTCCTTTTCTTTGCCACATTTTTCTTTCAGCCAGAAATCTTTCTAGGTGAAGAGAGAGCCAAGGTTTTGGATTTCCCGCAGAGATGCAATCTCTGCACTATCACTCACTCACCCGGATCTAAATCTTCTGTTTGGAAACTTTGGCTAAACTTTGGGAATTTTGCCTGAATTTACACAAATCCCAAATAAAACCCAAGGACATTCTGTGGGTCAGGATTCAGAATGACAAACTGATAAATATTGCAGGCATTATTGCTAAATTTGTAAGGAGATTGGTGCTTTGAGTTTCAAAGCAACTTGATTGATAAAATCACCAGCATTTAAAGATTTAAACTGCTGAGTCGCAGCAAAGGACCCTCAATATTGCCCTTGGTGCTGGCTGGCTTTTCTCAGCTCCTCAGTTTCAGTCTAACTCCAACACTGAGGATGGTTGGCTCTGACCCTTCATTCTCTCTGGTCTAACCCTCTGACACTGCCAGTTCCAAAGTGCAAGCACACATTGATTTTCACAGATGTCACTCGTCTTGCAATTTGGTCTTGCAATTGACCTTACAGATTTCAGAAAGATTAATTGTTGGGTTAAAATTGCCAATTCCTCTCTCATTAGTTTCCCTCTCGATGTTTCTGTGCCCTGGATCAGTGGGCTGCACTTCACTCCCCCCCCCCCCCACCCTCTCTCCAGCAGGTGGGCACAGGTAGAGGTTGATCCAGTGATCCGGTGATCCAGTGCTGAGGCCACTTTCAGAGGCACAGCCTTTGGATGAACTTTTAAACTGAGGCTGTTTCTGCCCCACTGGAATGGGGCACCCAGTGATATGACCTTGAAAAGCCCGGGAACGCTCCCTGGTGTCCTGGAGTTAATATTTATCCCTCAATGTCATCAGTACGCACTTTAACTGAGCATTTGTGTAACTGTTATTTGTGGGGCTTGCTAAGTAAACTGGTTATATTTCTTATCTTCCAGCACATCAGAAGTGCTTCATTAGCTGTGAGGCACTTTCTTTAGGATGTGATAGACACTATACGAATGCAGAGTATTTTTTTGCCTCAGAGTTTCTTGAACAAAGGTTATGGCAGTTGACCAGAACAGATTCCTGGTCACATCCTCTCTCCCCTCCTCTCTTCCCAGCTTTTCTCCTTCTCTCAATTCTACAATCTAATCTTATTTTACTCATTCTTGAGGGTGACAGTGGTTAGCACTGCTGCCCCACAGCACCAGGGATCCAGGTTCAATTCTGGCTTCAGGTTACTGTCTGTGTGGAGTTTGCATGTTCATCCCAAATCTGCATGAGTTTCCTCTGGGTGCTCCTGTTTCCTCCCACACTCCAAAGATGTGTGGGTTAGGTGGATTACCCATGCTAAATTGATCCTAGTGTCAATTTAGGGGAACTAGCAGGGTAAATATGTGAAGTTACAGGAACTGAACCTGGGTGGGATTGTGGTTGGTGCAGACATGATGGGCCAAATGGTCTTCCTGTGCACTGTAGGGATTCTGTAGAATTTATGGATTTTATATACTCATATTTACACAGAAAGAGAGGAACAATTCTCCTTACAGAAACCTCCAGGTTAAACCTTTGTTGTAATATTTGCTGGAAAATGCTAAATTGTGAGCTCGGGTGTGTTGCTGTTTAATTCTTGTTGCCAGTCTCACAACTCAGTTATTCTTGTTACAGCATCCTCCCGTGTCCTGATTCCCCACTACCCGACAATATCATAATAACTCAGCTCAAGGTCATTTCTGATAAAACTGTCATCAAAACAGTTAAAAACAATTCTCAATAACAAGAACATGACTTGTTTAAGACTTTCTCTGTATGACTGATGGAAAACCCAAATGCTTTGCTCCCAATTCATAGCATCATCAGACAGCACTGAGGCCATTTGGCCCATTGCATTCGTGCTGACCTCTGGAAAGGGTGATCCAATTAATCCCACTCCCCAGCACTTTGCTGCAAATCCTGCAAGGTTTCCTTTCAAATATTTTCCCAATTCTCTTTTGAAAGTTCCTATTGAATCTCTTGCCTTTCAAATTGCAGCAACTCACTCCCTGCAGCAAAGAAGCAGATGTTGGGAACTCGAGCGTTGTGGGGAGGTGGTGAGGGTGTTAAGATGGTGCTGGAGGGTGTTGGAAGGGAAATGCGATGTCTTCCTGCCTCTACGGGAAACTTGCAGAAGCAGGAAGGACGATATGTGGCCACCCACTGCCCAGAGCCAATTCTTTTGCTGAACTGGACAAATAATGGCAGTTTTACAATGAAGCCAGGATTTTACTGCCATTGACAAGTGCCCCCACTGTATGGAGATCGCAAGGTGTGGAGAATGGTCAGTCTGTGTGTTCCTGGGGGAGGGAATCTCCTTGGCCCCTATGATGATGCACAGACTCTGTGCAAACCATCAAAAATATTAATGAGTATTAAAATTAATTAATAGGAGAAAATTGTACAGAGACCAGCAGGCTAGCCACTGCTCCCTGCCCAAGAGAGAGCACCACCCCAGAGGTCATTCCCTTCTCTTACTCCTAGCTGGGCCCTCCAAGCCAGGTGACCCTTATTTTACCTTAAAGGGTCACCCCAGGTAGACCAAAGGGCCTGTTTCCATGCTGTAAACCTCTGTGACTCTAATCACCACAAACCATCCCAGCCACCAAGGGTGCCACCCTGGCCATACTGGCAGTGCAGCTGGAGGGTTCACCCTTCAATGCCAGCTCCTGTCTGCCAAGGGTTGGCACCCTCTCTGCCATGCCCACCTCAGTGGGTGACCTTGTCAAAGCTGCTGAGTTATTGGCCCTCTGACTGGGCCAGCAGTTTGGAGGGGTGGACTGGCACTCGGATACTAACAGCACCATGGCCTGTCCGAGACCAGGATCCCCTTCTCATACCGACTGGGATTTCCTGATTGGAGGTAAAATTCAGCCCAATATTCCCTTGTGAAGCTTCTGGTTCTTTTGCTGATGGCCTAAATCAGTGTCCTCTGGTCAGCGACAGCTTCTCCTTATCCAGTCCACAGCTGGAATTCTGCGGTTCCCCCCCCCCCCCTCGGAGCTTTTCCACCTCCCCCCCTCCCTGGCCTGGTTGGTACAGCGCTGTGTAAACCTCCATCCAGTGGAGAGTGATATCCCAGTGGGCAGGAGGGACTGGAAAACCCTGGGCCAGCTTCCGATTTCTGAAACTGGCGCCTAAACAAACGAGAATGATCAGGTTCTGTCCACACTGTGCTTTATAAGGTGCTTTATAAATGCAGGACTTTCTTTCAAAAGCATTAATGAAAACAGTGTCAGGGAAACAGCAAAGTTACTGCTGATTCCATCTCAAAGACATTTCAAGAAAGTGTACGTTTGTGAAAGGAAACTATCCGATCGTAATCATTCCATTCAGAGGGAGAAACATGGCTTTATCCTGACAGCTATCTCTCTCCATCAGTAACATAGCTCGAACACGTTACGAACACTGTCACATTACTTCAGTGTGATTACTCGACACACTTGCATCCCCCACACAAACCTCGCTAATGTCTGGATTTGCTGGTGATCAGATAAGCATCTAACTCGAACCGCTATCTCAGTGCATACACCTGCACATTTCTACTCCAGTCTGCGGTTCGCTTGTGGGGGAGTGAAGGAAAGGTTTGAACTCTTTGAAAATTTAAAGTTTATTTAGTGTCACAAGCAAGGCTTACGTTAACACTGCATTTAAGTTATTGTGAAAATCCCCTAGTCGCCACACTCCAGCACCCATTCAGGTACACTGAGGGAGAATTTAGTGTGGCCAATGCAGCTAACCGGCATGTCATCTGGATTATGGGAGGAAACCGGAGCACCCGGAGGAAACCCATGCAGACACAGGGAGAACATGCAAAAGGCACACATGCAGTGACCCAAGCTGGAGATTGAACCCAGGTCCTGGCATTGCGAGACAGCAGTGTGCCACTGTGCCATATCAAAGGCCAGACACAAGCAGAGTAGTCCCAGGACAGGTTGGTGGACAGGTGACCCTCCCTGTTGTGTCTTCACCGCACCAACTTGTCTTGTTCTACAATTTTTAAAAGCTCTACCAAAAAAAACTTGTCAATTTCAGTTCTGAAACTTTCAAGATGCTGCTCTCGGCAGCATTCTGTAGATTCGCAGTGTCCTCTGTCTCCTGTCAGCGCATAACCTGCTTCTGCTCCTAGTTCTTATGTTCTTAACACCTCTCAAGCGCCTGGTTCCAATAAGATTCTGCCCCCTCATTCTTGCTTTTTCTTCACATTATTTATTTACCTGATTACCTTGCTGGAGTGCACTGAGATGGAGGCCAGTGAGATAATCCCTTTAGCAATGTGTCCAACTGTGACTGGGAATCCCGGCCGAGATTTAGACACTGCTCAAGGCTGCAGAGAAAACTGTAGAGTCCAGAGCAATCAATACAACATTCACTTTGATATATTTCAGACACAGTGGAGAAGTCTTTGGTCTTTTTTTGTTCCAAATACTAAAGAGCTGTGCTGCCTCTGATAACTCAGGGAGATCAGGACAACAACAAATTGATGAGTTAACCAGACAGTTAACCCCTCTCACTCTGTTTCTCTTCATTCAGCTTCCATTCTGCAAAACTTCCTCGGTCTTGGCATCATGTGTCAGGTGAGTAACAAGTTTTTTTTTGATGTTTAAATAGTGACAGAGATAAGATAGTGACTGATCCCAGTATGGGTCAAAACTGCAATGGGGGGACTTTACTCTGTATCTAACCCCGTGCTGTACCTGTCCTGGGAGTGTTTGATGGGGACAGTGTAGAGGGAGCTTTACTCTGTATCTAACCCCGTGCTGTACCTGTCCTGGGAGTGTTTGATGGGGGGACAGTGTAGACGGAGCTTTACTCTGTATCTAACCCCGTGCTGTACCTGTCCTGGGAGTGTTTGATGGGGGGACAGTGTAGAGGGAGCTTTACTCTGTATCTAACCCCGTGCTGTACCTGTCCTGGGAGTGTTTGATGGGGACAGTGTAGAGGGAGCTTTACTCTGTATCTAACCCCGTGCTGTACCTGTCCTGGGAGTGTTTGATGGGGACAGTGTAGAGGGAGCTTTACTCTGTATCTAACCCCGTGCTGTACCTGTCCTGGGAGTGTTTGATGGGGGGACAGTGCAGAGGGAGTTTTACTCAGTGGGGGAATGGCACTGTTGATCAGGGATAGTGTCACGGCTGTAGAAAAGGTGGAGACCATGGGGGGATTGTCTACGGAGTCTCTGTGGGTGGAAGTTCAGAATAGGAAAGGGTCGAAAACTTTGCTGGGTATTTTCTATAGGCTGCCCAATAGTGACAGGGAAGTTGAAGAACAGATAGGGAAACAGGTCCTGGAGAGATGTAGTAATAACAGAGTTGTTGTGATGGGAGACTTTAATTTCCCAAACATTGAGTGGAATATCCCTAGAGTAAGGGGTTTGGATGGGGAGGAGTTTGTTAGGTGTTTTCAGGAGGGTTTCCTGACACAGTATTTGGATAAACCTACAAGAGAAGAGGCTGTACTTGATCTGGTATTGGGTAATGAACCTGAACAGGTGTTGGATCTCTCAGTGGGAGAATATCTTGGGGATAGTGATCATAACTGTATCTCCTTTACGATAGCATTGGAGAGAGATAGGATCAGGCAAGTTAGGAAAGCGTTTATCTGGAGTAAGGGGAAATATGAAGCCATCAGGCAGGAAATTAGATGAGTAAATTGGAAGGAGGTATTCTCAGGAAAAATACCGAAGTAAGGTTGCAGATTTTCAAGGAATGTTTGTCTAGAGTTCTGCACGACAACGTTCCAATGAGACAGGGAGGTTTTGGTAGGTTACGGGAACCGTCTCAAAAGTTGTAATGAACCTAGTCAAAATGAAAAGTAAAGTGTACAAAAGGTTCAGAGAGCTAGGAGATGTTAGGGATCTGGAGGAGTATACGGGTTGTAGGAAGGAACTTAAGAAGGAAATTAGGAGAGCCAGAAGGGGTCATGAGAAGGTCTTGGCAGGTAAGATTAAGGAGAGCCCTAGGGCATTCTACAAATATATGAAGAGTAAAAGGATGAGATGTGAAGGAATAGGAACTATAAAATGTGAAGGTGGGAAAGTTTGTACAGAACTGGTAGAAATAGCAAAGGTGCTTAATGAATACTTTACTTCGATATTCATGGTGGAAAAAGATCTGGGTGGTTGTACTGCAGGCTTGCGGCGGACTGAAAAGATTGAGTATGTGGACATTCAGAAAGAGGATGTGTTGGAAATTTTGAATAGCATCAAGATAGATAGTTCGCTGGGACCATGGATGTACCCCAGGTTACTGTGGGAGGCGAGGGAAGAGATTGCAGAACCTCTGGCGATGATCTTTGCATCGTCGATGGAGATGGGAGAGGTTCCGAAGGATTGGAGGATTGCGGATGTGGTTCCTATATTCAAGAAAGGGAATAGGGATAGCCCAGGAAATTACCGACCGGTGAGTCTGACCTGAGTGGTTGGTAAGTTGATGGAGAAGATACTGAGAGACAGGATTTATGAACATTTGGAGAGGTATAGTATGATCAAAAGTAGTCAGCACAGTTTTGTCAAAGGCAGATCATGCCTCACGAGCCTGGCTGAATTTTTTGAAGATGCGACTAAACACATTGACGAAGAAAGAACGGTAGAAGTGGTTTATATGGACTTCTGCAAGACATTCAATAAAGTCCCCCATGCAAGGCTTATTGAGAAAGTGAGGGGGCATGGGATCTAAGGGGTCATTTCTTTGTGGATCCAGAACTGGCTTGCCCACAGAAGGCAAAGAGTAGTTGTAGATGGGTCTTTTTCTGCTTGGAGGTCGGTCACCAGTGGAGTGCCCCAGGAATCTGTTCTGGGATCCTTACTCATTGTGATTTTTATAAATGATGTGGATGAGGAAGTGGAGGGATGGGTTGGTAAGTTTGCTGCTGACACAAAGGTTGGCGGTGTTGTGGATAGTATGGAGGCATGTCAGAAGTTGCAACAAGACATGGATAGGACACAAGACTGGGTGGAGAAGTGGCAGGTGGACCTCAACCCAGATAAATGTGTGGTGGTTCATTTTAGCAGGTCAAATGGGATGACAGAATATAATATTAAAGGTAAGACTCTTGGCAGTCTGGAAGATCAGAACGATCTTGGGGTCCGGGTTCATAGGACGCTCAAATCAGCTTTGCAGATAGAGAATGTGGTTAAGAAGGTATATGGTGTACTGGCCTTCATCAATCGAGGAATTGAGTTTAGGAGTTGGGAGATAATGCTGCCTCTGTATAAGACCCTGGTCAGACCCCACTTGGAGTACTGTGCTCAGTTCTGGTAGCCTCATTACAGGAAGGATGTGGAAGATCAGAACGATCTTGGGGTCCGGGTTCATTGGACGCTCAAATCAGCTTTGCAGATAGAGAATGTGGTTAAGAAGGTATATGGTGTACTGGCCTTCATCAATCGAGGAATTGCGCTTAGGAGGGTGTCAGATAGTGTGTGTGTGTATATGCAATAGTGTGTGTGAGGGTGTGAGATCGTGTGTGTGTGAGTATGTGAGATATTTTATGTTACAACTGTACAAAACTCTGGTGCGGTCGCACTTGGAGTATTGCGTACAGTTCTGGTCGCCGTATTGTAAGAAAGATGTGGAGGAGATAATGCTGCCTCTGTATAGGACCCTAGTCAGACCCCACTAGGAATACTGTGCTCAGTTCTGGTTGCCTCATTACAGGAAGGATGTGGAAGCCATAGAAAGGGTGCAGAGGAGATTTACAAGGATGTTGCCTGGATTGGGTGGAATGCCTTATGAGAGGTTGAGAGAGCTCAATCTTTTCTCCCTGGAGAGACGAAGGATGAGAGGGGACCTGATAGAGGTTTATAAGATGATGAGAGGTATTGATCGAGTGGATTCTCAGAGGCATTTTCCCCAGGGCTGAAATTGTTGCCACAAGAGGACACAGGTTTAGACTGCTGGGGAGTAGGTACAGAGGAGATGTCAGGGGAAAGATTGGGATTGTGCACGGCAGTGGGCAGAGGCACTGGCATCTTGCCTGGGAATATTGGATGTGGATTTGTGATAGATGGAGGTACTCATTATTGGGAGGGAGGAGGGCAGAGGGATTGATGTGAATGAGGCGGCAGTGATGGGCAGTGATGGTGGTGAGTCTACCCCAGAGGTGGGTCAGTCTCAATAGATCAGAAGATCTTCCTGTGAGGGGAGTTTTGGGGGGGGAGTTTGGCAGTCGCTCTGGGACAGTTTCAGCTGTGTGAACTCGGCTTTTCTCTGTACTCCGTGGTTTAAAGTGAAAAGTGAGGCAGGAAGTGATGGTGAGATTCTAGAACGAGAGACACCTTCACAACACAGACTGCAACTCAGAAACTGGGGAGCTGTGCAGGAGGGAGGAATGAAGGAGGGTGGATAGAGGCAGGGCTGGTGAGGAGAGGACTCCATTCAAAACTTCCCAAAAGAAAATCAGCTCCAAATATCATTTTGCAAAAAAAAACCCCCCAAAATACTGCAGATGCTGAAATCTGAAACAAACACAGAAGGTGCTGGAAAATCTCAGGGCAAGTACCAGCATAGAACCCTACAGTGCAGAAACAGGCCCTTCGGCCCATCGAGTCTGCACCGAACACAATCCCACCCAGACCCTATCCCCATATCCCTACACATTTACCTGCTAATCCCTCTAACCTACACATCCCAGGACACTAAGGGGCAATTTTAGCATAGCCAATGAACCTAACCCGCACATCTTTGGACTGTGGGAGGAAACCGGAGCACCCGGAGAAAACCCACACAGACACGAGGAGAATGTGCAAACTCCACACAGGCAGTGACCCGAGCCGGGAATCGAACCCAGGACCCTGGAGCTGTGAAGCAGCAGTGCTAACCACTGTGCTACCGTGCCGCCCCTAAAGATCAATTCGGAGTGAAAACAGGGTTAATGTTTTGAGTCATTTGTCAGAACTAAAGGAAGGGAGAGTATGTCGGAGCTGTGAGAGATTGCAACAAGCAGCAACTGGAACAAAACACAGATCACTGAGTGCTGTGGGAGGGGGAGTGTTTAAGATGGGAGTGAAAGGTCAGTTTAAACACACAGGGGGTGATGCCCCCAGCCCCATTGCTGGGGAGAAGCAGCGGGCATGGGGCAATGCCAAGGGGCGGGGGGGGGGCATATAGGGTCTGGTGGGTGGGACCTGATGGGGGCAGGGCCTAGGGGGCAATCGGTGGGGTTGAGGGGATCCCACTGCCTCTCTGCAGTCGGAATCATCGGGGGGGGTAGGGAGGCCAGCAATTGGGGCAGGCTCGGGGGGGGGGGAATCTGCTGAGCTAAGCTGGGGATGGCTGCGGAGGGGGTGCCAGCACTGCGGGGGGAGGAGGAGGGTCCGCCAGGTGTAACTATCGAGGAGTGGGATTTGGGGAGGGGGCAAACTTCAGGCTGGGTCAGAAGGAGAGGTTGGGGTTGGGCCTGGGAATGGTGGGGATAACAGCGATCAGGCCATGGGGGGGGGGGGGGGGGGGGGGGGTTGCAGAGAAATGGCAATGCAGGATCCGTGGGGCTGGCCCGTGCTCAGGAGGTCAGCAGACAGCGGTCACTGTGCATGTGCCAATCTCGGCACTGACGGATCGGCGCCTGTGCAGTGCTCCACTCAGTGTGCTGGTTTCATACTCTCCAGTCTTTAGGGTCTGACCCCTCAAATTTAATGACATTCGGCCTGGTTGTGTCTGCAGTGCACAGACTGTGGGAGATTCATTCCTGAACTCACTCTGAATTCTTCACTTTTCACACAGATTCAACACTTAGATTTTTTTTTGGAGAATTCTGCCCATGAACTCTCACTGGGATACAGTTCCACACACACTGACTCTCACTGGGATACAGTTCCACACACACTGACTCTCACTGGGATACAGTCCCACACACACTGACGCTCACTGGGATACAGTCCCACACACACTGACTCTCACTGGGATACAGTTCCACACACACTGACTCTCACTGGGATACAGTTCCACACACACTGACTCTCACTGGGATACAGTTCCACACACACTGACTCTCACTGGGATACAGTCCCACACACACTGACGCTCACTGGGATACAGTCCCACACACACTGACTCTCACTGGGATACAGTTCCACACACACTGACTCTCACTGGGATACAGTTCCACACACACTGACTCTCACTGGGGTACAGTTCCACACACACTGACTCTCACTGGGATACAGTTCCACACACACTGACTCTCACTGGGATACAGTCCCACACACACTGACTCTCACTGGGATACAGTCCCACACACACTGACTGTCACTGGGATACAGTCCCACACACACTGACTCTCACTGGGATACAGTCCCACAAACACTGACTCTCACTGGGATACAGTCCCACACACACTGACTCTCACTGGGGTACAGTTCCACACACACTGACTCTCACTGGGATACAGTCCCACACACACTGACTCTCACTGGGATACAGTCCCACACACACTGACTCTCACTGGGATACAGTCCCACACACACTGACTCTCACTGGGGTACAGTCCCACACACACTGACTCTCACTGGGATACAGTCCCACACACACTGACTCTCACTGGGATACAGTCCCACACACACTGACTCTCACTGGGATACAGTCCCACACACACTGACTCTCACTGGGATACAGTCCCACACACACTGACTCTCACTGGGATACAGTTCCACACACACTGACTCTCTCTGGGGTACAGTCCCACACACACTGACTCTCACTGGGATACAGTCCCACACACACTGACTCTCACTGGGATACAGTTCCACACACACTGACTCTCACTGGGATACAGTTCCACACACACTGACTCTCACTGGGATACAGTTCCACACACACTGACTCTCTCTGGGGTACAGTCCCACACACACTGACTCTCACTGGGATACAGTCCCACACACACTGACTCTCACTGGGATACAGTTCCACACACACTGACTCTCACTGGGATACAGTTCCACACACACTGACTCTCACTGGGGTACAGTCCCACACACACTGACTCTCACTGGGATACAGTTCCACACACACTGACTCTCACTGGGATACAGTTCCACACACACTGACTCTCACTGGGGTACAGTCCCACACACACTGACTCTCACTGGGATACAGTTCCACACACACTGACTCTCACTGGGATACAGTTCCACACACACTGACTCTCACTGGGATACAGTCCCACACACACTGACTCTCACTGGGGTACAGTCCCACACACACTGACTCTCACTGGGATACAGTTCCACACACACTGACTCTCACTGGGATACAGTTCCACACACACTGACTCTCACTGGATTACAGTTCCACACACACTGACTCTCACTGGGATACAGTTCCACACACACTGACTCTCACTGGGATACAGTTCCACACACACTGACTCTCACTGGATTACAGTTCCACACACACTGACTCTCACTGGGATACAGTTCCACACACACTGACTCTCACTGGGATACAGTTCCGCACACACTGACTCTCACTGGGATACAGTTCCACACACACTGACTCTCACTGGGATACAGTTCCACACACACTGACTCTCACTGGATTACAGTTCCACACACACTGACTCTCACTGGGATACAGTCCCACACACACTGACTCTCACTGGGATACAGTCCCACACACACTGACTCTCACTGGGATACAATTCCACACACACTGACTCTCACTGGGATACAGTTCCACACACACTGACTCTCACTGGATTACAGTTCCACACACACTGACTCTCACTGGGATACAGTTCCACACACACTGACTCTCACTGGGATACAGTCCCACACACACTGACTCTCACTGGGATACAGTTCCACACACACTGACTCTCACTGGGATACAGTCCCACACACACTGACTCTCACTGGGATACAATTCCACACACACTGACTCTCACTGGGATACAGTCCCACACACACTGACTCTCACTGGGGTACAGTCCCACACACACTGACTCTCACTGGGATACAGTTCCACACACACTGACTCTCATTGGGATACAGTTCCACACACACTGACTCTCACTAGGATACAGTTCCACACACACTGACTCTCACTGGGATACAGTCCCACACACACTGACTCTCACTGGGATACAGTCCCACACACACTGACTCTCACTGGGATACAGTCCCACACACACTGACTCTCACTGGGATACAGTCCCACACACACTGTCTCTCACTGGGATACAGTTCTACACACACTGACTCTCACTGGGATACAGTTCTACACACACTGACTCTCACTGGGATACAGTTCCACACACACTGACTCTCACTGGGGTACAGTTCCACACACACTGACTCTCACTGGGGTACAGTTCCCCACGCACTGACTCTCGCTGGGATACAGTCCCACACACACTGACTCTCACTGAGATACAGTCCCACCCACACTGTCTCTCACTGGTCTGTACGTCATAAGAACATAAGAAATAGGAGCAGGAGTAGGCCATCTAGCCCTTCGAGCCTGCCCCGCCATTCAATAAGATCATGGCTGATCTGTCGCTGCTCAGTTCCACATTCCCGCCCTCTCCCCATAACCCTTAATCCCTTCTCTTATCAAAAACCCATCAACCCGCTTCTTAAAAATATTTAGCGAGGCAGCCTCCACCACATCAACGGGCAGAGAATTCCAGAGATTCACCACCCTTTGAGTGAAGAAGTTCCTCCTCAACTCCGTTCTAAACCGCCCCCCCCCCCCCTTTATCTTGAGGCTGTGCCCCCTAGTCCTACTGTCTTTTTTGAGCGGGAAGAGTCTCTCCACCTCTATCCTATCCATCCCATTCATCATCTTATACGTCTCAATGAGATCTCCCCTCATTCTTCTAAACTCTAACGAGTACAAGCCTAGTTTATTCAGCCTCTCCTCATAGCTCAACCCCCTCAACTCCGGCATCAGCCTAGTAAACCTCCTCTGCACTCCCTCCAGGGCCAAAATATCCTTGTGTAAGTACCTTGTGTAAGTCTATGGGAAGTTGATGAAATTCTTTGAGATATTGTTGTTGGCTCTTTTTGGTGGATTTTGTTCTTGGCCTGTCACATTGAGAGGGAGGGTTGTGCTTTCTGTGGGTGTTAATTCATCTGATGTATGAATATTTTGAAGAGTCTGTGTTTTCTCTTCCAGCTGAGTTTGTGCACTGAGGAGCCAATGTTAGGGATGACTGCCCCCTTGAGCACTACCTCTGATTATGACTATTCGTCTGTGGAGATGCTTGAGATGGACTATACCGATTTTGTCGAGCAGTGTCAGAAGGAGGATGTTCGATCTTTCCGCCAAGCCTTCCTTCCTCCCATGTACGCAATCATCACCGTGCTGGGCCTTCTGGGAAACAGCCTGGTTGTCATCACCTACATCTACTTCAAGCGGCTGAGGACAATGACTGATGTTTACCTGCTGAACCTGGCTTTAGCTGACCTCCTGTTCCTCTTCACCCTGCCTTTCTGGGCGGTGAGTGTGGTCAAGCAGTGGATCTTTGGCCAGGTGATGTGTAAGGCTGTCAATGTGCTGTACAGGCTCAGTTTCTTCAGTGGGATGCTCTTGCTGATGTGTATCAGCATTGACAGATACTTCTCCATTGTGCGTGCGGCCTCAGCGCACAGACACCGCTCCAAGGCAGTTTACTGCAGTAAGATAGTGTCGGTGTGTGTCTGGGTCTTCTCTCTGCTCCTGTCTGTGCCTGAGCTCCTCTACAGTGACCAGAAGCCCAGTGGCAGCGGGATGCTGTGTAAAATGAACCTGGACAACAGCACGATTGTGTTCACAGCGGGCACACAGTTGGCGGTAGGGTTCTTCATCCCTCTGGTGGTGATGCTTTTCTGCTATTGTGTGATCATCAAAACCCTACTGCTGGCCAGGAATTTTGAGAAGAACAAAGCCATCAAGGTGATTATTGCAGTGGTGCTGTTCTTTCTCTTGTTCCAATTGCCCTATAACAGTGTAATGCTGATAGACACCATCAATGATGTGAATGCCACTGTCACCAACTGCAACTTCAGTAAACAGATGAATGTTGCCATCGATGTGACCAAGAGTTTGGCCTATGTGAGGTGCTGCCTCAACCCTTTCCTGTACGCTTTTATTGGGGTGAAGTTCCGCCACGATTTGCTGAAGCTGATGAAGGAATTGGGCTGTATGAGCAGTGAGAAGCTATTGAAATACACCAGTGTTAAAGCTTGGAACAGCAAGAGAGGCTCCATTGCTACTGACACTGACAGCACCACCACCTTCTCACCCTGAGGGCTCACCACCAACTCACTCCAGCCTCTCCTCACCTGGACAGTCACACAGAGTGGGACAAAATCCTTCCAAAACAGGGAGAGCTTTCCCTGAAATGTGAACATGTCCTGGAAACAGCCTAACTTTAGCTTCCTCTCTCATTGAGACAGTAATCCCACCAGCAGCATGTCCATAAATCCCTGCTGTACTTACTGACCCATCACTTCTGATTCTAAACCTCCCTGAACACGCAGGCGGATTCATCACTCTCATTAACTCCAGATTTAATCTCAGTGTCTCTATACACTTTGTCAGCTTTCACAAGCTGGCTGTGGGGTTAACAGATTTGGCAACTTGCTGGCGTTACACACTCTGCCTATTTCCTGCGACAGACACTGAATCTCCCTCTCACTGCCCTGCCTAACAATCCAGGATCCATGTCCTGGACACAAATCTCGTCCAATATCCTTACCAATTAATAATATCCTTCATCAAATATTTCCCAACACACTTTGTCAAATATATTTTGTGTCTTCATTGTTCCAGACAGCTGCTGTATTGTGTCAGCAATCATAAAAAACAGCCCCTCCCCTCAAGCTGCACCATTCTGTGATTCAGTGATATTGGCACAGTCTGATCCAACAATTATCAACTCAACTGTGAGTGAGTGCTTAACCTGAGCCAGTGTGTGTGGGACCCCCAGTGAGAGTCAGTGTGTGTGGGACCCCGTACCCCAGTGAGAGTCAGTGTGTGTGGGACCCCGTACCCCAGTGAGAGTCAGTGTTTGTGGGACCCCCAGTGAGAGTCAATGTGTGTGGAACTGTATCCCAGTGAGAGTCAGTGTGTGTGGGACCCCGTACCCCAGTGAGAGTCAGTGTGTGTGGGACCCGTACCCCAGTGAGAGTCAGTGTGTGTGGGACCCGTACCCCAGTGAGAGTCAGTGTGTGTGGGACCCCGTACCCCAGTGAGAGTCAGTGTGTGTGTGACCCCCAGTGAGAGTCAGTGTGTGTGGGACCCCCAGTGAGAGTCAGTGTGTGTGGGACCCCCAGTGAGAGTCAGTGTGTGTGGGACTGTATCCCAGTGAGAGTCAGTGTGTGTGGAACTGTATCCCAGTGAGAGTCAGTGTGTGTGGGACTGTATCCCAGTGAGAGTCAGTGTGTGTGGAACTGTATCCGAGGGCCATCTCTCTCTGCGTTCTCTGCCCACGATTTCTGCGTATCTCTCTCCGTGATCTCTGCCCATCTCTGTCCGCAATCTCCACCTACTTTCTCTGCGATCTCTGCTCATCTCTCTCCGCGATCTCTTGAGTGTTCGTTGGCAGTCTTCAGCATCTTGGGGTCCTGAGCACTGGAGCCCCCCCACCACCCCCCCCCCCCCCCACCCCACCCCACCAAGTTCTCCACCCTCTCTACCTCACTCTCCATCTTTAAGATACTCTCAAAACCTACCTCTTTAACAATCTTCTGCTCATCACTCTGAGTATCACCAAATGTGGCTTTGTGTGGGATGTTACTTTGTTGTGCTGCTACACAGTGAGCACGTGAGTTTAGTGTATTACTGCCCTTTGTAAATGCAAATTGTTCTTTAACTGTTGTAATTTGTCGAAATTGTAGTTATAATGGGCCCTCTGTGATAAAGATGCTTGTGTTTGGTTCCTTCTCCATGAATGTAGAACAGTTTATCACTAAGCTGCTCATCCTGTTTCTGTTGGATTTTTCAGTAGAGTTAAGCAAACATATCATTTAGTTTCTGAGTCTATTATATCCTGATTGTATTGAGAAAAGATTTGGAGACAATAAATATTTTTATAAAAATCAATTCATCTTTATTGTAAAGAATTGCTTTTTCTGGAATAAAAGATTATCTTTCCTGCTGCAGCTTCTGACATTTTCTCATTTTGTCTGTTTATTTTAAGATGTTGGTAACACGGTGAGTTCTTGATAACCCAGCTCGAGCCCTCAGAATCCAACTCCAACCCCACAGGGGACAGTGATGTTGCTGTGGCTCTGGATTCTCTGACCATGCAACACCCCAGGGCAGGAAATCCCCACCCCACTCCAAGGATCAATAAACGGTCCACCCAATATTCCCTCTCACCCGTTACAAATATCACGGCTGGCGAGACGGGGAATCTTAGGCTATAGATTCAAACTCTCTGCCTCCCTCCAACAACACTCCCTCCATCCCTCCAACAACACTCCCTCCATCCCTCCAACAACACTCCTCCATCCCTCCAACAACACTCCCTCCATCCCTCAACAACACTCCCTCCATCCCTCCAACAGCACTCCCTCCATCCCTCCAACAACACTCCCTCCATCCCTCCAACAACACTTCCCTCCATCCCTCCAACAACACTCCCTCAAAATAAGGTTTGATTCACCTCTCAGTTCTGTCACGTCATTAACAAAGAACAAAAACAGCCCGGGAAACAGGCCCTTCGGCCCAACGAGCCCGTGCCGCCATCTTAACATAACCAGTCCCCCCCTCCACCCATGAACCTTATCTATTGTTTATGGCATTCCACATTGAGGGAAACTAATTTAGGGACAATTTATTACCTCTAATCAGCCTAATAGCACATCTTTGGGGGTGTGGGAGGAAACCGGAGCACCCGGAGAAAACCCACGCAAGCACGGGGAGAATGCGCAAACTCCCCACAGACACCGACCCAAATCCATGTGTCTGCACAGCAAACAGTGATAGTCACTGAGCTGTTGTCTTGCCCAGTATCTGGTCCAGTTTAGGCACACACTAACGACATGAAGCACTAGGCCAATCTCGAACATTCAAGAGCAGCCCCAGTACGACCCATCGCGTGTATGCCCCTCGTTGGACAACAAGGCGGACCGACTTAAAACCTGTGAATTAAAAGAGAAAAACATTCTTATCATACCACATCCTTTTACATTACCAGGGACTCCCAATGCTAATGAACCTTATTTAAAACAATCTCCTATATCCACCCATCTCCAACCCACTCATGTGCAACAGGGGTACATGGACAGGGTACACTGACAGGGGCACACTGACAGGGGTACACTGACATGGGTACACTGACAGGGGTACACTGACAGGGGTACACTGACAGGGGTACACTGACAGGGGCACACTGACAGGGGTACACTGACAGGCATTCACTGAGAGCAGTACAGTCACAGGGTACAGTCACAGAGGTTCACTCATTCACAGGGGTACACATAAAGGTGTACCTTCGCAGGTTTATATTCCAACATGGTACATAGAGAACAAAATGTTTTTCTGGTGTTCACATTAACAGATTTTTTCTTTCTGGGGATGTGAGTGTTGTGGGTAAGTGTGGTTTTTAATTGCCTTTCCTCCTGCCCTGAGGAGGGGGTTGTGGGGCTGCCTTGAACTATTATGTCCTTGTGATGGTGAGGCACCTCTGTGTGGGCGGCAGTGGGGTTGGGGGTGGGGGGGGGTGCGGTTTAAATATGTAGCAATAACTGGTGGTAAGGATTTAAGAATATAAAATTCTGACAAACGTTTTTCAGTTTGTTGCAGCGAACAGGATTTCTATCTGAGTTAGGGATCTCCCCCTGGGCTTTGGATTGTGAGCAGATCTCAGCAATGACCTGTCACTTGTCCATATTCCTACAGAAAACTCAACTCGGAAATCTGTCTCGACAAAACACACAGTGAGCACGTGGGGGTGGAGTTGGGGGGGGGGGGGTTGGGGGGATGGGGGGGCAGGGGGGTGGGGGGTGGGGTGGGGCTGGGGGGGTTTGGGTGGGGGGGCGGGGGGGTGGGGGCTGGGGGGGTTGGGGTGGGGGGCGGGGGGGTGGGGGGCTGGGGGGGTTGGGGTGGGGGCGGGGGGTGGGGGGCTGGGGGGGTTGGGGTGGGGGGGTGGGGGGCTGGGGGGGTTGGGGTGGGGGGGCGGGGGGGTGGGGGGCGGGGGGGTGGGGGCTGGGGGGGTTGGGGTGGGGGGCGGGGGGGTGGGGGGCTGGGGGGGTCGGGGTGGGGGGCGGGGGGGTGGGGGGCTGGGCTTTTAGCAATAAGACAGCAGGTGGAGAGAGTGAAATGATTCCTGTTCCATGCCCAGCGAGAATCTCCTGTCAATTCTAAGCAATACTGGGAGTCCTCCTCACCAGCTCCCTCAACAAGCATTAACTTCATCCTCAAAGGGGTCAGGTTTGTAGGAAATGGGGCAGTTTGTTACTATGCTGAATTAGTTCCACCAATCAAAACCATGAGCCAAAGGGTTGGGAATAAAAGACATTGAGCATTCATCCGGTGAGAATGCAGCTGATATGGAGGACACCAGGAATCAATCAAAGCCAAAAACCCATTCCGACAAAACCAGTTCCCATTCCCCAAGGTGAGGAAGAGGAGGTTTCATTGAGGATGTGTTACTGGTTGGTGTGTGAGTGCTCCCTCTGCCCAACCCTCGCTGGCCCTTCAATAACGTGGCAGATGTATGATGTATGATGTATGATGTATGATGTATGATGTATGATGTATGATGTATGATGTATGATGTATGATGTATGATGTATGATGCGGTCGATCTGATGTGAAGCGGGAATGTTCTCAATGTGAGGCTGTGGTTTGTGATGAGCGACACAAGCAGCTGCTGGAGGGAGGTCTTTGTCACCCTGTCGGGGTAGAGAGGGAGAAGCAGACTGTTAAAGAGCACAGCAGGAACTCCAAGGTATTTTATAAAGTTAGCCTGCACCCTAATGTTTACACTTGATTTTGGCATTAGGGTGAGCGTAAGGTGTTTCCTCCAGGTATGATTCCAGTGACCCACTAGGAAGCTTTTATCAAAACAAACATTATTTAAGAACACGGTTAAAATATAACAAAAATAATTAGCATAGCTTTTTCCAATTAACTATTTAAACAAAGTATAATTCTTAACAGCTAGTTATCTCGACTGTTCCAATGTAGTAGGCTCCCCCATAGATATGTACCCCTTCGTTTGAACCAATTAGCACAGAAACCAAAGGTGTTTACTTGGATGCTAGATTTCCAACTTCTCAACATTTCTGGAGAGTGATCCAGAAAAACTCCTGCCTTCAAATTTTCATGCAATAACTTCCAGAGAAAGCGCCAGCCCCAAACAATAAAATCTCAGGGGAAAGCCTTATTTACTGGCAGCTTCCGATCTCCACTTCAGACAGAGCAAGAGATACAGAAAAAACAACCTCTGTCCAAAAGTCCCCAAAACAGAAAGCCTGGAGCTCTCTGTGAAAGCCAAGCTTTACCCAGTCATATGATCCAATCTGTCAATCAACCCAATCAAGGCTGACTCTGCAATCCCAGGGGGAAAATAACACAACCCTTTATTAAGTTTAAGTCTATTTTCAAAAGAACAAAGAACAAGTCGGCTTATATCAACATTGCCATGAAGTTACTGTGAAAATCCACTCGTCACCACACTCTGGCACCTGTTTGAATACACTGAGGGAGAATTTAACATGACCAATGCATCTAACCAGCACATCTTTCAGACTGGGTGAGGAAGCAGGAGAGCCTGGAGGAAACCCATGCAGACAAAGGGAGAACATGCAGACTCCACACAGACAGTGACCCAAGGGTGGAGATTGAGCCCGGTTTCTGATGCTGTGAGGCAGCAGTGCTAACCACCGTGCCACCCACAGCGCATTAGTTCAGATTAATACAAACTGCCGTCATCGGTGGTGGAGGCGAACTCGCTGGGGTCTTTTAAAAGACTTCTGGATGAGTATATGGGGTTTAATGGGATTGGGGGTTATAGATAGGTCTGTAGGTTGGTGGGGTTGATGTGATCGGCGCAACTCGAGGGCCGAAGGGCCTGTTTTGTGCTGTAATGTTCTATGTTCTATGTTCAAACGTTGCATCAAATAATTAAGATCAATTGTGTTGCTGCAGTAACAATCCAGGGAGAGCTGCTGGATCCAGGCAGAACAGCTCCAATAAAATGGAAGGGACAGGTAAACACATTCAGCACAGAAACATAACTGAAATACAACTCTTAAAGGCACAGTATCATCACAGCAGTACAAACCAACAGGATTAGATTCATCAGCACTGCCACTAAATCATCTCTGAAAATCTTTCACTTTTTCAATATAGAAATAATATAGTCACTGTGGTCAATGTGCATCCCTCTCACCTCAGAGCCAAGCAATCGTGTGTTCAAATCCTGCTGCAGATACAAGCAAAAAATCTAGAATCACACACCCTGTGCAACACTGAGGGAGTGCCGCACTGTCAGAGGGTCAGTGCTGAGGGAGTGCCACACTGTCAGAGGGTCAGTGCTGAGGGAGTGCCGCACTGTCAGAGGGTCAGTGCTGAGGGAGTGCCACACTGTCAGAGGGTCAGTGCTGAGGGAGTGCCGCACTGTCAGAGGGTCAGTGCTGAGGGAGTGCCGCACTGTCAGAGGTTCAGTGCTGAGGGAGTGCCACACTGTCAGAGGGTCAGTGCTGAGGGAGCGCCGCACTGTCAGAGGGTCAGTGCTGAGGGAGTGCCACACTGTCAGAGGGTCAGTGCTGAGGGAGTGCCACACTGTCAGAGGGTCAGTGCTGAGGGAGTGTCGCACTGTCAGAGGGTCAGTGCTGAGGGAGCGCCGCACTGTCAGAGGGTCAGTGCTGAGGGAGTGCCACACTGTCAGAGGGTCAGTGCTGAGGGAGTGCCACACTGTCAGAGGGTCAGTGCTGAGGGAGTGTCGCACTGTCAGAGGGTCAGTGCTGAGGGAGTGTCGCACTGTCAGAGGGTCAGTGCTGAGGGAGTGCCACACTGTCAGAGGGTCAGTGCTGAGGGAGTGCCACACTGTCAGAGGGTCAGTGCTGAGGGAGTGTCGCACTGTCAGAGGGTCAGTGCTGAGGGAGCGCCGCACTGTCAGAGGGTCAGTGCTGAGGGAGTGCCGCACTGTCAGAGGTTCAGTGCTGAGGGAGTGCCGCACTGTCAGAGGGTCAGTGCTGAGGGAGTGCCGCACTGTCAAAGGGTCAGTGCTGAATATTAAGTGAGCTCTCATCTACTCGGACCCATTGCAAGTATTCACAGAGCCTCTTTATTGGGTTGGGTCACAGATGGGCAGCCGTTTGGCTCTGTCTGCAATTGGATAAGAAGCAGTGGGTATTTTTCTAAATAATGTTCGAAAGCAGCAGACACTTGCCCTGGTGACAGGTCCAGAGATAATGATTGTTTGTTCGAAAGGTCTGGAAGAGCAAATGAACAAAGATGAGGAGGTGTGTTGTATTATCTAAGTAAAACAAAAGAGTTTGCATTATCATCTACCTTTCACACCTTCAGAATGAGCATTTTATACTCAGCGAGGGACTTTGGAAATTAAAAAAAGACAGAGTCAGAGAGAGAAAGAAAGGCAGAGAGAGGGTATGAGAGAGCAAGCAGGAAAGAGAGGGAGTAAGAGAGGGATAGAGAGAGGAGAGACAGGAGGGGAGAGAGAGAGAGAGAGTGAAATCATGGTCTTTGACTCAATGCTGCCCTTTGGGAGCCAGTCTGTTTACTGGGCCCCAGGTTGCCATTAATCAGGTTTGATAAACACACTCCGGATTCCTGGGGTACAGCGCGGGAAACAGGCCCTTCAGCCCAACAACCCCACGCTGCCCTTTTAACATTGTGAGTTCCCTCTTCCACCCATGACCTTTGTCTACACTTACGGAACTCCACATTGGGGTCTTTGATACAGAAATTCTCGTTATAAAAATCAATCAACAGATTTGTAAGCTATTCGTTGATAATGAATAGGACGGCGGCGCGGGCTCGTTGGGCCGAAGGGCCTGTTTCCCGTGCTGTGTTGTTCTTTATGAACCCTGCACCCAGAACACTGATCTTTGAACCCTGAACCCTGTGCCCTGCATCCTGAGCCTGGAGGTCACTTTCAGTGGGAAATTCTGGGGATGTGATGGAGTGTACGAGTATCCAATCAGTTCACTGGCCAGTCGATACTGCTGAGAGCTTGGCAGGGACTGGTAAAATCTCAGAGGGTGGAGGGAGAGGGGCACTGTCATCATCTCTCAGTCAGAGATCCGGCATGGAATTAGCACCTCTTTTTCTCTTGATTGTTCCGTTCTTTTAAGGAGAAGGAATGTTGAAGGCACGCAGTGAAATATTGTCCAGAAGTACAACACAAACTGGGACAAGGTGATCAGAGTGTGGTCCCTTTAAGGGGGCAATCTCTGGGGGTCACAGAATTGGGCCAAACCCATTTGGTGCAAGGGCCCATGTCCCGGGTCAGAGAGGAACCAGATCTAGGGAGAAGAGTGGACTGTGTTTATTTTCTGAAATATTTAAATAGCATTGGCAATAAATCCTTTCTAGCTGCAAATTACAACGAGGCGCTTTGAAATTATTACACTGGCAACGAGGAAATCTTTAGTTACTAGTTGGGGGATCACAGTGCGGGGGAAGGGAGTGGATGTCAAAACTATGAAGAAACAATGTACTTACACCACACTGAAAAGTCTTTAATCGGAAACATTGAGCCGTTTGATTCAGAAATGATAAACTGGGGATAATATGTTAGAAGGCTGCATTATTTCTTTATAGCTCATGAGATCAAAGCAGAGAAAACCAAAAAATGTCTGTGGCCCACAAACTAACAGCTTACTGAGGAATCAAACATTGAACAACACGCCAGACACGAGAACAAAGAGGAAAGAACAGTACAGGAACACCCACAAAGCCTGTGCCGATCATAATGCCCTAACTAAACTAAAAAACCTTCTGCCCTCACTCAGTCTGTATCCCTCCATTCCCTCCCTGTTCATGTACCCATCCAGATACCTCTTAAATGTTGCTAAGGTGCCCATTTCCACTTCCTCCTCTGGCAGCGCGTTCCAGGCACCCAGCACTCTCTGTGTGAAAAACTTCCCCGCACATCTCCCTTAAACTTTCCCCCTCTTACCTTGAACCTGTGCCCCTTGTAATTGGCACTTCTACTCTGGGGAAAAGACCTCTGACCATCCACCCTACCCAAGCTGCCTATAATTTTGTAGACCCTCAGTCTCCCCTCAGCCTCCGTTTTTCCACTGAAAACAATCCTAGTTTATTCAACCTCTCCCCAATAGTCAACACCCTCGAGACCAGGCAACATCCTGGTGAATCACCTTTGCACTCTCTCCAAAGCTTCCACATCCTTCTGGCAGTGTGGGTGACCAGAACTGCGCGCAATGCTCCAGACGCAGCCTAACCAAGGTTTTATAAAGCTGCAGCATGACTCCCCAACACCTGTCCTCAGTGCTGTGGCCAATGAAGACTTCTCAATCGCCTTGGTCACCTGTGCTGCCACTTTTAGGGAACTGTGGACCTGCACGCCCAGATCCCTGCCCTGCCCACCTAATCCCACCTGCCAGCCCTTGGCCATAGCCCTGAATGTGATGATGTGCCAAGTACTCACCCAGATACTTTTTAAAGGGTGTGAGGCATCCCGCTTCCACCCCCCTCCCAGGCAGCGGGTTCCAGACCCTCACCACCCTCTGGGTAATGTTAGTGATGTTCTTCTTGTGTCATCCGCAGATGAATTCCGGATTCGGAGGGAAGGGGTGTGGTGGCATGACCCCTTTAAGCAGGCAATGCCAAGAGCATGTGATCAGGCTGGACCCTCAGCCGGAAGCTGAGCCACTCAGGAGCAAGGCCGCGTCTCGGGTTCCGGAAGGATCCTGAGTTGGAGTCAGGGAGGAGCTGGGAAGTCAGATCCGTCAAAGCTCTGTTGGTAAATGTCTGTTTATCACTGATAATAAACCCTTTCCAACATTAAACCAACCAGCTTCCTTCAGAGTAATTACACAGAGAAAATTCACCCAGTGAGAGACACCGGGGTCGGATCCGGAGTGAGAGACACTGGGAATGAACCTGGAGTGAGAGACACTGGGAATGAACCTGGAGAGAGTGAGAGACAGTAGGAATGGACCCGGAGTGAGAGACACTGGGAATGGACCCGGAGTGAGAGACACTGGGAATGGACCCGGAGTGTGTGACACCGGGAATGGACCCGGAGTGAGAGACACTGGGAATGAACCCGGAGAGAGTGAGAGACAGTAGGAATAGACCCGGAGTGTGTGACACCGGGAATGGACCCGGAATGTGTGACACCAGGAATGGACCCAGAGTGTGTGACACCGGGAATGGACCCGGAGTGTGTGACACCGGGAATGGACCCGAAGTGTGTGGCACTGGGAATGGACGCGGAGAGAGTGAGAGACAGTAGGAATGCACGCGAGTGAGAGACACCGGGAATGGACCCAGAGTGAGAGACACCGGGAATGGACCCGGAGTGAGAGACACTGGGGATGGACCCGGAGTGAGAGACACTGGAATGGACCCAGAGTGTGTGACACTGGGAATGGACCCGGAGTGTGTGACACCGGGAATGGACCCGAAGTGTGTGGCACTGGGAATGGACCTGGAGAGAGTGAGAGACAGTAGGAATGCACGCGAGTGAGAGACACCGGGAATGGATCCAGAGTGAGAGACACCGGGAATGGACCCGGAGTGAGAGACACTGGGAATGGACCCGGAGTGAGAGACACTGGGAATGGACCCAGAGTGTGTGACACTGGGAATGGACCCGGAGTGTGTGACACTGGGAATGGACCCGGAGTGAGAGACACTGGGAATGGACCCGAAGTGTGTGACACAGGGAATGGACCCGGAGTGTGTGACACTGGGAATGGACCCGAAGTGTGTGACACTGGGAATGGACCCGGAGTGAGAGACACTGGGAATGGACCCGGAGTGTGTGACACCGGGAATGGACCCGGAGTGTGTGACACTGGGAATGGACCCGAAGTGTGTGACACTGGGAATGGACCCGGAGTGTGTGACACTGGGAATGGACCCAGAGTGTGTGACACCAGGAATGGACCCGAAGTGTGTGACACTGGGAATGGACCCGGAGTGAGAGACACTGGGAATGGACCCGGAGTGTGTGACACTGGGAATGGACCCGGAGTGTGTGACACTGGGAATGGACCCAGAGTGTGTGACACCAGGAATGGACCCGGAGTGTGTGACACTGGGGATGGACCCGGAGTGTGTGACACCGGGAATGGACCCGGAGTGTGTGACACCGGGAATGGACCCGGAGTGTGTGACACTGGGAATGGACCCGGAGTGTGTGACACTGGGAATGGACCCGGAGTGTGTGACACCAGGAATGGACCCGGAGTGTGTGACACTGGGAATGGACCCGGAGTGTGTGACACCGGAAATGGACCCGGAGTGTGTGACACCAGGAATGGACCCGGAGTGTGTGACACCAGGAATGGACCCGGAGTGTGTGACACTGGGAATGGACCCAGAGTGTGTGACACCAGGAATGGACCCGAAGTGTATGGCACTGGGAATGGACCCGGAGTGAGAGACACTGGGAATGGACCCAGAGTGTGTGACACCGGGAATGGGACCCGAAGTGTGTGACACTGGGAATGGACCCGGAGTGAGAGACACTGGGAATGGACCCGGAGTGAGAGACACTGGGAATGGACCCGGAGTGAGTGATGTTGGGAATGGGCCCGGAGTGAGTGACACCGGGAATGGACCCGGAGTGAGTGATGTTGGGAATGGGCCTGGAGTGAGTGATGCTGGGAATGGGCCCGGAGTGAGTGATGCCGGGAATGGGCCCGGATTGAGTGACACTGGGAATGGGCCTGGAGTGAATGACACCAGGAATGGGCCCGGAGTGAGTAATGCTGGGAATGGGCCCGGAGTGAATGATGCTGGGAATGGGCCCGGAGTGAGTGACACCGGGAATGGGCCCGGAGTGAGTGAAACTGGGAATGGGCCCGGAGTGAGTGACACCGGGAATGGGCCCGGAGTGAGTGACACTGGGAATGGGCCCGGAATGAGTGACACCAGGAATGGGCCCGGAGTGAGTGATGCTGGGAATGGGCCCGGAGTGAGTGATGCTGGGAATGGGCCCGGAGTGAGTGACACAGGAATGGGCCGGAGTGAGTGATGCTGGGAATGGGCCCGGAGTGAGTGATGCTGGGAATGGGCCCGGAGTGAGTGACACTGGGGATGGGCCCGGAGTGAGTGACACCGGGAATGGGCCTGGAGTGAGTGACACCGGGAATGGGCCCGGAGTGAGTGATGCTGGGAATGGGCCCGGAGTGAGTGATGCTGGGAATGGGCCCGGAGTGAGTGACACTGGGGATGGGCCCGGAGTGAGTGACACCGGGAATGGGCCAGGAGTGAGTGACACCGGGAATGGGCCCGGAGTGAGTGACACTGGGAATGGGCCTGGAGTGAGTGACACCGGGAATGGGCCCGGAGAGACTGATGCTGGGAATGGGCCTGGAGTGAGTGACACCGGGAATGGGCCCAGAGTGAGTGACACCGGGAATGGGCCCGGAGTGAGTGATGCTGGGAATGGGCCCGGAGTGAGTGACACCGGGAATGGGCCGGGAGTGAGTGATGCTGGGAATGGGCCCGGAGTGAGTGACACCGGGAATGGGCCGGGAGTGAGTGATGCTGGGAATGGGCCCGGAGTGAGTGATGCTGGGAATGGGCCCGGAGTGAGTGACACCGGGAATGGGCCGGGAGTGAGTGATGCTGGGAATGGGCCCGGAGTGAGTGACACCGGGAATGGGCCGGGAGTGAGTGATGCTGGGAATGGGCCCGGAGTGAGTGATGCTGGGAATGGGCCCGGAGTGAGTGACACCGGGAATGGGCCGGGAGTGAGTGATGCTGGGAATGGGCCCGGAGTGAGTGATGCTGGGAATGGGCCCGGAGTGAGTGATGCTGGGAATGGGCCCGGAGTGAGTGATGCTGGGAATGGGCCCGGAGTGAGTGACGCTGGGAATGGGCCCGGAGTGAGTGTTGCTGGGAATGGGCCCGGAGTGAGTGATGCCGGGAATGGGCCCGGAGTGAGTGACACCGGGAATGGGCCCGGAGTGAGTGATGCTGGGAATGGGCCCAGAGTGAGTGATGCCGGGAATGGGCCCGGAGTGAGTGACACCGGGAATGGGCCCGGAGTGAGTGATGCTGGGAATGGGCCCGGAGTGAGTGATGCTGGGAATGGGCCCGGAGTGAGTGACACCGGGAATGGGCCCGGAGTGAGTGACTCCGGGAATGGGCCCGGAGTGAGACACAGTGAGCACGTGAGAGTGACACCGGGAATGGGCCCGGAGTGAGTGATCGTGGGAATGTGTCCCTGGAACAGGAATGGTGGAAAGGAGAGCAGCTGATTGCTGATGAACTCCAGGTGAATCTCTCTTGAACAAACTTTGGCTTTTTGACTCTCGCTCATTCCCCTTTCATGATGAGATTCTTTTCCCGTGTTTGGCATCTGCAGACTGCCTCAGGATGGATCCTCGATGTGTGAATCACTCTGTCGATCTGGGAAGGCAGCAAATATCTTTCCGGAAGAGTCAGGGTCTTCAGGAGATCTTGGGAGTTAACTAGCACGGCATCCCTGTCTGGAGACTGGCTTCATCCTGGAGTTGCACACTGATACCCCACCCCTATCCCCATCCCCACCCCCATCCCCACCCCCATCCCCACCCCTATCCCCATCCCACCCCCATCCCACCCCATCCCCCCCCTATCCCCATCCCCACCCCATCCCCACCCCTATCCCCATCCCCACCCCCATCCCCACCCCCCATCCCCACCCCTATCCCCATCCCCACCCCCATCCCCACCCCCATCCCCACCCCTATCCCCATCCCCACCCCCATCCCCACCCCTATCCCCATCCCCACCCCATCCCCACCCCCATCCCCACCCCTATCCCCATCCCCACCCCCATCCCACCCCTATCCCCATCCCCACCCCCATCCCCACCCCTATCCCCACCCCTATCCCTATCCCCACCCCCATCCCCACCCCCATCCCCACCCCTATCCCTGCCCCCACCCCCATCCCCACCCCCATCCCCGCCCCCATCCCCACCCCTATCCTATCCCCACCCCCATCCCCACCCCCATCCCCACCCCCATCCTCATCCCCGCCCCCATCCCCACCCCTATCCCCATCCCCACCCCCATCCCCACCCCCATCCCCACCCCTATCCCCATCCCCACCCCCATCCCCACCCCTATCCCCACCCCACCCCCATCCCCACCCCTAACCCTATCCCCACCCCCATCCCCACCCCCATCCCCATCCCCACCCCCATCCCCACCCCCACCCCACCCCTATCCCTATCCCCACCCCCATCCCCACCCCTATCCCCATCCCCACCCCCATCCCCACCCCCACCCCCCACCCCTATCCCCACCCCACCCCCATCCCACCCCTAACCCTATCCCCACCCCCCATCCCCACCCCCATCCCCATCCCCACCCCCATCCCCACCCCCACCCCCACCCCTATCCCTATCCCCACCCCCATCCCCGCCCCCATCCCCACCCCCACCCCCATCCCCACCCCTATCCCCATCCCCACACCCATCCCCACCCCCATCCCCACCCCTATCCCCATCCCCACACCCATCCCCACCCCCATCCCCACCCCTATCCCCATCCCCACACCCATCCCCACCCCTATCCCCATCCCCCACACCATCCCCACCCCCATCCCCACACCCATCCCCACCCCCATCCCCGCCCCCACCCCCACCCCCACCCCCATCCCCACCCCTATCCCTATCCCCACACCCATCCCCACACCCATCCCCACCCCCATCCCTGCCCCCATCCCCGCCCCATCCCCACCCCCACCCCCATCCCCGCCCCCATCCCAATCCCCACCCCCATCCCCATCCCCACACCCATCCCCACCCCCATCCCCACCCCTATCCCCATCCCCACACCCATCCCCACCCCCATCCCTATCCCCACACCCATCCCACCCCCATCCCTGCCCCCATCCCCGCCCCCATCCCCACCCCCACCCCCATCCCCGCCCCCATCCCAATCCCCACCCCTATCCCTATCCCCACACCCATCCCCACCCCCATCCCTGCCCCCATCCCCGCCCCCATCCCCACCCCCACCCCCATCCCCGCCCCCATCCCAATCCCCACCCCCATCCCCATCCCCACACCCATCCCCACCCCCATCCCCACCCCTATCCCCATCCCCACCCCCATCCCCACCCCTATCCCCATCCCCACAACCCATCCCCACCCCCATCCCCACCCCCATCCCTGCCCCCACCCCCACCCCCACTCCCATCCCTATCCCCATCCCCACACCCATCCCCACCCCCCACCCCCATCCCCACCCCTATCCCCATCCCCACACCCATCCCCACCCCCATCCCCACCCCTATCCCCATCCCACACCCATCCCCACCCCCATCCCCACACCCATCCCCACCCCCATCCCCGCCCCCACCCCCACCCCCATCCCCACCCCTATCCCCATCCCCACACCCATCCCCACCCCCATCCCACCCCTATCCCCATCCCCACCCCCATCCCCACACCCATCCCCACCCCCATCCCCGCCCCCACCCCCACCCCCATCCCCACCCCTATCCCTATCCCCACACCCATCCCCACCCCCATCCCTGCCCCCATCCCCGCCCCCATCCCCACCCCATCCCCGCCCCCATCCCCACCCCCACCCCCATCCCCGCCCCCATCCCAATCCCCACCCCCATCTCCATCCCCACCCCCATCCCTGCCCCCACCCCCATCCCCACCCCCACCCCCACCCCCACCAGTGGAGGGGGAGGGGGGGGGGGTAGAGCAGCCACATGTACCCCAGTGAGATTAACAACACTTCCTCAGAAAGAGTCAGCCTTTGTTGTACAATCTTTAGAAAGTCACTCGGAACATTATGTCTCAGAATTAAATACCACATCTTTCACACTGTCTGTCTCAGGGCTGAGGCCACCACTCCAGTCTTACTGTAAATGATCTCCCTGCTGCCAAACGACAAACGTGTCCCAGTGCCAGTGAAAGCCTGAATTGTGATAACCTTTACGAGTGCAGTGTTCGTGGTGCCAGGAAACCGCCAGCTGTAAAAGCTGGTTCTCTCCGGCAGACTCAGCAGTAAAAAGTCTGACAACACCAGGTTTTAGTCCAACCGATTTATTTGATAATATTCTCACAAGCTTTCGGGGTTAGCCCCTTCCTCAGGAGGGGCTAACCTCGAAAGCTTGCTTGCTTGTGAGAATATTATCAAATAAATCGGTTGGACTAAAACCTGGTGTTGTCAGACTTTTTACTGTGTTTACGCCAGTCCAACGCCAGCATACCCACATCATGACTACTATCGACTCAGCAGGTACACGGGCTCCCAGCAGGTGAACAGCAGCCCCTGGAGATACTAAACTGAATAACACGTCACTCTCTGCTTCTTTCGGGTTCCAAACATTCCTGGAACGTGAGCCCCACGAACCGGACTGGCATTTATCACCCCTCTGTCTACCCCCTTGCTGCTTTCCGGATAAACCCAACCCACAGTTCGGGAGAAAGAGGATTTAGTCCCAGATGTCGCCACTGAGATAGATACGGGATGTCTGTTCTCCAACTTTGGCATCCTCATTTCCCCCACACACCTACTTTCCCAAACCCCACGCCCTACACACACACTCCCTGCCCCTCCCACCCAAACAGCGGGCGAAGGTGTTATCTACACCAAGAGCAGTTTACAGGAGCCCCATGCAGTCCAGTGCCTTCACAACCAGGGATACTGACACCAGGCTCTGTTTTCGAGACCTGGGGCCCTCAGCAAAGGTTCACACCACCCACCCCGCTCAGGAAGAGACGGACAGAGACAGAGGAGGAAAGCAGCTCCTCAAGGAGAGGCAGAAGTTTGTCAAAATGAGCCTCAAACCATAGACTGAGGTCTGCACATGTTTTCATCTACCCAGTAACTCAGAGTGTGAGGGACAGGCAGGGGGCTTCAGGTTCACCCTGAGTCAAGGCAGCACAGGAGGAGGAGTGAGGGAACAGATTGGAGGGGGAAAGGATTGAAGTGAGGGAAAGGATTAGAGCGGGGGAAAAATAGGAGTGACAAAATGGGGGAGAGGAGAGTGAAGGGATGGGAAGGGCAGTGGAGGGGGAGAGATTGCAGAGGATATTTAACGATGGAAGAGTTCTCTGCCTCCACCCCACACCCCAGGAGCAAATTCCTTGCAGCTGAGATCACCAGATAGTGAACAGGAACATGGACAGGGCACAGCCCAGGGATTAGAGTCAGATTTGGGGTCAGGTTTAGGGTTAGGATCAGGGTCAGTGTTAGGGTCAGCGTTAGGGTCAGGGTCAGGGTTAGGGTCAGCATTAGGGTCAGGGTTAGGATCAGCGTTAAGGTCAGGATCAGGTCAGGGTTAGGGTCAGGGTCAGGGTTAGGGTCAGGATCAGGGTCAGGGTCAGCGTTAAGGTCAGGATCAGGTCAGGGTTAGGGTCAGGGTTAGGGTCAGGGTCAGCGTTAAGGTCAGGATCAGGTCAGGGTTAGGGTCTGGGTCAGGGTCAGGGTCAGCGTTAAGGTCAGGATCAGGTCAGGGTTAGGGTCTGGGTCAGGGTCAGGGTCAGCGTTAAGGTCAGGATCAGGTCAGGGTTAGGATCAGGGTCAGGGTTAGGGTCAGGGTTAGGGTCAGGGTCAGCATTAGGGTCAGCGTTAGGGTCAGGGTCAGGGTCAGGGTCAGCATTAGGGTCAGGGTCAGGGTTAGGGTCAGGGTCAGGGTTAGGGTCAGGGTCGGGGTCAGGGTCAGCATTAGGGTCAGCGTTAGGGTCAGGGTCAGGGTCAGGGTCAGCATTAGGGTCAGGGTCAGGGTTAGGGTCAGGGTCAGGGTTAGGGTCAGGGTCAGGGTCAGCATTAGGGTCAGGGTCAGGGTTAGGGTCAGGGTCAGGGTCAGGGTTAGGGTCAGGGTCAGGGTCAGCGTTAGGGTCAGGGTCAGGGTTAGGGTCAGGGTCAGGGTCAGCATTAGGGTCAGGGTCAGGGTTAGGGTCAGGGTCAGGGTTAGGGTCAGGGTCAGGGTTAGGGTCAGGGTTAGGGTCAGGGTCAGCGTTAGGATCAGGGTCGGGGTCAGGGTCAGCATTCCCGTTCCTCTTGCTATCAGTTGGCTGAATGACTGGATTGGGGCTGAGTTTCTAAACCCCAGTGATCCTCACCTGCTGCTCTCCACATCCTTGCTGGCTTTCTCCTTCTCCTGGATTGGAGAGTCTCCGGAGTTGTAATGTTTCCGGACAATTCTCATGCCCCCGGGCTGACTGGAAGAGAGGAGAATCAGAGTAAGAGAGAGGAGGAATGGAAAAGGCTGCAGCCTCCTCCCTCAGTCAGTGAGCTTTATCAGCTGTGTGATAATACATTTACAAACCAGGATTGCTTTCCTCCTGTCCCTGTGTAAAAGCAGCCTGTTAGCCTCTGGTTGTGAACCCAGCTTTAACACACTGCTTTTCCATAGTCATGGAAATCAGCAATAACAGCAGGGGGTGCTGGAAAACTCAACGGATCTGGCAGTGTCTGTAGACAGAGAAAGAGAGGTAACGTTTCAGACTGTGTGACTGCTCACGTTAATCTCCAAACGTTAATTCTGTTTCCCTCTCCACAGACGCTGCCAGAACACTGAGTGTTGTTCAGCTTTCTCAGATTTTATTTCAGCTTTCCCGTGTCTGCAGTATTTTGAGACATGTAAAAAACCCTGAATGGGAGGATCAGCTTGTAAGTATGACACTGATATGAGATACTGTGATTAACAAGGGCAGGAAGGAGGTGGGTCTCTGTCCTTTCAGGGGTGCCTGTCTGCATTGGGCACACCCCCCAAATTTATCATTCCCCCCCCCCCGCCCCGCCCTATGCCTCCCCACCTGACCCTCATACCCCTCACCCTCCCGAAGGTGCTTGATTTCCACCCCCTCTCCCCAAAAAAATCCCAAACTTACCTGACTCTGGGATCCAATCACCTCTTCACCTTGACCCTGCCTGCAGTCCCGGCAGTGACCACTATGGGGCACTGGTGTTGCTGGGGCTGTCAGCCAATCAGATTGACTGGCAGCACATGAGGAAGGGACCCCCCCTCCCCCTCCCCCTCCCCCTCCCCCCCAGAGAGGGGCTGAAATCCCACCCTCTGTCCGGACTGCCTCACATGAGGAAGGGACTCCCCCCCAGAGAGGGGCTGAAATCCCACCCTCTGTCCGGACTGCCTCACTGCTCTGGGTTGGTCCTTCCTAACGTTGTAGGTTTGGAACTAACTTTTCAAAGGGCAGGGTGAGGAATATATCCCCAGCCAGCCCTCGGTAAAATCCAGCCCCAGGTAAACCCTAGAAAGTGGGGCCTCACAGAGTGACGTCCATTGAAACCAGCTGGTTATTGGAGACCATCTACATTCACTCCTCCATCTTGTGCACATCGTCCTGCCCCCCAATCTCAGTATTAGCCCCTCCCCGCGGCAGTGAGCTCCACCTTCTGTGGCTGAAGAAATTCTGCCTAAATTCTTTATTAGACCAATCAGTAATTAGCCCATGTTTTCTAGACTCCCCCACAAGTGAAAACAGCCACCCTCTATTCTCCACCCTCTCATCATTCAGATTACTACTTGTAAGGCTGTAAATGGGAGAGGGGAGTGTGCAGAGGGATCTGGGTGTCCTTGTGCACCAGTCACTGAAGGTAAGCGTGCGGGTGCAGCAGGCGGTGAAGAAGGCAAGTGGTATTTTGGCCTTCATTGTGAGAGGTTTTGAGTACAGGAGCAGGGATGTGTTGTTACAATTATACAGGGGCCTTGGTGAAGCCACACCTGAATATTATGTACAGTTTTGGTCTCCTTCTCTGAGGAAGGATGTTCTTGCTCTGGAGGGAGTGCAGTGAAGGTTTACCAGGCTGATTCTGGGACTGAGATTTATGAGGAGACACAGTGAGCACGTGA
>CM075747.1:2262059-2479950 GCA_037974335.1 Prionace glauca | reverse complement strand
TCACGTGCTCACTGTGTTTCGAGCCTGCCCCGCCATTCAATAAGATCATGGCTGATCTGTCATGGCTCAGTTCTCCTTCCCGCCCTCTCCCCATAACCCTTAATCCCTTCTCTTATCAAAAACCCATCAACCCGTTTCTTAAAAATATTCAGCGAGGCAGCCTCCACCACTTCAACGGGCAGAGAATTCCAGAGATTCACCACCCTTTGAGTGAAGAAGTTCCTCCTCAACTCCGTTCTAAACCCCCCCCCCTTTATCTTGAGGCTGTGCCCCCTAGACCTACTGTCTTTTTTGAGCGGGAAGAGTCTCTCCACTCTATCCTATCCATCCCATTCATCATCTTATACGTCTCAATGAGATCTCCCCTCATTCTTCTAAACTCTAACGAGTACAAGCCTAGTTTATTCAGCCTCTCCTCATAGCTCAATCCCCTCAACTCCGGTATCAGCCTAGTAAACCTCCTCTGCACACCCTCCAGGGCCAAAATATCCTTGCGCAGGTGCGGGCGCCCAAAACTGCACACAGTACTCCAGCTGCGGCCTCACCAATGCCCTATACAGCTGCAGCAAGACCTCCCTACTTTTATATTCAATCCCCCTCGCTATGAAGGCCAGCATCCCATCCTAAATATTTTTACACCCCCCCCCCCCACCCCACCACCCTCACTGGGCCAGCCGTCACTCAGCATGAAGCTTTATTTCCCATTAACACATTCTGCACCTTACCTTTATGCCATTCCTAGGCCCCTCTCGCAGTACTAAAGCCGCCTCCATCGATCCTACACATCTTTGTTACAATCTGTGTGTGCTTCCCACCACTCACTGACCTTCTACTCTGCAAAAAGTCTGACAACACCAGGTTTAAGAACATAAGAACATAAGAAATAGGAGCAGGAGTAGGCCATCTGGCCCTTCGAGCCTGCCCCGCCATTCAATAAGATCATGGCTGATCTGTCGTGACTCAGCTCCACCTTCCCGCCCTCTCCCCATAACCCTTAATCCCTTCTCTTATCAAAAACCCATCAACCCGTTCTTAAAAATATTTAGCGAGGCAGCCTCCACCACTTCAACGGCAGAGAATTCCAGAGATTCACCACCCTTTGAGTGAAGAAGTTCCTCCTCAACTCTGTTCTAAACCGCCCCCCCCTTTATCTTGAGGCTGTGCCCCCTAGTCCTACTGTCTTTTTTGAGCGGGAACAGTCCTCTCCACCTCTATCCTATCCATCCCATTTCATCATCTTATACGTCTCAATGAGATCTCCCCTCATTCTTTTAAACTCTAACGAGTACAAGCCTAGTTTATTCAGCCTCTCCTCATAGCTCAATCCCCTCAACTCCGGTATCAGCCGAGTAAACCTCCTCTGCACTCCCTCCAGGGCCAAAATATCCTTGCGCAGGTGCGGCGCCCAAAACGCACACAGTACTCCAGCTGCGGCCTCACCAATGCCCTATACAGCTGCAGCAAGACCTCCCTACTTTTATATTCAATCCCCTTCGCTATGAAGGCCAGCATCCCATTCGCCTTCCTGACCACCTGCTGCACCTGCAAGCTGGGTTTTTGCGACTCATGCACAAGGACCCCGAGGTCCCTCTGCACCGTCGCCTGCTGCAGTTTTTCGCCCCGTAAGTAATAGTCCTTCCTACCATTCCTCCTACCAAAGTGGACCACCTCACACTTGCCAACATTAAATTCCATTTGCCATTTCCTGGCCCATTCGCCCAGCCTATCTAGATCCTTCTGCAGACTCTCCACACCCTCCGCACAATTTGCCTTTCCCCCAATCTTGGTGTCATCAGCAAATTTCGACACCCTGCACTCGGTTCCCTCCTCCAGACCATCTATATAAATGGTAAATAGCTGAGGCCCCAGCACCGACCCCTGGGGCACCCCACTAGTCACCAACCGCCAATCCGAATAGCATCCATTGACCCCCACTCTCTGCCTCCTATTTGACAACCAATCCTCTATCCACGCTAACACCCTACCCCCAACTCCATGTCCCCTGACCTTCTGCAATAACCTCTTGTGAGGTACCTTGTCAAACGCCTTCTGAAAATCCAGAAAGACCACATCCACCGGCTCTCCTCCATCCACTGCCCTAGACACATCCTCATAGAACTCCAGTAAATTTGTCAGACACGACTTCCCTTTAATGAAACCGTGTTGCGTCCGCCCTATCAAGCAATTCCCCTCAAGATGCCTCGCTATTTCCTCCTTAATGACGGTTTCTAACATTTTACCTACCACAGACGTTGAAACTAACCGGCCTATAATTTCCCGGCCTTTTGCCTGGCACCCTTCTTAAACAACGGCGTAACATTAGCCGTTTTCCAATTCTTCCGGCACTTCCCCGAATCCAGCGACGTCTGGAAAATAACCACCAAGGCATCCACTATCACCTCCGCCATTTCTTTCAGAACCCTCGGATGCATTCCATCCGGTCCTGGGGACTTGTCCACAATCAGCCCCTCCAGTCTGTCGAGCACCACCTCTCTAGTAACAGTAATGTCATTAAGACCCTCCATTCCTACCACCTTTCCATCGCTAACACCCGGCAAATTATTCACGTCCTCCTCCGTGAAGACAGAAACAAAGAAGTTATTCAAGACCTTAGCCATATCCCTATCCCCTACCACTAGCTCCCCTTTCTCATCCTCTAAAGGACCAACGTTTACCCTAGCCAGCCTCTTCCTTTTTATATATTATAAAAACTCTTGCTATCCTTTTTTATATTAAGTGCTAGCCCAGCCTCATAGCTTCTCCTACCCTCCTTTATCAATTTCTTTGTCAATCTTTGTTGACATTTAAACCTTTCCCAATCCTCTTCTCGCCCACTGCTCTTAGCTACTCTAAACTCCTCCGCTTTTAATTTAACACTTTCCTTCACCTCCTTCGTTATCCACGGCTTATTACCTCTCCTCCTACTGTCCTTTTTAACCATCGGAATAAATTTCGCTGAGCACCAAGAAAGATTTCCTTAAAGATCCTCCACTGCTCCTCAGCAGACCTACCTTCCAACGCGTTCCCCCAGTCCACATTCGCCAATTCTTCTCTCATCCTACCATACTCCCCTCTATTCAAACAAAGGACGCGTGTCCTGGGAACCCACTTTCTCCTCCTCCATCTGCACCAGAAACTCCACCATACAATGATCACTCTCTCCAAGAGGATCCTTCACCGCAAGGTCCCCTAATTCTACCCGCCTCATTACATAGCACCAGATCCAAGATAGCTCGCTCCCTCGTCGGATCCAACACACACTGTTCAAGGTTTAGTCCAACCGATTTATTTGATAATATTCTCACAAGCTTTCGAGGTTACCCTCTTCGTCAGGTGAATGGAGAGTTCTGACCTCAGACAGAGCATATAAAGCACAGACAGTTGCTGATTAGAATGCGAATCCTTACACCTAACCTGCTGTTCAAGTCTTAAAGTGGCTGATAATGTGAGTGGAAGGAGCACTGATCACAGGTTAAAGAGATGTGTATTGTCTCCAGACAGTACAGTAAGTGAGGTTTTACAAACCAGGCAAGTGACTTTGTCAGACTTTTTACTGTGTTTACGCCAGTCCAATGCCGTCACACCCACATCACTTCTACTCTGCTCCAGCCCCATCCCCTTTACAGAGTAAAGTTTCTCCCTCTCTTTAAAGAAGAGTTATCCAGACTCGAGGCGCTAACTCGGTTTCTCTCCTCAGCCGCAGCCAAACCTGCTGAATTTATCCAGATTTTTATTTCAGATTTCCAGCGTCTACAGTATTTTGCTTTTATTTTAGTGCACAATTATTCTCCCTGTCCCTCTTGTTTCCTCTCTCACTCTCTCTCTCTCGCTCTCGATTCGTTGGAATGCCTGGGACCCAACAAGCTGGAGGTGATTTATTAAACACTGATGATGAAACCTCAGTGTGACTCTGTGTCCCCTCTCCTTCCTCCCCCAATGAATGAGCCCACATTCAACTCCATGTTATTTAACCCCAGATTAATCCTCAATCTCCTGTTGTTATTTTACTGTTTCAGCCCATCATATCTACCATTCAGCCATCATATCTACCATTCAGCCCTCATATCTACCATTCAGCCCATCATATCTACCATTCAGCCCATCATATCTACCATTCAGCCCATCATATCTACAACAACTCTCTGTAGGAGCCTCATCTAGTGCCAATTTCCTGCCTTCTCCTTGTGAACCCTGCAATTATTTTTCCCAATGGATCATTATTCCTATTAAAATTCCTGATTGAACCTTTTTCCATTGCACTCTCAGGCAGTGCATTCCACTCAAGCCACTCACTGGGTGAAAATCTTTTGCAAATATCGCTTTTGCTTCTTTTGACTATTATTTTCAATCCGTGCCCTCTCGTCTCGACACTTCACGGCTCCCTGTTCATGTCTGATCCTCTGATTCTTTCAATCAGTAACCTCCCTCCTTCCCTCCCTCCCTCCCTCCCTCCTTCCCTCCCTCCTTCCCTCCCTCCCTCCCTCCCTCCTTCCCTCCCTCCCTCCCTCCCTCCTTCCCTCCCTCCCATCCCTCCCTCCTTCCCTCCCTCCCTTCCTCCCTCCCCTCCCTCCTTCCCCTCCCTCCTTCCCTCCCTCCCTCCCTCCCTCCCTCCCTCCTTCCCTCCCTCCCTCCTTCCCTCCCTCCCTCCCTCCTTCCCTCCCTCCCTCCCTCTCTGCCTTCCCTCCCTCCCTCCTTCCCTCCTCCCTCCCTCCCTCCCTCCTTCCCTCCCTCCTTCCCTCCCTCCCTCCCTCCCTCCCTCCTTCCCTCCCTCCCTCCCTCCTTCCCTCCCTCCCTCTCTCCTTTCCCTCCCTCCCTCCTTCCCTCCTTCCCTCCCTCCCTCCTTCCCTCCCTCCCTCCCTCCTTCCCTTCCTCCCTCCTTCCCTCCCTCCCTCACCCATTTCCCACAATCCTGTTGGTTTCGACACTCAGCTCCCCTCAGGTCCCAGTCCCCCAGTGCAGCGACCATCAGCTCAAAGCTGAAGTCACACTAACCTGCACCCACTGCCAAACAAACAGACAATGTTAAAGTTTGTTTACTAGTCACAAGTAGGCTTACATTAACACTGCAATGAAGTTACTGTGAAAATCCCCTAGTCGCCACACTCTGGCACCTGTTCGGGTGCACTGAAGGAGAATTTAGCCAATCCACCTACCCAACATGTCTTTCCAACTGTGGGAGAAAACCAGAGCATCCAGAGGAAACCCACGCAGATACGGGGACAATGTGCAGACTCCGTACAGACAGTGACCAAGCCAGGAATTGAATCTGGGTCCTTGGCTCCATCAGGCAGTAGTGCTAATCACTGTGCCGCCCAATGCTGGAAATAGTCAGCAGGTCAGTCAGCGTTTGTGGAGTGAGAAAGGGTTAATGAACAGAATTTTACAGCCTTACTCGTCCCGAAGCCATACAATCCCACCAGAGTTCAGCAGAGCATCATCCAGACTGCCCTCGCCTGCTCCGATTCCCGTGGCAGGCGAGTGGGAAAATTCCCCCAGTGTTTCAGTTTTGATGACCATGAGTCAGAATTGTAACCATTGCTCTAAAGTTTCCAATTCTTAATCTGCTCGATATGTCAACACAAGCTGGGATTTTAACCGGGCAAGTGGGAATTTAGGGCACAGGGTCAGCCCAGGCAGTAATTAGCAATAACCTCCTCATCTTGCCTTGAAATTATATCACCGTTCCTTCACTGTCACTGAAGCAAAATCCTGGAACTCTCTCCCTAACAGCACTGAGACACTGGGAACAGAGACACTCCCAGAGACTGGGAACAGAGACTACACAGTAAGAAGTCTCACAACACCAGGTTAAAGTCCAAAGGGTTTATTTGGCCTTCATAGCGAGGAGATTGAATATAAAAGTAGGGAGGTCTTGCTGCAGCTGTATAGGGCATTGGTGAGGCCGCAGCTGGAGTACTGTGTGCAGTTTTGGGCGCCGCACCTGCGCAAGGATGTTTTGGCCCTGGAGGGAGTGCAGAGGAGGTTTACTCGGCTGATACCGGAGTTGAGGGGATTGAGCTATGAGGAGAGGCTGAATAAACTAGGCTTGTACTCGTTAGAGTTTAGAAGAATGAGGGGAGATCTCATTGAGACGTATAAGATGATGAATGGGATGGATAGGATAGAGGTGGAGAGACTCTTCCCGCTCAAAAAAGACAGTAGGACTAGGGGGCACAGCCTCAAGATAAAGGGAGGGGCGGTTTAGAACAGAGTTGAGGAGGAACTTCTTCACTCAAAGGGTGGTGAATCTCTGGAATTCTCTGCCCGTTGAAGTGGTGGAGGCTGCCTCGCTAAATATTTTTAAGAAACGGGTTGATGGGTTTTTGATAAGAGAAGGGATTAAGGGTTATGGGGAGAGGGCGGGAAGGTGGAGCTGAGTCACGACAGATCAGCCATGATCTTATTGAATGGCGGGGCAGGCTCGAAGGGCCAGATGGCCTACTCCTGCTCCTATTTCTTATGTTCTTATGTTCAAACGCCACTAGCTTTTGGAGTGCTGCCCCTTCATCAGGGTTCTTCACTCACCTGATGAAGGGGCAGTGCTCCGAAAGCTAGTGGTGTTTGCTACCAAATAAACCTATTGGACTTTACCTGGTGTTGTGAGACTTCTTACTGTGTTTATCCCAGTCCAACGCCGGCATCTCTGCAACAGAGACCACCCAGAGACTGGGAACAGAGACACACCCCACCCAAGGAGCAAAAGGTTCTGTAACTTCGAAGTTTGGGATTGGCATCAGCAGATCCGGAATTCTATGAATATCTTTGCGAGTTGCAAGGTCCTGGGAACTGCCAGTGTTCTCCTGGATTACTGAGATCCAACAGAGAATATTCCTGGTCAGAATAGTGAACTTTGTTCCACTACAGACAGTTTTTTAATGAGTCCCTGAATGTTTGCGTGTGCCAGGTTCCATTGCAGTCACTGGCCAGCTGTCTGCTTTAATGATTCGAGTAATTAATATTGTGATTCTGCTCTCACTCCAGAGCAATTCTTATTTCTGTTTTTGGTCCAGAAGTTTCAGCTTAAACTGAGCAGGTCCTGCACTGAATAACACTTTGGTGAGTTCAAATGCAAAACTAGACATTCACTTTTTAGGAGAAAATTAAACCCAGTATTTTAACTGTTTCGCTGCCAGAGTTTACACCAACAATCCCCAAATTCCACCCAATCTGATCTCTGCTAATCAGACAAGAACTGCATTATTCCATCGAAACAGTGACCATAGGATCCACACACTGACCCGTACACTGACCCACACACTAACCCACACACTGACCCACACACTGACCCACACACTGAACCCACACACTGACCCCCACACTGAACCCACACACTGACCCACACACTGACCACACACTGAACCCACACACTGACCCACACACTGACCCACACACTGACCCACACACTGACCCACACACTGACTCCCACACTGAACCCACACACTGACCCCCACACTGAACCCACACACTGACCCACACACTAACCCACACACTGACCCACACACTGACCCACACACTGAACCCACACACTGACCCCCACACTGAACCCACATACTGACCCACACACTGACCCACACACTGAACCCACACACTGACCCCCACACTGAACCCACACACTGACCCACACACTGACCCACACACTGACCCACACACTGACCCACACACTGACTCCCACACTGAACCCACACACTGAACCCACACACTGACCCACACACTGAACCCACACACTGACCCACACACTGACCCACACACTGAACCCACACACTGACCCACACACTGAACCCGCACACTGAACCCACACACTGAACCCACACACTGAACCCACACACTGACCCACACACTGAACCCACACACTGAACCCACACACTGAACCCACACACTGACCCAGCACACTGAACCCACACAATGACCCACACACTGACCCACACACTGAACCCACACACTGACCCACACACTGAACCCGCACACTGACCCACACACTGAACCCACACACTGAACCCACACACTGACCCACACACTGAACCCACACACTGAACCCACACACTGACCCACACACTGAACCCACACACTGAACCCACACACTGACCCACACACTGAACCCACACACTAAATCCACACACTGACCCACAAACTGACCCACACACTGAACCCACACACTGACCCACACACTGAACCCACACACTGACCCACACACTGACCCACACACTGAACCCACACACTGACCCACACACTGAACCCACACACTGAACCCACACACTGACCCACACACTGAACCCACACACTGACCCACACACTGAACCCACACACTAAATCCACACACTGACCCACAAACTGACCCACACACTGAACCCACACACTGAACCCACACATTGACCCACACACTGACCCACACACTGAACCCACACACTGACCCACACACTGACCCACACACTGAACCCACACACTGAACCCACACACTGACCCACACACTGACCCACACACTGACCCACACACTGACCCACACACTGACCCACACACTGAACCCACACACTGACCCACACACTGAACCCACACACTAAATCCACACACTGACCCACACACTGAACCCACACACTGAACCCACACACTGACCCACACACTGACCCACACACTGAACCCACACACTGACCCACACACTGAACCCACACACTGAACCCACACACTGACCCACACACTGACCCACACACTGAACCCACACACTGAACCCACACACTGACCCACACACTGAACCCACACACTGACCCACACACTGACTCACACACTGAACCCACACACTGACCCACACACTGACCCACACACTGAACCCACACACTGACCCACACACTGAACCCACACACTGACCCACACACTGAACCCACACACTGACCCACACACTGACCCACACACTGAACCCACACACTGACCCACACACTGACTCACACACTGAACCCACACACTGACCCACACACTGACCCACACACTGAACCCACACACTGACGCACACACTAAACCCACACACTAAACTCACACACTGACCCACACACTGACCCACACACTGAACCCACACACTGACCCACACACTGAACCCACACACTGAACCCACACACTGACCCACACACTGAACCCACACACTGACGCACACACTGACCCACACACTGAACCCACACACTGACCCACACACTGACCCACACACTGAACCCACACACTGACCCACACACTGACCCACACACTGAACCCACACACTGACCCACACACTGAACCCACACACTAAATCCACACACTGACCCACACACTGACCCACACACTGAACCCACACACTGACCCACACACTGACCCACACACTGAACCCACACACTAAATCCACACACTGACCCACACACTGAACCCACACACTAAATCCACACACTGACCCACACACTGAACCCACACACTAAATCCACACACTGACCCACACACTGAACCCACACACTAAATCCACACACTGACCCACACACTGATCCACACACTGAACCCACACACTGACCCACACACTGAACCCACACACTGACCCACACACTGAACCCACACACTGACCCACACACTGAACCCACACACTGAACCCACACACTGACCCACACACTGAACCCACACACTGACCCACACACTGACCCACACAGTGAACCCACACACTGACCCACACACTGACCCACACAGTGAACCCACACACTGAACCCACACACAGACCCACACAATGACCCACACACTAAACCCACACACTGACCCACACACTGACCCACACACTGAACCCACACACAGACCCACACACTGACCCACACACTAAACCCACACACTGACCCACACACTGACCCAAACACTGAACCCACACACTGAACCCACACACAGACCCACACACTGACCCACACACTGAACCCACACACTGACCCACACACTAAACCCACACACAGACCCACACACTGACCCACACACTAAACACACACAGACCCACACTCTGACCCACACACTAAACCCATACACTGACCCACACACTGACCCACACACTAAACTCATACACTGACCCACACACTAAACCCACACACAGACCCACACACTGACCCACACACTAAACCCACACACTGACCCACACACTGACCGACACATTGACCCACACACTGACCCACACACTGACCCACACACTAAACCTACACACTGACCCACACACTGACCGACACATTGACCCACACACTGACCCACACACTGACCCACACACTAAACCCACACACTGACCCACACACTGACCCACACATTGACCCACACACTGACCCACACACTGAACCCACACACTGACCCACACACTAAACCCACACACTGACCCACACACTGACCCACACATTGACCCACACACTGACCCTCACACTAACCCACATGCTCCAGGCACTGCTGGGCCAGGGATTCCCAGGTCCATGGGGATGTTGCACTTTTTTAAGGAGGCTTTGAGGGTGTCTGGGAGCGTTTCCTCCACCCTCCTGATGCTCGATTGCCTCATTGACATTCTGAGTCGAGTGCTTACTTGAGGAATCCCGTGTCAGGCATGTGGAGGTGTGGCCTGCCCAGCAGAGCTGATCAAACATGACCATTGCTTCGATACCAGGGATGTTGGCCTGAGTGAGAACACTGATGGTGATGTGCCTATCCTATCAATGGATTTCCAGCATCTTGCAGAGGCAGCATTGGTGATATTTCTCCAGTGTTCTGAGGTGCCTGCTGGAGACCATGAGATTGAGGTCTGAGGTCCTGGACTTCAAACACATTCTTCCTCAGGCAACTGAAGATCATCATCGAGATCTGCCCTTGTTGACAGTAGGCTCCCAAGATGTCAAAAGTGGTCCGCATTGTCCAAGACCTCGTCATGGATTTTGATAAGCGGGTGGGGGAAGCAATACTGTGTGGTGGGGCAGGTTAGTAAAGGACCGTTGTCTTACAGATGTTTAGTGTAAGGCCCAAGTTCCTGTTTCCTTGGTGAAAATGTTGATGGTGGCTTAGAACTCAGACTTTGAGTGTACACAGATACAAGCATCATCTACATTCTGTTGGTCAATGACCGAGGATTGGTCAACCTTGGATCTGGCTTGCAGGGGTCAGAGGTTGAATGGATTCCTATTTGTTCTGTGGTTTAGCTCCACTCCAGGGCATTACTGGAGGATTGCTGCATTGCTGGCTAAACAAATAACAGTAACTGGATAGAATAGGAACAGGCCCTTCAGCCCAACTAGGTCCATGCTAGGGAACTGTATTCAAGCTTCTTCCATCATTATTGGCCTCACCCTATCAGCTTATCCTCCATTCCGTTTACACTTGTGTTTATACTGATTCCCCTTAAAATATCTCCTTTAGGCCTATAGGCCCCCAAATAGTCAACGGCAATTAGTAGAACAAATATGCAGGGAGATTGGGGAGACTTGTAGGAGTAATAGAGTTTCACAATAGGGGATTTTAATTTTCCGGACATCGACTCAGACTGCCATTGTGTTAAGAGCTTAGATGGGGTAGGATTTGTTAAGTGTGTTGAGGAAAGTTTCATCAGGCAGCAAGTGGAGGGTCCGACTTGGGAAAGGATAAAACTTGATCCGCCTTTAGGAAATAGGGCGGGGGCCGTCATCACTCAGGCCACTGAGTACAGAAGCTGGAAAGTTATGTTGCAGTTGTACCGGGCATTAGTGAGGCCACACCTGGAGTATTACGTTCAGTTTTGGTCACCTTGCTATAGGAAAGATATTATCAAAATGGAGAGAGTGCAGAAGAGATTTACATAAGAACATAAGAAATAGGAGCAGGAGTCGGCCATCTCGCCCTTCGAGCCTGCCTCGCCATTCAATAAGATCATGGCTGATCTGTCGTGGCTCAGCTCCACCTTCCCGCCCTCTCCCCATAACCCTTAATCCCCTCTCTTATCAAAAACCCATCAACCCGCGTCTTAAAAATATTTAGCGAGGCAGCCTCCACCACTTCAACGGGCAGAGAATTCCAGAGATTCACCACCCTTTGAGTGAAGAAGTTCCTCCTCAACTCCGTTCTAAACCGTCCCCCCCTTTATCTTGAGGCTGTGCCCCCTAGTCCTACTGTCCTTTCTGAGCGGGAAGAGTCTCTCCACCTCTACCCTATCCATCCCATTCATCATCTTATACGTCTCAATGAGATCTCCCCTCATTCTTCTAAACTCTAACGAGTACAAGCCTAATTTATTCAGCCTCTCCTCATAGCTCAATCCCCTCAACTCTGGTATCAGCCTAGTAAACCTCCTCTGCACTCCCTCCAAGGCCAAAGTATCCTTGTGTAACTACGGCGCCCAAAACTGCACACAGTACTCCAGCTGCGGCCTCACCAATGCCCTATACAGCTGCAGCAAGACCTCCCTACTTTTATATTGAATCCTCCTCGCTATGAAGGCCAGCATCCCATTCGCCTTCCTGACCACCTGCTGCACCTGCAAGCTGGGTTTTTGCGACTCATGCACAAGGACCCCGAGGTCCCTCTGCACCGTCGCATGCTGCAGTTTTTCGCCCCGTAAGTAATAGTCCTTCCTACCATTCTTCCTACCAAAGTGGACCATCTCGCACTTGCCAACATTAAATTCCATTTGCCATTTCCTGGCCCATTCGCCCAGCCTATCTAGATCCTTCTGCAGACTCTCCCCACCCTCCGCACAATTTGCCTTTCCACCAATTTTTACAAGGATATTGCCAGGATTCAAGGGAATGAGTTATAGGGAGAGATTGGACAGGCTAGGACTTTTTTCTTCAGAATGTAGGAGATTGAGGGATGATCTTATGGAGATGTATAAGATCCTGAGAGGCATGGATAGGGTGAATGCACTCAGTCTTTTTCCCAGGGTTGGGGAATCGAGAGCTAGAGGGCATCGGTTTAAGTTCAGAGGGGAAAGAATTAATGGGAACCTGAGGAGCAACTTTTTTTTATGCAGAGGGTGGTACGTGTGTGGAATGAGCTGCTGGGAGAAGTGGTTGAGGTAGGGACATTTAAAAGGCATTTGGACAGATACAAGGATCAGAAAGGTTTAGAGGAATATGGGCTAAATGCAGGCACAGTGGGTTAGCTTCGTCAGGTTTTTTGATTGGCACGGACCCGTTTGGGCCGAAGGGCCTTCTTCGTGTTGTATATTCTATGATTCTTTGAAACAGCCTCTCAGAATCTTATCCATATCAATATGATCCTCTCACATTCTTCTAACACTCATACAGACTCCTTCTAGTCAACTGAACAATCCGCTCAGCCCAGGAATTCATGTGAAGAATTCTCGTGTGCTCAAAAGTCACCCTGGCCACAGAGTTTCTTATCCAATGGGCTGTATCTAGGTTATAACTCTCAGGAAAGAATAATGAGGCTGAAGATTGGGTAACCTGAAAATGGCCTCAGAAAGCCTCAATTGGTCATTTCTGGGTGACCACCTGATGCCCGGCTGCCCCTTGTAAAATCCCAGTGGGGTGGAGGGGTGGGGTGTGGGGGGAGGGAGTGTGGAACAGGAGCCACCAACGATCCTGTACCCTCCCAGGTCCATCGAGCCTGCTCTCCTGTGAACATCACTCAGTCCAGGGTTTTCAGATGTGGAGAAGCGCAGAGATAGGGGCAATGATCAAATATTCTCACTGATAAATCCAGGAAGGAATTCAGGAGAAACTTTACTATTCAGGCAGCTATCTAGGATGGAAATGAGGAGAATTATTTTCACTCAGTGCGATGTGAAGGTTTGGAATTCTCTGTCGCAAGGAGCTGTAGATGTTTGATTTACGAGTATAATCTCTGAACACTGACACAGTCATATTTCTGTCACATTTTTCATGAGTTCAGGACATCAAAAAGCATTTAATTGGCAAAGAAATACTTTCTCTCACAGGGTGGTGTCACGGTTGTGATGTAGAAAACATGGCAGTCATTTTGTGATGTGGGTATGCCGGCGTTGGACTGGCGTAAACACAGTAAAAAGTCTGACAACACCAGGTTTTAGTCCAACCGATTTATTTGATAATATTCTCACAAGCTTTCGGGGTTAGCCCCTTCGAAGGGGCTGACAAAGGGACTAACCCCGAAAGCTTGTGAGAATATTATCAAATAAATAGGTTGGACTAAAACCTGGTGTTGTCAGACTTTTTACAGTCATTTTGTGCACAGCAAGACTCCACAAACAGCTCTGTGATAATGAGAACTAGAAAGAGGTGGAGATGATACAGACGCAACAATATTCAGGAAGTGACACAGTAAAGTCATTTGATTTATTGTTTTGGCATTTATTACATTTCAATACTTTACAAAAACACGGTCTAATATAGGATTTAAAAAAAGGTTCTGAATATCACAGGTTTTAAAGACAGCAGAGTGTAAAATGCAGATCTGATGTGTTGGTAATCACATGTCCCTAATCTTTGTACAATTGAAGTTAAACATCATCAGTTTTTTGATTTCTTCCTTTGCTCATAATTTGCGACAGTCTCGACACAATCTCCTTTTCCTGTTTCTGCACCGTCTCATGTCTCTAAGGAATTTCTTTCTACGTTAGACAATATACTGATGGAGCAGACGCCACATTCAACAACACAGAATCACCTGGAATCTCTTCAAATGTTACTCAGGTGAAGTGTGAGGTGAGATGGAGAGAGCGTGGTGGAGCGGTGGATACTGAAATGAATATATTCAGGGTCTGATACCTTGTTGAATTTGGCCATTTGGCCCATCGAGTCCGCTCCGCCATTCCATCATGGCTGATATGCTCCTCATCCCCATTTTCCTGCCTTCTCCCCGTAACCCTTCAACCCATTCCCAATTAAAAACCTGTTTAACTCCACCACAAATTTATCCACCACACTTTGGGGTAGCAAATTCCACAGGTTCCAATATTAGGAAGTCGTTGAGAATTTAGTTGCTACGTTAAATCCAAGGTGAAAAGCAGAGTCTGAAGCAATTCAAGGGTTGAAGCAGTGAAATGCCTTGACGGAGAGAAGGTCCGACCATAACCCAGTGACAGGCCTCTGCCAGCAATCCAAGAGAGTGAGAAACTGCCCACTGGTGACCTCAATATCAGAGGCTCTTTCAGGGAAAACTTCCCAGCTTAATGCTGACTGAGGACCAGATCTGAGATCAGGTTCAGAGGAGTGAGGTTAGTCTGGACATTGACCATCAGTGTGGAAAGTAGGGAGGGTTTGTTTCCCTGTGTCCCCTTTAGCCAGTGATTCTCTCGGACATGAGATCAGTTGTTACTCAAGTGACATTCAAAGGGACCTCCCAGTTTCTCAGTAAGAGACAAACAGGAGCAACTGGAAACTGGAAGATTTGTGCTCCCTTTCAGTCTGCTCCAGAAACAAATGTTAATCTGTCAAAATATTTTCTAACGCTGGAGTTACTGAGCTGATTGGCAGTGTGTTCCATGAGTTAGAAATCCTCAGTTGGGTCATGTGCAGTTACCCATGTCATTATCCTCAGGCTCTATGCTAATCACATTCAAGGACAGTTTCTGTCTCTTCATTCAGCAAGAACTCAATCTTCACTTGGTGATGGGGAATCAGAAAGCAGTCAACAGAGATAGAACACAAAAGAATCCTCCTCATTGCCAGAGGCAGAAAAACAACAAAATATGATATCTTCTTTGGTTCAACTATTCCCAATAAAAGGGTTCTTTCTGAACTGGAGCCTGGTCATCTCTCTGTCACACTGCAAAAACACTGAAGGAGTTTTAAGCTTCAACTCAGAGCTGGGGCAGTGTCTGAACTGCCACAATCAAACTGTGATATTGTCAAAACCAATTATCCATCTGAGGAGTGTGCAATCTCTCAGTCTGCGGCAGGGGAATTTTATTACACTGAATCTGACAATTACCATTGATCAGAAGCAGGCCATTCAGCCCAATGCTCCCTGCTTTCTATTCCACCTGAACCTCTTCCCATTCAAATGATCTCTTCCCACCCAGCCCCACTTCCTCTCACCCATGGAGACACCAGCATTGGTCTCAGACAGGCACAGTAAGAAGTCTCACAACACCCAATTAAAGTCCAACAAGTTTATTTGGAATGATCTGATGAAGGGGCAGCGTTCCGAAATCTGTTGGGCTTTAACGTGATGTCGTGAGATTTCTTACTTCCTGCAGGCCAATCCTCCTGCTCTCTGGTTTACCCACTCCACACAGCCCCTTCTGGCTGAGTCTGATGTGTTACATGGAGCTGATTCAATGTGAAGGGAGTAACAAATGTGGCGAAAATTTAAACAAAACTATATTTTATTCCTTCACAATCCATTGGTTGGACATTCTCCCATTGAATATAAAAACAGCGCTGAACACTCCACTTGGTGCAGTGATGATGGTTCGGATTATCTTCTAGCCCAGACCAATATCTGCACCAGTGAAACTGCTCTGCAATTGGGAGACAAAAAGCAGTTTGATGCAACAAAGCTCAAACTGTCAGTCAGAAAATGACGATTTGCGTATCACAGGGCGGGAGTAACAACGGGCCAGGAGTAATCACAGGCTGGGAGTAACCACAGGCCGGGAGTAACCACAGGCCGGGAGTAACCACAGGCCGGGAGTAATCACAGGCCGGGAGTAACCACAGGCCGGGAGTAATCACAGGCCGGGAGTAATCACAGGCCGGGAGTAACCACAGGCAGGGAGTAACCACAGGCCGGGAGTAACCACAGGCCGGGAGTAATCACAGGCCGGGAGTAATCACAGGCCGGGAGTAATCACAGGCCGGGAGTAACCACAGGCCGGGAGTAACCACAGGCCGGGAGTAACCACAGGCCGGGAGTAACCACAGGCCGGGAGTAACCACAGGCCGGGAGTAACCACAGGCCGGGAGTAATCACAGGCCGGGAGTAATCACAGGCCGGGAGTAATCACAGGCCGGGAGTAATCACAGGCTGGGAGTAATCACAGGCCGGGAGTAACTCAGGAAAGGATAATGCACGAACACAGGCCGGGAGTAATCACAGGCCGGGAGTAACCACAGGCCGAGAGTAACTCGGGAGAGGATAATGCACAAACTGGGAGATTGCTTCTGAATTCTGAGAGGATGTAAACAATGTTGTATCATGGAGACAATTTTAAACTAGCCTCTTCTTGTTTGCTAAGGGATTACACAGCAGCAGAAACATCCAACTCTCTCCTTGCGTTTATCCATGGATTTACCCCTCATTATTCTGCGTGGCATTGCCCTCTTTTTAAAAATGCTAACATCTTTCATTTTCCAAAACCTCCCAGCTCTGGGTGTTTCTGTGTTCATGTCCAGCCTCTCCCTACATCCAGGAACCACACTCCCTCTCTCAACCCTGGGGGAAGGAGATAATGTCTGACCTCCTTTCCCCAAGGACTTGAACTCTGGGATAGTTTGACCTCAAACCTGATTTTAACTTGCCTGGAGGGTGATGTGGTCAAAATCCCCAGGGCTACTAAACAGCAAAGAATATAAACAACGGAGCTTCCCATAAAACCTAGAAACGCTCAGAGCCCATGGGTCGATCTTAATCCTGATTGGACATTGAGTGAAAGTGATGTGATTATTGGAAGGGTCTTTCTCATTCTCCATCTGAATCCTGTTCAAACACTTGCAGTTACGTCTGGATAAGATGCTCTGTCAGAGAAGTCAGAGACACAAGGAGAATGTGTAAACTCCACACAGACAGTGACCCAAGCCTGGAATCAAACCCAGGTCCCTGGAGCTGTGAAGCAGCAGTGCTAATCACTGTGCCACCGTGCCACCCAACACTCCATTCACACTGCTTGTGATTTCAGAGACACTGACAGGGTTAGAGTGTTCAATTCACATCAGCAAAGACCTCAAAATGAAGCAAACTGAGAGGAACAAGCAAGAGGAACATGGATAAGACTGTCAGAAAAATATCAAAATTGGAAGACCTTCAACAACAGAAACCTCTAGAAGAAGCAAAGAAGCTCAGATAGATTCTGTGATCGTCAAAGTAGATGATGAGTAATTTGTGGGCTTTGAATGAGATGGATTACACATTCCCACAGAGTGCACTTAGTCAACTTGTGGCAGCTCCTCTTCAATTTAGGACAGTATCAGAAAGAGTTAGTGTCTTTTTGGGAGAAGGATGAAGGATCTTTCTGCTGGGGTGTGCAGACTCACTCCTTTGCCTCCTCCGTGAGGAACTGCTGACAATCAATGTCTCCTTGCACCTCTGGCGAGCCTTTCACCTTCACCCCGGTCTTTGGTTCAACGCACCAGCATTTCCCACGCTGCCCATGGAGAGATGGGTGACACTGTGGAGTAAAACACACAGCAATTTCTTCCAACAATTGCATTCAGTCCAATCCATACATTGACAAAAGGACAGCTCAATATCAGCACTTGCAAGTTGGAAATGCTGATAGTCAGAGGTTCTCAATAACTGGAACATTCGACGATTAAAGAATTCCAATCAGAGAAACTGGCAGAAAACCCAAAACAAATCCTGTTCACAATAGTTAAGCATCAAAAAAAAACCTAATTTATCAAATTAAAAAGGTGCAGACAATAACTCTGTATCTAACCCCGTGCTGTACCTGTCCTGGGAGTGTTTGATGGGGGGACAGTGTAAAGGGAGCTATACTCTGTATCTAACCCCGTGCTGTACCTGTCCTGGGAGTGTTTGATGGGGGGACAGTGTAGAGGGAGCTTTACTCTGTATCTAACCCCGTGCTGTACCTGTCCTGGGAGTGTTTGATGGGGGGACAATGTAGAGGGAGCTTTACTCTGTATCTAACCCCGTGCTGTACCTGTCCTGGAAGTGTTTGATGGGGACAGTGTAGAGGGAGCTTTACTCTGTATCTAACCCCGTGCTGTACCTGTCCTGGGAGTGTTTGATGGGGGACAGTGTACAGGGAGCTTTATTCTGTATCTAACCCCGTGCTGTACCTGTCCTGGGAGTGTTTGATGGGGGACAGTGTACAGGGAGCTTTATTCTGTATCTAACCCCGTGCTGTACCTGTCCTGGGAGTGTTTGATGGGGGGACAGTAGAGGGAGCTTTACTCTGTATCTAACCCCGTGCTGTAGCTGTCCTGGGAGTGTTTGATGGGGGACAGTGTAGAGGGAGCTTTGCTCTGTATCTAACCCTGTGCTGTACCTGTCCTGGGAGTGTTTGATGGGGGGGACAGTAGAGGGAGCTTTACTCTGTATCTAACCCCGTGCTGTACCTGTCCTGGGAGTGTTTGATGGGGGGGACAGTAGAGGGAGCTTTACTCTGTATCTAACCCCATGCTGTACCTGTCCTGGGAGTGTTTGATGGGGGACAGTGTAGAGGGAGCTTTACTCTGTATCTAACCCCGTGCTGTACCTGTCCTGGGAGTGTTTGATGGGGACAGTGTAGAGGGAGCTTTACTCTGTATGTAACCCTGTGCTGTACCTGTCCTGGGAGTGTTTGATGGGGGGGACAGTAGAGGGAGCTTTACTCTGTATCTAACCCTGTGCTGTACCTGTCCTGGGAGTGTTTGATGGGGGACAGTGTAGAGGGAGCTTTACTCTGTATCTAACCCCATGCTGTACCTGTCCTGGGAGTGTTTGATGGGGATAGTGTAGAGGGAGCTTTACTCTGTATCTAACCCCATGCTGTACCTGTCGTGGGAGTGTTTGATGGGGACAGTGTAGAGGGAGCTTTACTCTGTATCTAACCCCGTGCTGTACCTGTCCTGGGAGTGTTTGATGGGGACAGTGTAGAGGGAGCTTTACTCTGTATGTAACCCTGTGCTGTACCTGTCCTGGGAGTGTTTGATGGGGGACAGTGTAGAGGGAGCTTTACTCTGTATCTAACCCTGTGCTGTACCTGTCCTGGGAGTGTTTGATGGGGACAGTGTAGAGGGAGCTTTACTCTGTATCTAACCCCGTGCTGTACCTGTCCTGGGAGTGTTTGATGGGGACAGTGTAGAGGGAGCTTTACTCTGTATCTAACCCCGTGCTGTACCTGTCCTGGGAGTGTTTGATGGGGACAGTGTAGAGGGAGCTTTACTCTGTATCTAACTCCGTGCTGTACCTGTCCTGGGAGTGTTTGATGGGGACAGTGTAGAGGGAGCTTTACTCTGTATCTAACCCCGTGCTGTACCTGTCCTGGGAGTGTTTGATGGGGGGACAGTGTAGAGGGAGCTTTACTCTGCTGCTATTTGTCCATTGATTCATACAGACTGTCAGTAGCAGTAACTCTGCTGTTTATTTTGAGTTTTTCTCTGGGAGTTTTGGTGTTCCTCTATCCCGGAGGATGTATTAAAATTCAGAATCCCACCCGAGTGAAAACACGGCAGCTGACATTTCAGGGTGATTGTCAATAAAATACACACCTGCTTTGGATGATAAAATCCCTTCTTGTCACAGTTGGGGATTGGAATATGGTACAGATCCTCATGTGTCTGAGTCTGTGACATCGCAAATCTCTCCAGTGCTCGCTGCAACTCACCTTGGCATGGCCCCTGAAGAACAGCAAGAGTTAGGACAGCGCGGAATGGTCATCTTGGCCCATCAGAACTCTGCAACGGCCCCAACATCACCCCCACCCACACTCTGCAGAGACCTCTCCCAGCATCTCCTCCACTCTGCAAAGACCACCCACACTCTGCAGAGACCTCTCCCCCCATCACCCCCACTCTGCAAAGGCCCCAACATCACCCCCACCCCCACTCTGCAGAGACCTCTCCCCCCATCACCCCCACTCTGCAAAGACCACCCCCACTCTGCAGAGACCTCTCCCCCCATCACCCCCACTCTGCAAAGACCACCCCCACTCTGCAGAGACCTCTCCCCCCATCACCCCCACTCTGCAAAGACCACCCCCACTCTGCAGAGACCTCTCCCCGCATCTCCTCCACTCTTCAAAGACCCCAACACCAACCCCACCCCCACTCTGCAGAGACCTCTCCCCCCATCACCCCCACTCTGCAAAGACCACCCACACTCTGCAGAGACCTCTCCCCCATCACCCCCACTCTGCAAAGACCACCCCCACTCTGCAGAGACCTCTCCCAGCATCTCCTCCACTCTTCAAAGACCCCAACACCAACCCCAGCCCCTCTCTGCAAAGACCCCCCCCATCACCCCAACTCCGTACAGACTCCCCCCACCACCCCCATCCACAGTCTGCAAGGACACCTCCATCAGCCCCACTCTGCAAAGATCACTCCTATTCCCCCACTCTGCAAAGACCATCCACATCACCCCCACCCACATTCTGCAGAGACCCCCCCCCCCCCCCGCATCACTTCCACTCTGCAAAGATCTTCCCATCCCCCCACTCTGCAAAGACCCCCAACATCACACCCACCCACAGCTCTCTGCAGAGACCCCCCACCCCACCCCCATCCCCCAGACTCCTGCATCATTCTTACAGCAACATTTACATTTCGGAAATTTGAGTGAAATAAATTTCACAAACTGTGACAAAGTTTCAGGAGTTTAGAATCTGCTGTTTGAGTGAAGACATTTGAGAGGGAGCTCAGAAAGGAACAGAGAATCCTCAAGGAATGAATAATACAGCAGAGAGAAATTTAAACAGTCCGGAAAGAATTTAAAATAGGAAATATTAATCGGGAAAAGATCAGCTGTAATCACAGAGCGGGAAATATTCAGAAAAATGGACAGGTGTGATTAACAATAAAAACATCAGCGAGATTACAAATACATTGGATAGAAAGTTTGAGTGCAGGAGGGATGGTATTGATTTAAAAATTGTCAGATTGAAATAGTTACAGAAAATACTATTTATACAGCCGCTCTGAAATGGAAAAAGATCGGAATTGTTCCAGCTGGAAGCTAATCCATCTGATTGAGTCAATCCAAATAATTAACCCATGGTCAGATCCAGAGAGAGGAAAGGACAGTTTCACTGTGAGGATTTAATTCCTGATCCCCTGGCCCTATCCAAAAGGTTAATGATTGTGATGGTAACCATGAAACTGACTGTGTATTTCCAGGGCTGGTATTTTTTCTGGGAACGTTGGGTGTGGGGTGTGTATTTGGAGACATCCTGTTCCATGAGGAATGGGAAATGTGTGGCACAAACTCTCGAGCAACAATAAATGTCAGAGTGTGAGGCAGGGTCTCCAGCTCACCAGGAACTGGCCAAGTCAGGGCCAGAGAGCTGGAGGAAGAATTAATCACATCAGTTAGATTTATGGTGCAGCAAATGAGCTTCAGCCATTCAGCAGAGACAGCTGCACCGACTCACAGGGCAGGACTGGGACTGATCCACTTCTCTCATTATTTCTCTACTTGTCCAAAATCGTGTCTAAGACACAACTCCTACTCCAGACATGGAGAGTCCAGCAGTGAATCAGACAGCAGTGTGGGCAATATTCCTGATCCACTCAGAGTGGTGGAAAGAACTGAATTTAAACACAGCACCCCAAAATATTTCACAACCAGCTTTATGAAGAGTATTCACTGCTATAATGAAGGAAACTCAGCAGCTAATTAGCACACAGCAAGATCCCACACACTGTGAGCTAATCCCCTATTTCAGAGATGTTAGTTGAGAAAGGTCATTGTTTAAAGTTTATTTATTAGTCACGAGTAGGCTTACATTAACACTGCAATGAAATTACTGTGAAAATCCCCCAGTCGCCCCACTCCGGCACCTGTTCGGGTACACTGAGGGAGAATTTAGCCTGGCCAATCCACCCTAACCAGCACGTCTTTCAGACAGTGGGAGGAACCAGGAGCACCCAGAGGAAACTCACACAGACATGGGGAGAACATGCAGACTCCACACAGACAGTAACCCAAGCCAGGAATCGAACCCGGGTCCCTGGCACTGTGAAGCAGCAGTGCTAACCCACTGTGTCACCATGCCGCCCACATTAGTCAAGTGACCAGGGAAAATAGCACAATGGAAACTGTCACATCTATCATGCGGCACTTTCTCTGTTGGACCCTCTGACAGTGCGGCACTCCCTCAGCACTGACCCTCTGACAGTGCAGCACCCCCTCAGTACTGACCCTCTGACAGTGCGGCACTCCCTCAGCACTGACCCTCTGACAGTGCGGCACTCCCTCAGCACTGACCCTCTGACAGTGCGGCACTCCCTCAGTACTGACCCTCTGACAGTGCGGCACTCCCTCAGTACTGACCCTCTGACAGTGCGGCACTCCCTCAGCACTGACCCTCTGACAGTGCGGCACTCCCTCAGCACTGACCCTCTGACAGTGCGGCATTCCCTCAGCACTGACTCTCTGACAGTGTGGCACTCCCTCAGTACTGACCCTCTGACAATGTGGCACTCCCTCAGTACTGACCCTCTGACAGTGTGGCACTCCCTCAGCACTGACCCTCTGACAGTGCGGCACTCCCTCAGTACTGACCCTCTGACAGTGCGATGCTCCGTCACTATTCCCTACCATCGAGCCAATTTTGAATGCAGTTTACGAGCTCTCTCTGGATCCCATGCGACCGAACCTTCCAAACTAGTCTGCTATACAGGAGCTTGCCCATGGCCTTGCTAAAGTCCAGATAAACAACATCTACTGCCCTACCCTTATCTACCTTCTTGGTTACCTCTTTGAGAAACTTGAAAAGGTTTGTTGGACATGACTTCCCATGAACAAAGCCCTGTTCACCGTCTCTAATCAGACCTTGACTATCCAAACGTTGGTAGACCTGGTCCCTCAGAATCCTTTCCAGTAACTTACTCACCAATGATGTCAGGCTCACTAACCTGTCATTCCCTGGTTTGTTGTTGCGACCCTTCTTATATCAATTAAATATCAATATATTTCTCCTAAGCGAGATTAATTTTTGCAACAGAGATTCAGACTCTCTCAGGATTCTGTGGAATTTGCAGCCTGTGAAATGTTCTGGTTCTGTTATAAACTCACCATAACACGGGGCTCTTCACGAATGTGGTTGTTCTTTGATCTGCCGTTACTGTGTGTCTTCTCGCGAATCCGGGCGTAGTGTTTGGCGATACACTTCTTATCGTAGGAATGGCAGGGGATGTGGCTGCCATCTGGGTTCTCCAGTTCCCAGTAATCGTCTGTCTCTGCATCAAAACACTCAGATTTAAACCTCAACCGCAATGTGAAAATATACATATTTCCAAAATCACCACAGCCAACCAGGCCTCTCCCCCACCAGGTTAGACCCTCGAGAGGGATGTGGACAGCAGTGACCTCAGCTCATCCACAGCGACACACAGCTCAATGTTCAACACCCGTCAATGACAGACAACCACACCACACCCACTCTGTATCTCACCTGTGAACACCACACTGAGGGAGCGCCGCACTGTCAGAGGGTCAGTGCTGAGGGAGTGCCGCACTGTCAGAGGGTCAGTGCTGAGGGAGTGCCGCACTGTCAGAGGGTCAGTACTGAGGGAGTGCCGCACTGTCAGAGGGTCAGTACTGAGGGAGTGCCGCACTGTCAGAGGGTCAGTGCTGAGAGAGTGCCACACTGTCAGAGGGTCAGTGCTGAGGGAGTGCCGCACTGTCAGAGGGTCAGTACTGAGGGAGTGCCGCACTGTCAGAGGGTCAGTGCTGAGAGAGCGCCGCACTGTCAGAGGGTCAGTACTGAGGGAGCGCCGCACTGTCAGAGGGTCAGTGCTGAGGGAGCGCCGCACTGTCAGTGGGTCAGTACTGAGGGAGCGCCGCACTGTCAGAGGGTCAGTACTGAGGGAGCGCCGCACTGTCAGTGGGTCAGTACTGAGGGAGCGCCGCACTGTCAGAGGGTCAGTACTGAGGGAGCGCCGCACTGTCAGAGGGTCAGTACTGAGGGAGCGCCGCACTGTCAGAGGGTCAGTGCTGAGGGAGCGCCGCACTGTCAGAGGGTCAGTACTGAGGGAGCGCCGCACTGTCAGAGGGTCAGTACTGAGGGAGCGCCGCACTGTCAGAGGGTCAGTACTGAGGGAGCGCCGCACTGTCAGAGGGTCAGTACTGAGGGAGCGCCGCACTGTCAGAGGGTCAGTACTGAGGGAGCGCCGCACTGTCAGAGGGTCAGTGCTGAGGGAGCGCCGCACTGTCAGTGGGTCAGTACTGAGGGAGCGCCGCACTGTCAGAGGGTCAGTGCTGAGGGAGTGCCGCACTGTCAGTGGGTCAGTGCTGAGGGAGTGCCGCACTGTCAGAGGGTCAGTGCTGAGGGAGTGTCGCACTGTCAGAGAGTCAGTGCTGAGGGAGTGCCGCACTGTCAGAGGGTCAGTGCTGAGGGAGTGCCGCACTGTCAGAGGGTCAGTGCTGAGGGAGTGCCGCACTGTCAGAGGGTCAGTCTGGGTTAATGGGAGAGGCACTATTGATTTGTGAAGGAGAAAGTTTGTTAAATTAATTGAAATCTTTGAAGAAGTCACAGAGAGGCTCTGATGGAAATGCAGCTGGTGTCTGTGTGAGGTTACAGAAGGAATTTGTTAAAGTATTCTATTTGAAGGTATCACTGTTTATGGTATCAGCGGTAAGTGAGGGGCAACGTGGAGTGAGAAAGGGATGTTTTATGGAGTGATGAACAAGTTGATGAATTATGCAGCGAGACCTGCTGGGGGTCAGTCTCACTGTGTAATGTATCAATGGGTGTCAAGAACATAAGAACATAAGAAATAGGAGCAGGAGTAGGCCATCTGGCCCTTCGAGCCTGCCTCGCCATTCAATAAGATCATGGCTGATCTGTCGCGGCTCAGTTCCACATTCCCGCCCTCTCCCCATAACCCTTAATCCCCTCTTATCAAAAACCCATCAACCCGTTTCTTAAAAATATTTAGCGAGGCAGCCTCCACCACTTCAACGGGCAGAGAATTCCAGAGATTCACCACCCTTTGAATGAAGAAGTTCCTCCTCAACTCTGTTCTAAACCGCCTCTCCCCTTTATCTTGACGCTGTGCCCCCTAGTCCTACTGTCCTTTCTGAGCGGGAAGAGTCTCTCCACCTCTATCCTATCCATCCCATTCATCATCTTATACGTCTCAATGAGATCTCCCCTCATTCTTCTAAACTCTAACGAGTACAAGCCTAGTTTATTCAGCCTCTCCTCATAGCTCAACCCCCTCAACTCCGGTATCAGCCTAGTAAACCTCCTCTGCACTCCCTCCAGGGCCAAAATATCCTTGCGCAGGTGCGGCGCCCAAAACTGCACACAGTACTCCAGCTGCGGCCTCACCAATGCCCTATACAGCTGCAGCAAGACCTCCCTACTTTTATATTCAATCCCCCTCGCAATGAAGGCCAGCATCCCAGTTTATTGTCGATATAAAGCCTGGCAATGTTTCAGACAGACCGGCAGATTACAGGAAATATAGAACAGTGTCGGGCAGACAAGTCGATAAAATTCCCCCAATATTTCAATTCAGTGACTGTCTGGTGAGAGAGGCAATGTGGATAAGTGTGAAATGATGCACTTTGTGAGAAGCAATTTGAGATCTAACAGGAATAAAGTGCAGGATGGCAGGAGCAGAAGGTCCTGGGGTGATATTTATACACACTGAATGGTTCAGGGCCAGGAGCTCAGGTGTTTGGGAAAACTGGCTTTGTAAATGACCTCACCTGATGAAGGGAAAGCGCTCCAAAAACTAGTGGCTTGTGCTACCAGATAAACCTTTGGACTTTAACTTGGTTGTTGTGAGACTTTTTACTTTGTAAATGAGTTTTGAATAAAAAGTAAGGAAATCGAATTAAACAATTACAAATCACCGGTTAGACCTCAGCTGGAGAATTGTGTCCAATTCTGGACCTTACACTCTCGGAAGGATGTGAGGAATTGACGAGGTTGTGGAGCTGGTATCTCAGGGATTGGATAAGCATAAATTAATTAAAAATCAGTTTGCCTTTGGATTGGCTGTGGGCAGTCAGGACCCAGTGATGATGGACACCCAATAGTGGGACGTGGTGGGACGGGGAGACTACGGTTGGGATCCAGCAGTATGACCTGTTGTAGCTGGCAAGCCAAGGAATATCACAGCATCCGGAATTCCTTACTGCACAGCCATATTCCTTAGCAATGATCACAACAAAACCAATTCCAAATTCCTCAGCATGGTCACCCTTGGGTGTGGGACAGAATGTGGAACATCACCGCTACACATAACATTGCAATGCCTTTGTGATGTTATCGATTCCCTGCCCTGTTACCTGGAAATGGGATAAAATGGGATAAGCTCTTTCATGTGGATAATATTTCAGGGTTCTGAGATCTGCACAGTAACTGCTCAGTGAGTCCTTATCAATAGAACTCGATTAATATTCCAATCGATCGATCCAGTTGTTGATTTGCATGTTGTTGTGCATGAGTCGCAAAAACCCAGCTTGCAGGTGCAGCAGGTGGTCAGGAAGGCGAATGGGATGCTGGCCTTCATAGCGAGGGGGATTGAATATAAAAGTAGGGAGGTCTTGCTGCAGCTGTATAGGGCATTGGTGGGGCCGCAGCTGGAGTACTGTGTGCAGTTTTGGGCACCGCACCTGCGCAAGGATATTTTGGCCCTGGAGGGAGTGCAGAGGAGGTTTACTAGGCTGATACCGGAGTTGAGGGGATTGAGCTATGAGGAGAGGCTGAATAAACTAGGCTTGTACTCGTTAGAGTTTAGAAGAATGAGGGGAGATCTCATTGAGACGTATAAGATGATGAATGGGATGGATAGGATAGAGGTGGAGAGACTCTTCCCGCTCAAAAAAGACATTAGGACTAGGGGGCACAGCCTCAAGATAAAAGGGGCGGTTTAGAACGGAGTTGAGGAGGAACTTCTTCACTCAAAGGGTGGTGAATCTCTGACATTCTCTGCCCGTTGAAGTGGTGGAGGCTGCCTCGCTAAATATTTTTAAGACGCGGGTTGATGGGTTTTTGATAAGAGAGGGGATTAAGGGTTATGGGGAGAGGGCAGGAAAGTGGAACTGAGCCACGACAGATCAGCCATGATCTTATTGAATGGCGGGGCAGGCTCGAGGGGCTAGATGGCTTACTCCTGCTCCTATTTCTTATGTTCTTATGATTTGAAACGGGGAATGTGACAGTTGCTAGGTTTGATGTCAACAGTGTCTCGTCCTAAAGACCATTGAACCAAACCTAAACACAACAGCTAAAAACTCAGCGTTCTGACAATCCAATATCCATCGGTCTTCAAAAAGTTCCCGGTTGCAAACTACACTTTCCTTTTATTTCCCTTATCCTGTTCCCTCACTCCTTTCCCTCCATGTCACTGCCCCTTCCTTCCCCCTCTCCTCTCTCTCTCCTTCCTCTCCACAACGCAGAAGGTCAAAGGGTTAAATGAAAAGCTTTCTTGATGCCAATTCTAACTGCAGCCAATCACATCCCAATTCTATAAATATACCACTGTTAACAGGCAGTGCTGGGATCAGTCACAAATTCCAATATTCAGCCGGAGATTCCTACAGGATCTCTATCCTTAACCCAACTCTTGTCCTTGCCCACATCAATAGATTCTTACAGAGCGTCAGTGAAATTAACTATTTGGGGGTGCAAATCTGACGGATTTTCTTTGTGAATTCTGAGCAGCTCCTCGCTCTGAACCAGGGGGCAGAACCCAAAGATGAGAAGCAGGCTACTCGGGACTGATGTTAGGAAGGGTTTCACACAAACAGGAATCAAAATCTCCCAAAGGCTGGAGGGTCACACACTCAGACCCGCTCCCTCGCACATTCCCACTCACCTGCTGAGGGCACTATCCCTCTGGCAGTCAGTACAACTTTATGCACTCTCTCTCTCTCTGTACCTCCCTCTCTCTCTCTCTGTGCCTCTCTCACTCTCTCTCTGTGCCTCTCTCTCTCTCTCTGTGCCTCTCTCACTCACTCTCTGTGCCTCTCTCACTCACTCTCTGTGCCTCTCTCTCTCTCTCTGTGCCTCTCTCTCTCTCTCTGTGCCTCTCTCTCTCTCTCTGTGCCTCTCTCTCTCTCTCTGTGCCTCTCTCTCTCTGTGCCTCTCTCTCTCTCTGTGCCTCTCTCTCTCTCTCTGTGCCTCTCTCTCTCTCTCTGTGCCTCTCTCTCTCTCTCTGTGCCTCTCTCTCTCTCTCTGTGCCTCTCTCTCTCTCTCTGCCTCTCTCTCTCTCTCTGCCTCTCTCTCTCTCTCTGCCTCTCTCTCTCTCTCTCTGTGCCTCTCTCACTCTCTCTCTGTGCCTCTCTCACTCTCTCTCTGTGCCTCTCTCACTCTCTCTCTCTGTGCCTCTCACTCTCTCTCTCTGTGCCTCTCACTCTCTCTCTGTGCCTCTCTCTCTCTCTGTGCCTCTCACTCTCTCTCTGTGCCTCTCTCTCTCTCTCTGTGCCTCTCTCTCTCTCTCTGTGCCTCTCTCTCTCTCTGTGCCTCTCTCTCTCTCTCTGTGCCTCTCTCTCTCTCTGTGCCTCTCTCTCTCTCTCTGTGCCTCTCTCTCTCTCTCTGTGCCTCTCTCTCTCTCTCTGTGCCTCTCTCTCTCTCTCTGTGCCTCTCTCTCACTCTCTGTGCCTCTCTCTCACTCTCTGTGCCTCTCTCTCACTCTGTGCCTCTCTCTCACTCTGTTAACCCCTTCATCCATCTCCCCAGACAGCCTCACTCAGGAGATCATGGTCACATGACAAACACACCCAGAAAACTCAGAGAAAGTTGGGGTGGAAATCTCACTGACCGTCTGACCCCTGCTTCATTGTCACTGCACACCATCCTAGCCCAGGGAGCTCCTATTGTGCAGAGTGCAGTTTCAGGCCATTCAGCCCATCAGTCCCTGCCAGTGATCACACTCCAACAAGTCTCCTTGGACAGTGTCAGGAAATCCTTTGCTCCTTCCCTTCCCATTCCCTGGGACCTGAACACCAACTCAAACAGACTGGTGACGGTAGCTCCGAGTGTTGTCTGCTGGGCTGGCACTGCCCCTGAATTGGGGCAATGTCCATCAACAGCCAGCACTGCAGCTGCAGAAACTCCCCCAGATCGCAAAGGGCAAGGTCACCGAGGGTGAAATTATTCTTGGTCAGAGGTGTGAGACAATGTGTGTATCCTAGACGGCACTGCTTTTGATTCTCCTTTGATTTGGAAACATTGCCAAGGTTTTTCATTTCAAAACAGAGTCAAAGTGACAGGGAGACCAGGAATTCAAACTCCAGAAGCAGAGTTTGAACTAATGTTGACCGTATGAGGAAAATATCCAGAATGGGAAGCATTGCTGCAGATTCTCAATAACGTGAAAAATTTCACTCCCACACTGCCACCCTGTTCACATTTCACTCAAACTGCTGATTTCCATCTCTGTAATCTCGCCCCCACTCTGTCCGCCTTCACCCCCACCCTTGATCCAACTCCACCCACCCTCACCCCCACTCTGCCCACCCTCGCCCCCACTCTGCCCACCCTCGCCCCCACTCTGCCCACCCTCGCCCCCACTCTGCCCACCCTCGCCCCCACTCTGCCCACCCTCGCCCCCACTCCACCTGCTTCGAGTCCCAGGAATTGAACCTGGGTCCCTGGACCACCATCCAGAAACTCTACTGCCCATATCCTAACTCTGTGAAAGGTGCTATATAATTGGGAATTGTTGTTGCTAGCTTGAGTCTGTGTGATGTGAATCACAGGGGGGTTACAGTAGGACAGTTGTTCTGGTCACATGGACAGTGTGGTAATATGGGTACAAAAGGGGTCATGTATTGGGGGTGTGAGAGCTCTTCTCTGGGCATGGATCAGACACACCATTTGTTTGAGGTGCCAGTGTTATCCAGAAAACTTTATTGTTGTAACTCCCTGGGTGCCACTCACTTTACAGTTGTCACTAGCACAACTCAAATAACACGAGCAGCATCTTTCACTGGCTGGAACACACAGAAACCCCACCAGCTGTGAAACGTTTCCAAAGCAATCTGCCGGGATCTATCAGATCCACTCTCTTCCCACAGACACACATGGAGAGGTGGGTATGAGAGTGCCAGGGATAATGGTGGGTATGAGGGTGCCAGGGATAATGATACAGCCACCAGGGTTTTCCATTCTCCCAACTGGGGGAGAGTTACCTAAAGGGTTGACAATGAATAGGCAATGGAGAACATTCAAGGAACATATGGGGGAACTGCAGCAACTATTTATTCCTGTCTGACACAAAAGCAAAATGGGTAAGAGGCCAATCCATGGCTTACAAAGGAAATTAGAGAGAGTATCCGATCTAAGGAAAAAGCATACAGATTGGGCAAGAAAAATAATCGGTCTGCGGATTGGGAACAGTTCAGAATTCAGTAAAGAAGGGGCACGGGACTGATTAAGAAAGGGGAAAGTACAGTACGAAAGTAAACTTACAGGGAACATAAAGACTGACAGTAAGAGTTTCTACAGATATGTGAAGAGAAAGAGGTTGGTGAAGATAAATGTAGGTCCCCTCCAGACAGAAACAGGGGAATGTATAAAAGGGAACAAAGAAATGGCTGAGCGACTGAATACATACTTTGGTTCTGTCCTCACAAAAGAGAACACAAATCAGATACCAGAAATGTTGGAGAATGCAAGATTTAGTGAGAGGGAAGAACTGAGAGAGATCAGTATTAATAGAGAAATGGTGCTAGGAAAGTTGATGGGACAGAAAGCGGATAAATTCCCAGGACCTGATAATCTACATCCCAGAGTACATAAGGAAGTGACTCTCGAAATAGTGGATGCATTGGTGGTCATCTTCCAGGATTCTATAGACTCTGGAACAGTCCCTGTGGATTGGAGGGCAGCGAATGTCACTCCAATATTCACAAAGGGAGGCAGAGAGAAAACAGGAATTATAGATCAATAAACTCAACAACGGCAGTGGGGCAATATTCAAATCAATTATCAAAACTTTATAGCAGAGAATTTAGAAAGCAGTGGCAGGATCAGACAGAGTCAGCATGGACTTATGAAGGGGAAATCATGTTTGACAAATCTGTTGGAATTCTTTGAGGATGTAACTGGTAGAATTGACATGGGGGAGTAAGTTGATGTGATATATGTAGATTTTCAGAAAGCGTTTGACAAAGTCCTGCACAAGACACTATTGTGCAAGATTAAAGTGCATGGGATTGGGGGAAGTGTATTGAGATGGACAGAAAACTGGTTGGCAGAGAGGAAATAAAGAGTAGGGATTAATGAGTGCTTTTTAAATTGGCAGGCAGTAACTAGTGGGGTGTACAGAGGTCGATGCTGGGACCCCAGCTATTCACAATATATATTAATGATTTGGATGACGGAACAAAATGTAACTTCTCAAAGTTTCTAGGTGATACCAAGTTGGGTGGGAGAGTGAACTGTGACAAGGATGTAGAGAGCCTTTAGAATGATCTGGACAGGTTGGGTGAGTGGGCTAATCAATGGCAGATGCAGCATAATTTGGATAAATGTGAGATTATTCACTTTGGAAGCAAAAACAAGAAGGCAGATTACTACCTGAATGGCTGTAAATTGGGAGAGGGGAGTGTGCAGAGGGATATGGGTGTCCTTGTGCACCAGTCACTGAAGGTAAGCGTGCAGGTACAGCAGATGGTAAAGAAGGCAAATGGGGTTTTGAGTACAGGAACAGGGATGTGTTGTTGCAATTATACAGGGCCTTGGTGAGGCCACACCTAGAGTATTGTGTACAGTTTTAGTTTCCTTTGTTGAGGAAGGATGTTCTTGCTCTCGAGGGAGAGCAGCGAAGGTTTACCAGGCTGATTCCAGGGATGGTGGGACCGATATATGAGGGGAGATTGGCTAGGTTAAGATTGTTTTCACTGGAGTTCAGACGAATGAGGGGTGATCTCATAGAGACATATAAAATTCTAAGGGGTAGATGTAGAGAGAATGTCCTCAATGGTTGGGGGAGCCCAGAACCAGGAGTCACAGTCTAAGGATTCATAAGTAAGTAAATAAAGTACACTTCTTAGTCAGAAGGCTTACATTAACACTGCAATGAAGTTACTGTGAAATTACCGTACTTGCCACACTCCAGTACCTGTTCAGGTCAATGCACCTTAACCAGCACGCCTTTCAGAGGAAACCAGAGCACCCGGAGGAAACCCACACAGACATGGGGAGAATGTGCAAACTCCACATAGACAGCAACCCAAGCCAGGAATCGAACCTGGGTCCCTAGCACTGTGAAGCAGCAGCGCTAACCACTGTGCTACCGTGCTGCCCTGATAGACCATTTAGAAGGTGAGGAGATATTTCTTCAACCAAAGAGTGGTGAGCCTGTGGAATTCATTACCACAGGAAGTAGTAGTTGCCAAAACATTGAATGTATTCAAGAGTGGCTGGATATTGCACTAGGGGGGGATGGGATCAAAGGTTATGGGGAGAAAGCAGGGTTAGCGATTGAGTTGGACATGATCGTAATGAATGGCGGAGCGGGCTCAAAGGGCCAAATGGCCCCTCTTGCTCCTACCTTTTATATTTCTATATTTCAAACATCACCTTGACAAATACAAACTTTTTAAAGGAATAAAAATTGGAGTGTGTTTCAACGGAACCTGAAAAATCATCTCGCACTTTCCTCCCAGCACTAATTCTTTGTCTGGATCAGTGTGTTCCTGATCACGGCACTGCTCAGTGGCACTCTGTGAGATAAAATAATCTGCAGAGAATTACAGAGACATTACAGCACAAAAACTGGCCATTCTGCCCAGCTGCTCCATGCTAGTTTTAACATTCCACCCCTACCTCCTCTCACCCTATCAGCATCTCCTTCTATTCCTTTCTCCAACATATTTTTATGCAGCATCCTCTTAAACATATTCACTTCAACCACTCCCCGCAGGAGCGTGCCCCTCACCCTCCCCACTCCCCACAGGAGTGAGCCCCACACTGTCCCCGCGGGAGCGAGCCCCACATCCTCCCCACTCCCCGTGGGAGCGAGCCCCTCACCCTCCCCACTCCCCGCAGGAGTGAGCCCCACACTGTCCCTGCAGGAGCGAGCCCCTCATTCTCTCCACTCTCTGCATAAACACATTTCTCCTGAATTCCCCATTGGATTTCTCTGGGAATGTCTGATATTCAGGTCCAAAAGCAGAAACCTTTCCTCCACGTCCATTCTAATAAACCCTTTCCTAATATTAAAGCCTCAACTTGCTATGTTCTAGAGGAGAACAGGGCAGCACGGTGACACAGTGGGTTGGCACCGCTGCCTCACAGCGCCAAGGACCCGGGTTTGATTCCCAGCTTGGGTCACTGTCTGTGTGGAGTCTGCATGTTCTCCCCATGTCTGCGTGAATTTCCTCCGGGTGCTCCAGTTTCATCCCACAGTCTGAAAGATGTGTTGGTTAGGGTGCATTGACCATGCTAAATTCTCCCTCAGTGTAACCCGAACAGGCGCCAGAGAGTGGGGATTCGGGGATTTTAACAATAACTTCATTGCAGTGTTAATGTAATTCTTACTTGTAACATTAATAAACATTATTTTTACTTTACTTGGTCACTATTTCCTGTGAATTAGAGCCTCTCAGTTGTACAATCAAGGTTATGAATTCTCTGCTGACTCAGTGTGACATTTGCAATAGAAGGGAAACAGTTTGGGGATATTCCCAACTCTCTCTCCCCACTCTCTGTGCCAGTTATCCTGACTCAGTGACATTTCCTTACACACTCATCCTGGGAGAGAGCTAGTGGGTGCAGGATACACCTGGTCCATGGACAAAGAGACCAACCATCAAGTGTGTGTACACGCTGGCTGCTACATGTGTACGCGCTGCTGTGTACATAGAGAGACTGTATCCCAAATGGATTCTCATTCAGCTGCAGCTCTGGAACTTTCCGACAGCAGAAACGGCAATTCCTTCCTCGCTGGGTGGAGATTTCTCCAGAATGGAATTCCAGCCACTCACACCGGCATGGAGCACACAGCATTCCAATTATCCTATCACTGAGGTCAGTCATATAAATCTCTAAATACAGAGAGGGGGATGTCTCACTGGGAATGAGACTCTGGGGTAAAGAGGGTGAATAAAGAACACGATGGAAATGTGAAGCCAAGGCTTTGATCGTTAACACGGAGCTGGAATATTTAAACTAATCTTATCAAAATAAATAAAGGGAAAAAGGAACCAGCTGGAAGCTCTTCCGCAAAGAACACAAACCCTCCACACAACAAAAGATCTTATCCTGTGACATCTTAAACCTGTGATTGGGAGTTCAATTTCTTTGATAAAACTATTGAGTTTGTGCTGAGACTTTATGAAGCAGAACTGGACAGAGCAGCTCCAGAGTGAGTGAATCCACAACACAGCATCACTGCCAGAGGCTGTTACATCCTGCAAGGGTCAAGAGAAGGAAGGACAGAGAGAGAGGGGGGGGGGGGAGAGGGGGGGAGGATGGTGGTGGGGGGGGGAGGATGGTGGTGGTGGGGGGGGGGAGAGGGGGGGGGGGGAGGATGGTGGTGGTGGGGGGGGGGGTTGTGGAGAGGGGGGGAGGATGGTGGTGGTGGGGGGGGTTGTGGAGAGGGGGGGAGTATGGTGGTGGTGGGGGGGGAGAGGGGGGAGAGGATGGTGGTGGGGGGGGGAGAGGGGGGAGGATGGTGGGGGGAGGAGGATGGTGGGGGGGGAGAGGGGGGGAGGATGGTGGTGGGGGGGGGGGGTTGTGGAGAGGGGGGGGAGGATGGTGGTGGGGGGGGGAGCAGGGCGGAGGGGGGAGGATGGTGGGGGGGGGGGGAGAGGGGGGAGGATGGTGGTGGGGGGGGGAGAGGGGGGGGAGGATGGTGGTGGTGGAGGGGGGGGAGGATGGTGGTGGGGGGGGGTGAGAGGGGGGGAGGATGGTGGTGGGGGGGGAGGATGGTGGTGGGGGGGGGGAGAGGGGGGGAGGATGGTGGTGGTGGAGGGGGGGGGAGGATGGTGGTTGGTGGGGGGGGGTGAGAGGGGGGGAGGATGGTGGTGGGGGGGGAGGATTGGTGGTGGGGGGGGGGAGAGGGGGGGAGGATGGTGGTGGGGGGGGGGGGGTTGTGGAGAGGGGCTGCTCCCAAAACTGGCTTTACATTTTCCTCGCTGCCCCATTTGATTTTTCATTGTCCGAGATTCCATTTCTTCTCCTGCGGCGAGGGTGGGATTAGAGGGTGGGTGACATTGGGGAGCTATATCAGATCCTGCCTCCTTTGGGACAGTTTGGGATTTTCCCGGGACTGGGAACAGGATGTCACTGCCAGTAACAAACAACCCCTCTGTCTCCTAAAGGAACACATTCAGACCTCCGTCCATTTAGGGATTTTTACAGGACTGTCTGCTTCACACAGATCCCAGGGTCCGCACAGAGATAAAGGACCTTTGCTTCATTTCCTGTAGTGAAATATGAGGGACAACAAACACAAGCTGGAGCCCTGGAGGCAGAGGTTGTGTCCACGACCATCTTCCACCCCTGGAGCCCAGCTCGGTGGCAGGGTGAGTGGAGGGGAGACACTCACATAGAGAGACAGAGAGACAGGCAAACATGTAGAGGGAACGGTACAGAAAAAAGATAGACACAGCAGGAGAGAGGAAGAGGTAGGGAGACAGAGAGAGACACAGAGATATGACACACACACACACATTTACAGCAGGGGTCACAGGATAATGATCAGACTGGCGCCTGACTGTGTGTCCTCTCTCTTTCCCACAACTCTGACTGTTGTTTCAGTTAATGAGATACAGATGGTTCTGAATGGCTCTGTACCAAATGCAAACTATCAGGAAGCAGATCCCACTGTCTCCCAGTCTCCGAGCTCAGGTAAAGATGCTGCACCAATTACCCCGGTCTGGACACACTTAGCATCAGTCCAAAGAGCAGCAGAGGTTCTCAGTCCCGATGAACCAAATCACTCCAGCAACAATCCGATGCCTCGATTAGACACCAATCAGATTCAAAACTCGAGAGCAGAAATTCCTGCAGTAATTCCCCAGAGTCTATCGCACTCTGTAAACCCCATCACCACAGGTCACCCACTCACAAAGCAAACACTTCCTAACTGCCAGGGAGAGCGGGGATCCCGCCGCGCCGCGCCCGCCGGGAGAGCGGGGACCCCGCCGCGCCGCGCCCGCCGGGAGAGCGGCGAGCCCGCCGCGCCGCGCCCGCCGGGAGAGCGGGGACCCCGCCGCGCCGCACCCGCCGGGAGAGCGGGGACCCCGCCGCGCCGCACCCGCCGGGAGAGCGGGGACCCCGCCGCGCCGCACCCGCCGGGAGAGCGGGGAGCCCGCCGCGCCGCACCCGCCGGGAGAGCGGGGAGCCCGCCGCGCCGCACCCGCCGGGAGAGCGGGGTCCACGCTGCGCCGCCGGGAGAGCGGGGACCCCGCCGCGCCGCACCCGCCGGGAGAGCGGGGCCCCCGCCGCGCCGCACCCGCCGGGAGAGCGGGGCCCCCGCCGCGCCGCACCCGCCGGGAGAGCGGGGCCCCCGCCGCGCCGCACCCGCCGGGAGAGCGGGGCCCCCGCCGCGCCGCACCCGCCGGGAGAGCGGGGCCCCCGCCGCGCCGCACCCGCCGGGAGAGCGGGGCCCCCGCCGCGCCGCACCCGCCGGGAGAGCGGGGCCCCCGCCGCGCCGCACCCGCCGGGAGAGCGGGGCCCCCGCCGCGCCGCACCCGCCGGGAGAGCGGGGACCCCGCCGCGCCGCGCCGCACCCGCCGGGAGAGCGGGGACCCCGCCGCGCCGCGCCGCACCCGCCGGGAGAGCGGGGACCCCGCCGCGCCGCGCCGCACCCGCCGGGAGAGCGGGGACCCCGCCGCGCCGCACCCGCCGGGAGAGCGGGGACCCCGCCGCGCCGCACCCGCCGGGAGAGCGGGGCCCCCGCCGCGCCGCACCCGCCGGGAGAGCGGGGACCCCGCCGCGCCGCGCCGCACCCGCCGGGAGAGCGGGGACCCCGCCGCGCCGCGCCGCACCCGCCGGGAGAGCGGGGACCCCGCCGCGCCGCGCCGCACCCGCCGGGAGAGCGGGGAGCCCGCCGCGCCGCACCCGCCGGGAGAGCGGGGCCCCCGCCGCGCCGCGCCGCACTGCAGCCACTCCCCTTGATATCAGACCCACATCACAGGCAGCAAGGGAGAATTGCAAAGCTGAGACTGCCGGATATTTTGGGGGCAAGGGAACGAAGGGTTCTGGAATTAAAGCTGGAAAATGAGCCATGATCAATCTGAACAGAGCGAGGGGATGGGAGCAGGTGGGAATTGTAGATACGCCAGTAACTCATCAGCTGGGACCAACTACATTGGTGAAACTGAGGCAACTTTTTATTGGCAAAGGAAGAATGACAACATTGCCAGGACACAGCATGACCCTGCCCTGAACATGAACGTTCTGAAATATCCCTCGTGTCTGCCCATTACCCTCCAGAGCTGGAGTGCTGGCAGCCTGGGAAGAACTTGGCAGTTGCCCTGCTCTCAGTGTTCAATAGGAGGGTGGAGTGGAATACTGGGGGCCGCACTGAGCTCAGAAACTGCTGTCACAGAGCAGTGCTCCCAGAGACAGCTCCTCGTGTGAGTTAACAGTTATTCATTCAAACTCAGGGAACGCTCTACTCAATCTGGCAGCAATTCCTGTTTGAAGTCTGAGTACAAGGGGTTAGATACAGAGTAAAGCTCCCTCTACACTGTCCCCCCATCAAACACTCCCAGGACAGGTACAGCACGGGGTTAGATACAGAGTAAAGCTCCCTCTACACTGTCCCCCCATCAAACACTCCCAGGACAGGTACAGCACGGGGTTAGATACAGAGTAAAGCTCCCTCTACACTGTCCCCCCCATCAAACACTCCCAGGACAGGTACAGCACGGGGTTAGATATAGAGTAAAGCTCCCTCTACACTGTCCCCCCATCAAACACTCCCAGGACAGGTACAGCACGGGGTTAGATACAGAGTAAAGCTCCCTCTACACTGTCCCCCCATCAAACACTCCCAGGACAGGTACAGCACGGGGTTAGATACAGAGTAAAGCTCCCTCTACACTGTCCCCCCATCAAACACTCCCAGGACAGGTACAGCACGGGGTTAGATACAGAGTAAGGCTCCCTCTACACTGTCCCCCCATCAAACACTCCCAGGACAGGTACAGCACGGGGTTAGATACAGAGTAAAGCTCCCTCTACACTGTCCCCCCATCAAACACTCCCAGGACAGGTACAGCACGGGGTTAGATACAGAGTAAAGCTCCCTCTACACTGTCCCCATCAAACACTCCCAGGACAGGTACAGCACGGGGTTAGATACAGAGTAAAGCTCCCTCTACACTGTCCCCCCATCAAACACTCCCAGGACAGGTACAGCACGGGGTTAGATACAGAGTAAAGCTCCCTCTACACTGTCCCCCCATCAAACACTCCCAGGACAGGTACAGCACGGGGTTAGATACAGAGTAAAGCTCCCTCTACACTGTCCCCATCAAACACTCCCAGGACAGGTACAGCACGGGGTTAGATACAGAGTAAAGCTCCCTCTACACTGTCCCCCCATCAAACACTCCCAGGACAGGTACAGCACGGGGTTAGATACAGAGTAAAGCTCCCTCTACACTGTCCCCCCATCAAACACTCCCAGGACAGGTACAGCACGGGGTTAGATACAGAGTAAAGCTCCCTCTACACTGTCCCCATCAAACACTCCCAGGACAGGTACAGCACGGGGTTAGATACAGAGTAAAGCTCCCTCTACACTGTCCCCCCCATCAAACACTCCCAGGACAGGTACAGCACGGGGTTAGATACAGAGTAAAGCTCCCTCTACACTGTCCCCATCAAACACTCCCAGGACAGGTACAGCACGGGGTTAGATACAGAGTAAAGCTCCCTCTACACTGTCCCCCCATCAAACACTCCCAGGACAGGTACAGCACGGGGTTAGATACAGAGTAAAGCTCCCTCTACACTGTCCCCATCAAACACTCCCAGGACAGGTACAGCACGGGGTTAGATACAGAGTAAAGCTCCCTCTACACTGTCCCCCCATCAAACACTCCCAGGACAGGTACAGCACGGGGTTAGATACAGAGTAAAGCTCCCTCTACACTGTCCCCCCATCAAACACTCCCAGGACAGGTACAGCACGGGGTTAGATACAGAGTAAAGCTCCCTCTACACTGTCCCCCATCAAACACTCCCAGGACAGGTACAGCACGGGGTTAGATACAGAGTAAAGCTCCCTCTACACTGTCCCCCCATCAAACACTCCCAGGACAGGTACAGCACGGGGTTAGATACAGAGTAAAGCTCCCTCTACACTGTCCCCCCATCAAACACTCCCAGGACAGGTACAGCACGGGGTTAGATACAGAGTAAAGCTCCCTCTACACTGTCCCCCCATCAAACACTCCCAGGACAGGTACAGCACGGGGTTAGATACAGAGTAAAGCTCCCTCTACACTGTCCCCCATCAAACACTCCCAGGACAGGTACAGCACGGGGTTAGATACAGAGTAAAGCTCCCTCTACACTGTCCCCCATCAAACACTCCCAGGACAGGTACAGCACGGGGTTAGATACAGAGTAAAGCTCCCGCTACACTGTCCCCATCAAACACTCCCAGGACAGGTACAGCACGGGGTTAGATACAGAGTAAAGCTCCCTCTACACTGTCCCCCATCAAACACTCCCAGGACAGGTACAGCACGGGGTTAGATACAGAGTAAAGCTCCTGCTACACTGTCCCCCCCATCAAACACTCCCAGGACATGTACAGCACGGGGTTAGAGACAGAGTAAAGCTCCCTCTACACTGTCCCCCCATCAAACACTCCCAGGACAGGTACAGCACGGGGTTAGATACAGAGTAAAGCTCCCTCTACACTGTCCCCCCCATCAAACACTCCCAGGACAGGTACAGCACGGGGTTAGATACAGAGTAAAGCTCCCTCTACACTGACCCCCATCAAACACTCCCAGGACAGGTACAGCATGGGGTTAGATACAGAGTAAAGCTCCCTCTACACTGTCCCCCCCATCAAACACTCCCAGGACAGGTACAGAACGGGGTTAGATACAGAGTAAAGTTCCCTCTACACTGTCCCCCCATCAAACACTCCCAGGACAGGTACAGCACGGGATTAGATACAGAGTAAAGCTCCCTCTACACTGTCCCCCATCAAACACTCCCAGGACAGGTACAGCACGGGGTTAGATACAGACTAAAGCTCCCTCTACACTGTCCCCATCAAACACTCCCAGGACAGGTACAGCACGGGGTTAGATACAGAGTAAAGCTCCCTCTACACTGTCCCCATCAAACACTCCCAGAACAGGTACAGCACGGGGTTAGATACAGAGTAAAGCTTCCTCTGCGCTGTCCCCCATCAAACACTCCCAGGACAGGTACAGCACGGGGTTAGATACAGAGTAATGCTCCCTCTACACTGTCCCCCATCAAACATAAGAACATAAAAAAAAGGTCATTAAGGAGGAAATTGCGAGGCATCTTGAAGGGAATTGCTTGATAGAGCAGACGCAGCACAGTTTCATTAAAGGGAAGTTGTGTCTGACAAATTTACTGGAGTTCTATGAGGATGTGTCTAGGGCGGTGGATAGAGGAGAGCCGGTGGATGTGGTCTTTCTAGATTTTCAGAAGGCGTTTGACAAAGTACCTCACAAGAGGTTATTGCAGAAGGTAGAGGGACATGGAGTTGGGGGTAGGGTGTTAGCGTGGATAGAGGATTGGTTGTCAAATAGGAGGCAGAGAGTGGAGGTCAACGGGTACTATTCGGATTGGCGGATGGTGACTAGTGGAGTGCCCCAGGGGTCGGTGCTGAGGCCTCAGCTTTTTAACATTTATATAGATGATCTGGAGGAGGGAACCGGGTGTAGGGTGTCGAAATTTGCTGATGACACCAAGATTGGGGGAACGGCAAATTGTGCGGAGGGTGTGGAGAGTCTGCAGAAGGATCTAGATAGGCTGGGCGAATGGGCCAGGAAATGGCAAATGGAATTTAATGTTGGCAAGTGTGAGGTGGTCCACTTTGGGAGGAAGAATGGTAGGAAGGGCTATTACTTACGGGGCGAAAAACTGCAGCAGGCGACGATGCAGAGGGATCTCGGGGTCCTTGTGCATGAGTCGCAAAAACCCAGCTTGCAGGTGGTCAGGAAGGCAAATGGGATGCTGGCCTTCATAGCGAGGGGGATTGAATATAAAAGTAGGGAGGTCTTGCTGCAGCTGTATAGGGCATTGGTGAGGCCGCAGCTGGAGTACTGTGTGCAATTTTGGGCGCCGCACCTGCGCAAAGATATTTTGGCCTTGGAGGGAGTGCAGAGGAGGTTTACTAGGCTGATACCGGAGTTGAGAGGGTTGAGCTATGAGGAGAGGCTGAATAAACTGGGCTTGTACTCGTTAGAGTTTAGAAGAATGAGGGGAGATCTCATTGAGACGTATAAGATGATGAATGGGATGGATAGGATAGAGGTGGAGAGACTCTTCCCACTCAAAAAAGACAGTAGGACGAGGGGGCACAGCCTCAAGATAAAAGGGGGCGCGGTTTAGAACGGAGTTGAGGAGGAACTTCTTCACTCAAAGGGTGGTGAATCTCTGGAATTCTGTGCCCGTTGAAGTGGTGGAGGCTGCCTCGCTAAATATTTTTAAGACGCGGGTTGATGAGTTTTTGATAAGAGAGGGGATTAAGGGTTATGAGGAGAAAGCGGGAAAGTGGAACTGAGCCACGACAGATCAGCCATGATCTTATTGGTACAGCACGGGGTTAGATACAGAGTAAAGCTCCCTCTACACTATCCCCCCTTCAAACACTCCCAGGACAGGTACAGCACGGAGTTAGATACAGAGTAAAGCTCCCTCTACACTGTCCCCCCATCAAACACTCCCAGCATGGGGTTAGATACAGAGTAAACTATATACTAAATGACTATAGTTCTGCACTAATGAAGGCCATTGGAGGGTTGTTACAGACAACAAAGAGCGAGAAATCTCTTTCCTCCTCACCTATCTGTGAGCACAGTGCTTTGTGAATTTTTGATTCTGCCACATCAGAGTTACTCACCCTCTTGCCAAAACCAGAATTCATCCATTCAAATCAGAAAGACAAGCTGCGCTGACCAACAGCAACTGCTTGTACTATATCACTGCCTGTAACAATACTTCTGCCTGTACCACTACCAGAACCAGGCCTGTACCTAGACCACCACCTATAACTGTTCTACCTTCAGGAAAGCAGCTCCTTTAGATTCAATCACTGTTCTGTAATGGGGCCATTGTAACAGGAGCTTAAAGACACATCCTATTAAGAGTGTGCTCCCAAACACTCAGATCACAATAAAAGCACATGCCCTTTTTAAAGGGAGTAGAATTCAAACTCATTCACTCTCAGCAGCTGGACAACTCGGGCTCTCAGTCCAGCTCAGAGCTTGAACAGAAATTTCTGGCCATTGTGTCACACCAACAACAATTCCAGTGTTAACTGCATCACTGTGTCAGAGTTTACACAAACATTCTCAACTTTACACAACCTCATCTGAGATTCATAAAAGGACACATGGCCCAAAAATCAGGAACTGTCTTTTTATTTCAGATTTAGCAGCACTGCTCGGAGAGAGACCGACAGAGAGAGAGACTGAGAAAGACCGACAGAGAGAGAGACAGACAGATAGACTGAGAAAGACCGAGAGAGAGAGAGAGAAAGATACAAAGAGACACAGACAGAGACATGGGACAGAATTTCCCTGGCCTTCAAGGTGGCAATGGGACTTTGGGTGAAGATGGCTCCCGGGCTCATTCCTGACTCTTGGGGGGCACTGCCAGAGATGATGTCCACTCCATGAAGACATAAAGACAACTCAGACAGTTATAGGGGCCATTTTGCACCAGTTTAGCCAGCAGCACAGTACAGCAGCAAGCTCCACACTCTGACTCGGTCACTATTCTTGTGGGAGGGTTCCTGGCCTTATAGAATCATAGAAACTCTACAGTGCAGAAGGAGGCCATTCAGCCCATCAAGTCTGCACCAACAATCCCACCTAGATCTTACCCCCACTACTCCACATATTTACCCCACTAATCCCTCTAACCTACACATCCCAGGACACTAAGGGGCAATTTAGTATGGCCAATCCACACATCTTTGGAGGAAACCAGAGTATCCGGAGGAAACCCACACAGACATGGGGAGAATGTGCAAACACCACGCGCCCTCTCCAGCATCTCTCCCACAGTGGCTACTGGTCAAAGATCATCACAAGCCTTCCTGTTGGACCTCCCACTCCACTGGCCCACCCTCCATCCTTCACTGGAACAGGGCTTCCGGAGACAGCTTTCCGATTGGGGGCCAAGGTCAGGATCAGCAGGAGACAGAGGAAAGCTGATAGTTGGAATGAAAATGTATCCTGTCCTGGGAGTGAGTGAGGGGCTCAACCCGACACCTCCACCCCACCCAGCCACCCTGTCCGAGCCAGGATTTGGTATCTTGGTCAAGTATATTTTTGCTCCCAAATTGAGGTAAGTTCTAGCAGCCTGGCAGAGACACAGCGGTCACAGGACAGCTGTTAGAACTCAAATGAGCTGAAAATCAGCACAGGAATGTGTGGATTTCACAAGACCTGCCCAAGAAATAAAAAGATAAAATGTAAAAAGACAGACTCTATGCTCATTACAGCAACTTGCTGACTCCACAGGCAGGCTGATTTACCCCAGTAATAGCTTCCAGGTGTTCTGTCCAACTGTTATCAATTATCGAAGGAGCAGATTCTGGGATTTCTTTCCTTCGGAGCCAGAAACAACCCGCAAAGCAGCAGCAAAACCAGTCCCGGGGGGGGGACCCGGGCTGCCCGACCGGGGGGGGGGGCAACTGAGACCCTACCGTCACCTCCAACCCCTCCCCCGCCCAAACAGCAGCTTCCTCCCTGAAGTCTGTCTCTGCTGGAGATTTATACCAGTCTCCAGAGCTGACCCAGTCTCTGTGCATCTCCTTCATCCTCCAGTATCAGCACCAGCTGAGTGGGAACGCTATAACTGCAGACAGCTGAACCCAAACTCCAAAGTGTTAAGAACTTCTCACTAGACTTTGGAAATTGTCTGATATAACATTCCTTGCTGCGGTTGTGATACAGTCACTATACATACTTGCAAACCTCTCTTTTCCATTTACCCTGCGCTTGACGAGATGGGAAGTTACAAAACACACTTTCCCCAGGTTTGAATCTGAATAAACTAACACGCTGAGTTCAGGAGAATGAGAGCTGGCTGCGGGTTATTGCTAAAGTGAATCACACAAACCGGGTGTTTCAGAAAACTCACCACAGAGGTAATCAAAAATTCACAAAGCCTTCTGCTCACAGATGGGAGGCGAGGAACATAGAACATTACAGCGCAGAACAGGCCCTTCGGCCCACGATGTTGCGCCGACCAGTTACAAAAACAATGACCCACTAGCCTAAACCAATCCCTTTTCATCCATAAACCTATCTACAAATCTCTTAAACGCCCCCAAACTAGGAGCATCTACAACTGCAGCTGGCAGGGCATTCCAGTCCCTCACCACCCTCTGGGTAAAGAACCTACCCCTGACATCCGTCCTGTAGCTACCCCCCCTTAATTTAAAGCCATGCCCCCTCGTGCTAGCTTTCTCCATCCGAGGAAAAAGGCTATCACTATCTACCCTGTCTAAACCTCTAATCATCTTATATGTTTCAATAAGATCCCCTCTTAGCCGCCTTCTTTCCAACGAAAACAACCCCAAATTCCTCAGTCTCTCCTCATAGGACCTCCCCACCATACCAGGCAACATCCTAGTAAACCTCCTCTGCACCCTCTCCAAAGCCTCCACATCCTTCCTGTAATGTGGGGACCAGAACTGCACACAGTACTCCAAGTGCGGCCGTACCAGAGTTGTGTACAGTTGCAACATGACGCTGCGACTCCTAAATTCAATCCCCCTACCAATAAATGCCAAGACACCGTATGCCTTCTTAACAACCTTATCTACTTGATTCCCAACTTTCAGGGATCTATGTACACATACACCTAGATCCCTCTGTTCATCCACACTATTCAAAGTCCTCCCGTTAGCCCTATACTCGACACATCTGTTGCTCCTACCGAAGTGAATTACCTCACACTTCTCCACATTAAACTCCATCCGCCACCTCGCAGCCCAGCTCTGCAACCTTTCTAAGTCACCCTGCAAACTATGACACCCTTCCTCACAATCTACCACACCTCCGACTTTGGTGTCATCAGCAAATTTACTAATCCACCCAACTATACCCTCATCCAGATCATTAATAAAGATTACAAACAGCACTGGCCCCAAAACAGATCCCTGAGGCACACCACTCGTAACCGAACTCCATGATGAATATTTACCATCAACCACCACCCTCTGTCTCCTATCTGCTAGCCAATTCCTGACCCAATTTCCTAGATTACCCACAATCCCATACATCTGCATTTTCTGCAGTTTTTTTGAGGTTTCTCGCTCTGTCTTGTCTGTAACAAGTACATTAGTACAGGCTACATAATCATTCAGTATACAGTTTACTCTGTATCTAACCCTGTGCTGTCCCTGTCCTGGGAGTGTTTGATGGGGGACAGTGTACAGGGAGCTTTACTCGTATCTAACCCCATGCTGTACCTGTCCTGGGAGTGTTTGATGGGGACAGTGTAGACGGAGCTGAATTAACATGAACAGGGATAATGAAAAGGATACAATTCTTCTATTGTACAGTGGTTCCCACTGCTTTCTCACAGCACCAGAGACCTGGGTTCGATCGGACCTTGGGTGACTGTCTGTGTGGAGTTTGCACATTCTCCCCATAGCTGTGTGGGTTTCCTTGGTGATCCAGTTTCCTCTCACTAACTAAAGATGATGTGGTTAGGTGGATTGGCTATTACAAAATGCCCTTTAGTGTCTCACGATGTACAGATTAAATGGATTTTCCATGGTACATGGTTGGGTTATGGAGATGGATGCTTTTTCAAAGAGTCAGTGCAACCCCAATGGGCCAAATGACCTCATTTCTCATTATGAGGGTTCTAAAGTTCTATGGATTTCTCAGAATTTCAGAGCTGTTTATAAACCCGGGAAGAATCAGCACAGTCCAAATCCCTTTGATAGGTATTGGCAGGAACGCAGTCTTCCTGCAAGATGTATTTTTGAATTGTACGTCCCATTAGTACACAGAAATCTCTCGTATAACTGGAGGAGAGATATTGCTGATGGAGTGCTGGGGAACATGTTCCATTGTTGCATTACCAGAATCCAGGGACCTTCAGCAGCTCAAAGAGAATCCAGATATAAAAAACAAAATGGGAACCAGATGTGGAAATATTATTGGAAACTGAGAGCTCATTAGGAAATCTTGTATTTAACCCACAACGTCCTCTGGTTTCTTATATATGAGAGCTGAATCCTCATCATTAAAATACTAACATCTTACTGACAACTACACTCAATGCAGGGGCGCTAGAGAGGTTGCAAGAAAACAGATTTACAATGGATGATATCAGAACAGAATTTTGTTGATGATATCAACAAAATTTGAAAGGTGAAGGGTGACCCTATTGAAATTTTTAGGGTTTTAATTGGGTAGAGATTGAGAATGTTTCCACTTGCAGGTGGAATCAGAACTAGGGCATCATTTTAAGCTAATTACTTATAAAGCCAACAGGGAATTTAGGAGAAGTGTCTATCCAGACAGTGGTGAGAGTGTGAACCCCATCCCTCAGGGAGTGGATGAGGTGAACGGTATTTAAAAGGGGAAATAATTACTGCAGATGCTGGAATCTGAAACCAAAAAAGAGAAAAAGCTTTGACAATGGGTCATCTGGACCCAAAACTTCAGCTCTTTTCTCTCCTTCTTACAGATGCTGTCAAACCTGCTGAGATTTTCCAGCGTTTTCTCTTTTGGTATTAAGAGGGCGTTGATCAGTTTGGTACAGCGATCGAGGCTGGTGCTGACTGCAATGAAACTCAGTACTCCGTTAATCTGAATATCATCCTCACCGACTTGGTCCAAACCTGCTCTGCCCCCATGTCCATCATCCCAGCTTTACTTCCGACAGGCAATTCCAGCGAGAGGAAAAGGGTCAAAACAGGAAATGGAAAGTTCACCAAGGTCAGTTTCGTGGCTTTCACCGTTCTGGTTCACGTCAGAGGCAGTCTCACCCTGAGAGATTCACAGGACATCCATCTGAGCCCACAACATCCCAACAGTAAAATGGGATCATCCCACCTCAGATCATCATAACAGTCAGACCGGCTTCTGATCCACAGGCTGGGTGGAGGTGACTTGGATTGGGAGAGGGTAGAAGGATATGGAGGGAGGGAATTCTATACAGTTGGGGGTGGGGGTGGGGGAGCAGAATAGTTACAGATACTTCAGGAAAGAGTGAACAGTGTTGCCTTACTTTATCTAGAAAAAAGAAAACCGATGGGTGTTCTGATAGAGGTGTGACAGATAGGGAGAAATTTGATAGGGTAAACATGCAGACATTTTTTCTGGATAAAAGCAAATTACTGCGGATGCAGAAATCTGAGAAAATGCTGGAAAATCTCAGCAGGTCTGGCAGCATTCGTAAGGAGAGAAGAGAGCTGATGTTTTGAATCCAGATAACCCTTTATCAAAGCTTTGACAGAGTCATCTGGACCTGAAAAGTCCAATATTTTTTCTATTTGGCGGCAGATCAAAAGATTCAATCATAAATCCAACCAGGAATTAGGGAAAACCCCTTTTACCCTGAGAGTGGTGAGAATGTGGAACTCACTGTGACGGGCTGGTCGGGGGGAAAATGTAGAACAATAAACACCAGAGGAAGTAAAAGACTTTGCTGATAGGGTGAGATGAAGAGGGGGCAGGAGGGGATCCATATGGAATATCATCATCAAACAGCCTATTTCTGTGTCAATTCGATACAATAATTGTACAATAAGACAAACGGCCCAGGAACACCATGGCTGACAAACAGTAAAACTATGGAAAGAAAAACAGTTCATTTTGTGAAGAAGATTGTAAAAAAGTTGGCAACTGAAGGGTGTGTCTGGTTTCAAGTTGATCATCTCAACAGCAGCGAGCACTGAAGAGCGTTCATTGAACCGTCAAAACACTGAGTAAACATATCGCTCTATCCAAGCCTGGCCCAGGACACACACTCAGCTGCCCTTGCATTCTATTCAGCTTCCTGGCATAGCAGCTGTGCATTTCCTCAGAGTCTGTCGCTGGGTCTGGCTGCCATTCCCTCTGCAGCTCAGCCTCCACACTCACACTCAGCCTCCACACTCACACTCACTATCATCTCTCTGCCCAGTGTGGCTTTGTGTGCTGGCATCAGATTGTGATCCTCTCACTGTTCCCGGCTTGATTGGACTGTCCTTTAGAACCTTTCCCTGGTTATAAATAGGTGGCTTTAAAGAAGAAGAAATTATTGCCTCCGTCTTCTCTGAAGCTACAGTTTATCTTCTGTGATGAAATGTTGGTTTTAGGTTGGAGATTAGTTATCAGTAATCACCAGCTGTTCCCCATTTGCAGCACTCACTCAGCAAGTTGTGCCACCTTGTGACAATTCATTCTCACACAAAACAGATTATTTTGCCTTTTCCTGTTTATTATTTCATGGGTTGAGAACTTCACTGACCAGACCACCATTTATTGCCCATCCCTAACTGCCCCTTGAGAAGGGGGTGGTGAGCTGCCTTCTTGAACAGCAGCAGTCCATGTGTTGTAGGTACACCCACAGTGCTGTAAGGGAGGGAGTTCCAGGATGTGGACCCAGTGACAGTGAAGGAACAGGAGTGAGGATGGGAATTTTTATGATGGATAGTATGGATGGTACAGCAATTGTATTCCCCAGGACGGTGTGGAGCTCCAAGTTTTGTTGGAACTGCACATGATGACTATTTTCCCTTTTAAGTACTTTGATTGTTTTGGCAGAGACAAAACTTGTGTCAGGACAATCTCTCAAGAGTTGGGAAAATGTCAGTGAATAAATCTAACACATCCCCATCCGATTCTCCACAAATTACCCAGTGCATCCCCTCTCACACTGCCTCACGGAGCTGGAGCAATCTGTCCAGAGCCACAATATTGCTAATGAATGGCCAGTTAAATCTGGACAATGATATCCCCCCTCCCCCAGGGCTGCCCCCACATTAGATTCTGTTGATAGTGGGGATTGATGGATTGTTAAGGGCAAGCGGTTTGACTCTGTCTTGCTTCAGATACTCATTGCTTAGACTTCAGTTAGAATACCATGTCTGTGCTTTGGAATTTTGGGAATAGTGTGAGGAGATTCAATGGATTAATCCCATGTTAGAACAGAACATGACAAACAGCAAGTGAGAGAAACACAGAGAGAGAGAGCAAGTGAGCAGGACAGGACAGAGTGACAATAGTTTTTCATTGGAACTATTCATGATTATCTTCATTTTCTCGAAGCTCTGTGTTACATGTTCGGTGCCATTTGGCACAGACCACCATACTCAGAGCCAGCTGATACTCTTGTAAAGCAATTGGACCCCTACCCGATTTCCCCCCCATACACCAGGAGAAGCAGGAAAGCTTGCTGTCTATGGGGCCTCTGCTGTGTGGTGATCTGAGCTGCTGTGACTGAGGCAGGAGGAGAGAAACATTCATCTTCCCTGTTACAATCACAGACTCAGCCTACTGGAGCCCGGTGACAAGTGCCACAGTGATTTCTATTTCTACTCTGCTTTCTCGTTCACTCGCCTCCTCTCCACTCCCCCATTCTTCCCTTACCCTCCTCCTCCCCCTCTTCCTCTCTCACCCTCCCCCCAGTCCCCTCTCACCCTCCCTCCTTAGTCCCCCATTCCTGTCTCCCTGCCCTCCCTTACGCTCCTGCTCTCTCTCTACCCCCCGCCCCTCCAAGTATTCTTCAAAACTGGCAGTGTGAAAAGAAAATCAGGTTCCTAAGTGGAGGTTGTGGTTAAATGTGTAGAATCAAAGTGAGTCTGAAACCAGAAGCTGCCAACTATTTCAGATGTTATGATTCTAGATCTGACCTTGGAGCTGGCCAAAGAGAATGGGTTTGGGCTATGGGAAGACATTAACCTTTTCAGGAAAGTACTTTGGAAAATTCCTTTTATTTTAAACTTGGCCAAAGACTCCTAGTGGAAGAACCACCAAAAGATCAACTTTGGAATTATAGAAAGTTAAATCTGGACAGAGGCAATTTACCCTGCTGGGGTTTACAATAAACACTGACTCAACAACCATTCACTTCTTGAAGTGGCTTTCGAACCAACAGTGTGCATTATCCTGTCAGGCATGGGGATTGGAAGCAACTACTTCCTGTCGTTTTACACAAAGGAACTCTGTATGGAGCAGAAACAGGCGACGTGGAGACAGGTTTATACAGGGAGGGCAGTGACTGGCCTCTCTGAATGTTTCTGGAGGTCACCTTGCCAATGCATTCAATAAATGTACACCAGCAACTGAACATTAATATTGGAAACACAACAAGAACTGCAAAACAATAAGCTTTTAATCATTGTGGATATTGTGTGTGAGGATATAAGCTACATGACCACATTTCAAGGAAATGTCTGAGGAATCCAGCTGTACTCTCACACAAGGACAGGAACACAGAAAAGCCCAAACTCTGCCAGGGTATCTGCCTCAGCCAAGTTGTTTAGTAACTCCCATCTCCCAACTGCAGCACCCACCCACACTCCGACATGTCACAACACCTTCAATTCCCAAAGATTCAGCAGTCGTATCTCCATTTCTCCAGCCCCTTTGAAAAGCCGTGGAGGTCCCAGTGAGGTGTGAATCTCGTTTTCACTGCTGTAATGTAGGGAACACAGAGGTGAGTTTCTGCACAGCAAGATCCCACAAACAGCACACTGGGAACATGTTTTTTTCAGTTTTGCTGAGTGTTCTGTTCCCAGGATCACATTTTGAGCCTCTGTTGACATCACATTTTAATTTTGTACTGCATTTGGAATTCTCCCTTCAGTCAGGCTGAGATATTGATCTTCTGCCTCTTGGACTTTAGGGTCTTGTGATGTCTTGGCATTAGCAGGGTGATCATCTCCAATCAGACAAGTCAATGATCTGTGCAGCACCACATGGACTTTAACGTTTTACTGGAACAATGACATATTCCAGGAGGTGCCAATGCTTTGCCCTAGGATATCCCCATCTGCTTTAATATTTGCCCGTCTGGTGGAAGAGGATATTTGCGAAAAGGAGACCATGCTGACTGTTTCTTAGAGCAATATGTTACAGAACCAACCAGGGAGCAGGCTATTTTAGATTTAGTATTATGTAATGAAAAGAACATAAGAACATAAGAAATAGGAGCAGGAGTAGGCCATCTAGCCCTTCGAGCCTGCCCCACCATTCGACAAGATCATGGCTGATCTGTCGCTGCTCAGTTCCACTTTCCAGCTTTCTCCCCATAACCCTTAATCCCCTCTCTTATCAAAAACCCATCAACCCGCGTCTTAAAAATATTTAGCGAGGCAGCCTCCACCACTTCAACAGGCAGAGAATTCCAGAGATTCACCACCCTTTGAGTGAAGAAGTTCCTCCTCAACTCCGTTCTAAACCGCCCCCCCCTTTTATCTTGAGGCTGTGCCCCCTAGTCCTACTGTCTTTTTTGAGCGGGAAGAGTCTCTCCACCTCTATCCTATCCATCCCATTCATCATCTTATACGTCTCAATGAGATCTCCCCTCATTCTTCTAAACTCTAACGAGTACAAGCCCAGTTTATTCAGCCTCTCCTCATAGCTCAACCCCCTCAACTCCGGTATCAGCCTAGTAAACCTCCTCTGCACTCCCTCCAAGGCCAAAATATCTTGATAAATAGTCTTGTTGTTAAAGATCCTTTTGGAGAGAGTGATCACAGTTTCAGATTCAGATTGAGCGAGAGAAGACAGAGTGCCATGCTAGAGTTTCAGCATTGGGAAGAGCTAATTATACAGGCCTGAGGAAAGAGTTGACCCAAGTAAACTGGGAACAAATAATTGAGAGCAGGATAGTTGAGGAACAATGTTGGATGGTCAGGTGATATTGAATATCTCTCAATTAAAGTATCTTCCTGAGAGGAAGAGGAATTATAAAAGGAAGGAAACCGTTTCATGGCTAGACAAGAAAGTCAAAAAGGATAATAAAGGCAAAAACTAGAGTGTGTCAAATGCAAAAGTTAGTGGCAAGCTGGAGGATTGGGAGAATGTTAAATTTCAGCAAAGGCGACTAAAAATAGAATCAAAAGATCTAAGATGAACTATGAAAAGAAACTAGCAGAAAACATAAACACAGATACCAAAAGTTTCTATAAGTATATAAAGAGGAAGAGATTAGCTAAAGTAATTGATGGCCCTTTAGAGGACGATACCAGTGAGGTACTAATGGGGGACATAGAGATGGCAGAGACACTAAACCAATATTTTGCCTCTGTCTTCACAGTAGAGGATAATAAAATTTTCCAAAAACTATAGTTAATGCAGAGGAACTTGGTGCAATAACCATCACTGGGGAGAAGGTATTGAATAAACTAATTTAAAGGCAGGTAGGATTCCAGGACCTGATGGTCTTGCCCCCTGGGGTATTAAAGGAGGTGGCAGCAGAGATAGTGGATGGATTGGTTGTGATATTCCAAAATTCCTTGGATTCTGGTAAGATCCCGGTGGATTGGAAACATGCTAGTGAGACACCCTGTATTCAAAAAGGAGAGAGGCAAAAAGTAGGAAACTATTGGTTGATTGGCTTGACCTCTGTGGTGGGGAAGTTGCTGGAATCAATCATTAAGGAGGAGATGAATGGGTGTTTGGAAAGACAAAGCTCAATCCACCATTGTCAGCATGGTTTTATGAAGGGAAAGCCATGCTTGACAAACTTGCTTGAGTTCTTTGAGGACATAACAAGCAAGGTGGATAGTGGGGAACCTGTGGATGCGCTATACCTAGAGTTCCAGAAGGTGTTTGACAAGTGCCGCAGGAAAGACTGATCTAAAAGGTGAGATCACAGGGAATTGGGGGTAGAGTACTGGATTGGATTGAGGATTGGCTGATGGACAAAAGGTAGAGGGTCAGGATAAATGGGTCCTTCTGGCGAAATGTAAGTAGCGGGGTGTCGCTGGAGTCAGTCCTCAGACCTCAACTGTTTACAATCCAAATGAATGAACTGTGAGCAGGGACAGAGTGTAACATAGCAGAATTTGCAGATGACACTAAAATAGGTGGGAAAGCAGGCAGTGAAGAGGATATAAAGATTTTACAGATGGATATAGGCCAGGAGAATGGGCCAAAATTTGGCAGCTGGAGTTTAATGTGGATAAGTATTTTGGCAGAAATAAAATAGAAAGGCAAATTATTCCCTAAATGGAAAGCAGATTCATAATGTATCCAGGCAGAGGGATCAGGGTGTCTGTGTTCATGAATCACAGAAAGTCGGATTGCAGATGCAGCATGTAATAAAAAAGGCAAATGGGATGTTGGCATTTATTGCAAAGGGACTGGGGTATAAAAGTAGAGAAGTGTTGTTGCAATTGTATAGGGTGTTGGTGGGACCATGTCTGGAGGATTGTGTCCAGTTTTGGTCTCCTTATTTGAGGAAGGATGTGGTGGCTTTGGAGGCAGTTCAGAGAATGTTCACCAGACTGATTCCGGGGATGAAAGGGTTGACGAATGAGGGGAAATTAAACAGTTTGAGCTTGAACTCACTGGTGGAGTCTGAATCATTGAATTGTTTCAAGAAGGAGATAGATATATTTCTAATAAAATAGGATAAGAGGAACAGTTGGGGAGGTGGATTTGAGACCAGGGAGGGATCAGTTATGCTCTGATTGATGAGCGAAGCAGGCTCAGAGGGCTGAATTCACTGACTTCTGCTCCTAATTCCAATATTCCTGAACACACGTTCTCAGCAAGAGGACACCACTGGAATGAACCATCCAGTGATTCCATTGCAGATATCAGAATCCCAATAAACCCTGGCACTAAAGCCTGCCACAAAGATGATCTTCTTCTGAGATGGCAGCGAGGACTTTATCAAGGTTAAAATTAGACTTTTTAAAACATCTTCATCAGAGACAAGAACGGGGGGGCGGGGCTCAAACCCGTCCTTGATGATAGATAGCGATAGGTGCAGTAATAATGGCAGAGAGTGTCTCAGATTCCCCATAGCAGAGACTCACTCAGTCACCTTTCACATTGTTTCACAGTCAGCAAAGGGGAAGAATTGCCTTTTGGAGTTTGATTTAAATGTCTGTTTACCTCCCAGTCAGGACGGGGTTTGTGTGAGCGATGTCTGTTGGAGTTTTACAGTAAGTAGTCTCACAGCAGCGGGTTAAAGCCCAACAGGTTTATTTTAGCGCTGCTCCTTCATCAAGTGAGTGATGAACAGTCTCTGCACAAAGCCACACTCCGGGGCTGGTGTCTGGGCACACTGCTCACTGAGCGAGGGATGTTTCTGAAGCTATTCAGAGATGTCCCACCTGACACTAAACTTCATTCAATCCCAGGGCTGAGAGAGTGCGGGCTCTGTCCTTCCAAACCTGAATTCCTGAAATGTGCCAAGCCCAATAACAGGTGGGAAAGGAGCTCTGAGCAGCTGGAAGTCAGGTTAGGAGCGAATTAACTAAATATTTGAAGTAGAAATATATCCGAGAGGAAATCGGGATCTGAGCAGCGAATGGTGTGGGGGCAGAGCCAGTCTCAGACTCCGAGTAAAACTACTGCAATTAAATGATCAAAAATTCACCTTTTCACCAGTTGAACAGAAGTGTAACTGTGTCGGAATGGATCAATGCTGAGTTCAATATCAACGGAGTAATCTGATGCGAGGATTGACAATAACTGATCATTGGGATATATCCGAAACTCTGAATCACTCTCCCCCTGTCTCAGACAGCCAGTCTCTCTTTCCAATGGAAATCCTCCTGACACCACTCACCCTGACACTCACCCTCACACACTCACCCTCACACACTCACCCTCACACACAGAGACACACTGACCGTTCACCCAGAGAAACACATCCCATTCCACACTCACTCCTCCCGTGCAACAGAAACCACTTCACCCTCTCAGTCTCCAATGGTTCCCCCACCCCTCTCTCCCCACACCCCTCTCTCCCCCACACCCCCCTCTCTCCCCCCACACCCCCCTCTCTCCCCCCACACCCCCCTCTCTCCCCCCACACCCCCTCTCCCCCACACCCCCCCCACACCCCCTCTCCCCATCCCACCCCCCCCACACCCCCCTCTCCCCATCCCTCTCCCCCCACACCCCCCTCTCCCCCCACACCCCCCTCTCTACCCCCACACCCCCCTCTCTACCCCCACACCCCCCTCTCCCCATCCCTCTCCCCACACCCCCCTCTCCCCACACCCCCTCTCCCCCACACCCCCCTCTCCCATCCCTCTCCCCCCACACCCCCCTCTCCCCACACCCCCCTCTCCCCACCCCCTCTCTCCCCACACCCCCCTCTCTCCCCCACACCCCCCTCTCCCACACCCCCTCTCCCCACACCCCCCTCTCTCCCCACACCCCCTCTCTCCCCACACCCCCCTCTCTCCCCACACCCCCCCTCTCTCCCCACACCCCCCTCTCTCCCCCCAGCCCCGGTACCTGGCTGTCTCTGTCCGCCGCCTCCGGTGCTCTCTGTGTCGGGGGGCTCCATGCAGACCCCCCGGCCGCTCATCAGTGAGTGAAGGGGCCTCTGGCAGCCCCTCCGGGGGAAGCAGCGGAGGCCGGTGCCGCAGCGGGCGGTGTAGACGCCGCAGTGCCGCCCCTTGGCCAGGGCACAGGTCCGCAGCAGCCGCAGCCCGGCTCCCGGACCAGCTCCTCACAGCCCTGCGGTACCGGGCAGCCGGCTCTCTGCTCCCGGGAACAGGGCGGGCAGCGGATCGGCCTCCCGGGCAGCGGCAGCTCGGCCACGGCCAGCAGCGCCCAGCCGCCGGCCAGCAGCAGCGGGAGCCCGGGCGGCAGCATCGGGGAAGTGGCTGAGGGAGAGAGCGGCTGCCCCCGGTCTGTGAACCCACCGCCCGGCACCGCTTTATACCCGAGCCCGGGGCCGGGCCCGCCCCCCTGGAGCTGGGAGGGGCCCGGGGACCAACACCCCACCCCCCGGGAGAGAGGCTCCACCCCCCGGGAGAGAGACCCCACCCCCCGGGAGAGAGACCCCACCCCCCGGGAGAGAGACCCCACCCCCGGGAGAGAGACCCCACCCCCCGGGAGAGAGACTCCACCCCCCGGCAGATAGACCCCACCCCCCGGGAGAGAGGCTCCACCCCCCGGCAGAGAGACCCCACCCCCCGGCAGAGAGACCCCACCCCCCGGGAGAGAGACCCCACCCCCCGGCAGAGAGACCCCACCCCAAGGACTGAGTCCCCACCCCCCGGCAGAGAGACCCACCCCCGGCAGAGAGACCCACCCCCCGGCAGAGAGACCCCACCCCCGGGAGAGAGACCCCACCCCCCGGGAGAGAGGCTCCACCCCCCGGGAGAGAGGCCCCACCCCCCGGGAGAGAGGCTCCACCCCCCGGGAGAGAGCCCCACCCCCCGGGAGAGAGACCCCACCCCCCGGGAGAGAGGCTCCACCCCCCGGGAGAGAGACCCCACCCCCCGGGAGAGAGACCCCACCCCCCGGCAGAGAGACCCCACCCCCCGGGAGAGAGACCCCACCCCCCGGAGAGAGACCACACCCCCCGGGAGAGAGACCCCACCCCCGGGAGAGAGACCCCACCCCCCGGGAGAGAGACCCACCCCCCCGGGAGAGAGACCACACACCCCCGGAGAGAGACCCCACCCCCCGGAGAGAGACCCCACCCCCCGGGAGAGAGACCCCACCCCCAAGGTCTGAGACCCCACCCCCCGGGAGAGAGGCCCCACCCCCAAGGACTGAGACCCCACCCCCCGGGAGAGAGACCCCACCCCCGGAAGAAAGACCCCTCTCCCCGGAGAGAGACCCCCCCCCAAGGACAGAGACCCCACTCCCCGGGAGAGAGACCCCACCCCCAAGGACAGAGACCCCACCCCCCGGGAGAGAGACCCCACCCCCAAGGACAGAGACCCCACCCCCCGAGACAGAGACCCCACCCCCAAGGACAGAGACCTCACCCCCCCGGGACAGAGACCCCACCCCAAGGACAGAGACCCCACCCCCCGGGACAGAGACCCCATCCCTAACCCAGGGACACATAATCCGTCTGGGGGGGGGGTTACACCAATTTCCCCCACCCCCTTCCCCGGCTCGAGGCAACTTGACCCGGAAAAAGCAATCACCTGTTTTGGGGTCCGGGGGAGGGGGTCCCGGGGGAGGGGGTCCCGGGGGAGGGGGTCCCGGGGGGAGGGGATCCGGGGGGAGGGGGTCGCGGGGGAGGGGATCGGGGGTGAGGGGGTCCCGGGGGAGGGGATCCGGGTGGAGGGGATCGGGGGCGAGGGGGTCCCGGGGGAGGGGATCCGGGGGAGGGGGTCCCGGGGGGAGGGGATCCGGGGGGAGGGGGTCCCGGGGAGGGGATCGGGGGGGAGGGGGTCCCGGGGGAGGGGGTCCCGGGGGGAGGGGATCCGGGGGAGGGGATCCGGGGGAGGGGGTCCCGGGGGAGGGGGTCCCGGGGGAGGGGTCCCGGGGGAGGGGATCCGGGGGAGGGGGTCCCGGGGGGAGGGGATCGGGGGAGGGGTCCCGGGGGAGGGGTCCCGGGGGAGGGGGTCCCGGGGGGAGGGGATCCGGGGGAGGGGATCCGGGGGAGTGGGTCCCGGGGGAGGGGGTCCCGGGGGGAGGGGGTCCCTGGGGAGGGGGTCCCGGGGGAGGGGATCAGGGGCGAGGGGGTCCGGGGGAGGGGATCCAGGGGAGGGGCAGGGGTCCCGGGGGAGGGGGGGATGCTGTGGGTGAGGCCCTGCCACCCGGGCAGTGGTGGGGGGGGGGGTCACGCTCAGCTGTTCTCACCTGATCCACTCTCCCCCCCCATTCCCAACTGTTGCTCGAAGGGTTTGAATCAATCCTCAGCCCCATCCTGTCCCCCACTCACACACACTGCCCCCCCCACTCACACACACTGCCCCCCCCACTCACACACTGCCCCCCCACTCACACACACTGCCCCACCCTCACACACCCTGTCCCCCCCTCACACACACTGACCCCCCCACTCACACACACTGCCCCCCCTCACACACACTGCCCCCCCTCACATACCCAGTCCCCCCCTCACACACACTGCCCCCCCACTCACACACTGCCCCCCACTCACACACACTGCCCCCACTCACACACTGCCCCCCCACTCACACACACTGCCCCCCCACTCACACACACTGCCCCCACTCACACACTGCCCCCCCACTCACACACACTGCCCCCACTCACACACTGCCCCCCCACTCACACACTGCCCCCCCACTCACACACACTGCCCCCACTCACACACTGCCCCCCCACTCACACACACTGCCCCCCCACTCACACACACTGCCCCCCCACTCACACACACTGCCCCCACTCACACACTGCCCCCCCCACTCACACACACTGCCCCCCACTCACACACACTGCCCCCCCCACTCACACACACTGCCCCTCCCCCCACTCACACACACTGCCCCCCCACTCACACACACTGCCCCACTCACACACTGACCCCCCCACTCACACACTGCCCCCCCACTCACACACACTGCCCCACTCACACACTGCCCCCCCACCACACACTGCCCCCCCACACACCACACACTGCCCCCACTCACCACACTGCCCCCCCACTCACACACACTGCCCCCACTCACACACTGCCCCCCCCACTCACACACTGCCCCCCCACTCACACACACTGCCCCCACTCACACACTGCCCCCCCCACTCACACACACTGCCCCCACTCACACACTGCCCCCCCCACTCACACACTGCCCCCCCACTCACACACACTGCCCCCACTCACACACTGCCCCCCCACTCACACACACTGCCCCCCCACTCACACACACTGCCCCCCCACTCACACAACACTGCCCCCCACCACTCACACACACTGCCCCCCCACTCACACACACTGCCCCCACTCACACACTGCCCCCCCCACTCACACACACTGCCCCCCCCACTCACACACACTGTCCCCCCACTCACACACACTGCCCCTCCCCCACTCACACACACTGCCCCCCACTCACACACACTGCCCCTCCCCCCACTCACACACACTGCCCCTCCCCCACTCACACACACTGCCCCCCCACTCACACACACTGCCCCTCCCCCACTCACACACACTGCCCCCCCACTCACACACTGCCCCCCCACTCACACACACTGCCCCCCCCTCACACACACTGCCCCCCCACTCACACACACTGTCCCCCCACTCACACACACTGCCCCTCCCCCACTCACACACACTGCCCCTCCCCCCACTCACACACACTGCCCCCCCCACTCACACACACTGCCCCCCCACTCACACACACTGCCCCCCCCCACTCACACATACTGCCCCCCCACTCACACACACTGCCCCCCCCCCCACTCACACATACTGCCCCCCCACTCACACACACTGCCCCCCCCCCCACTCACACATACTGCCCCCCACTCACACACACTGCCCCCCCACTCACACACACTGCCCCTCCCCCCACTCACACACTGCCCCCCCCCACTCACACACTGCCCCCCCCACTCACACACACTGCCCCCCACTCACACACACTGTCCCTCCTCCCACTCACACTCACTGCCCCCCACTCACACACTGCCCCCCCACTCACACACACTGCCCCCCCCACACACACTCACTGCCCCCCCACTCACACACACTGCCCCTCCCCCCACTCACACACACTGCCCCCCCCACTCACACACTGCCCCCCCCACTCACACACACTGCCCCCCCACTCACACACACTGTCCCTCCTCCCACTCACACTCACTGCCCCCCACTCACACACTGCCCCCCCACTCACACACACTGCCCCCTCACTCACACTCACTGCCCCCCACTCACACACACTGCCCCTCCTCCCACTCACACTCACTGCCCCCCACTCACACACACTGCCCCCCCCCACTCACACACACTGCCCCCCCCACTCACACACACTGCCCCCCCACTCACACACACTGCCCTCCTCCCACTCACACTCACTGCCCCCCACTCACACACTGCCCCCCCCCCACTCACACACACTGCCCCCACTCACACACACTGCCCCACTCACACACACTGCCCCCCCCACTCACACACACTGCCCCCCCCACTCACACACACTGCCCCTCCTCCCACTCACACACACTGCCCCCACTCACACACACTGCCCCCCCCCCACTCACACACACTGCCCCCCCCACTCACACACACTGCCCCCCACTCACACACACTGCCCCCACTCACACACACTGCCCTCCTCCCACTCACACACACTGCCCCTCCTCCCACTCACACTCACTGCCCCCCCACTCACACACTGCCCCCCCACTCACACACACTGCCCCTCCTCCCACTCACACTCACTGCCCCCCACTCACACACTGCCCCCCACTTACACACACTGCCCCCCCCACTCACACACACTGCCCCTCCTCCCACTCACACTCACTGCCCCCCCACTCACACACTGCCCCCCCCACTCACACACACTGCCCCACTCACACACACTGCCCCCCCCACTCACACACACTGCCCCCACTCACACACACTGCCCCCCCACTCACACACACTGCCCCCCTCCACTCACACACACTGCCCCCACTCACACACACTGCCCCCACTCACACACACTGCCCCCACTCACACACACTGCCCCCCCACTCACACACACTGCCCCCCCACTCACACACACTGCCCCCCCACTCACAACACACTGCCCCCCACTCACCCACTCACTGCCCCCCACTCACACACACTGCCCCCCCCACTCACACACACTTCCCCCCCCCACTCACACACACTATCCCCCACCCTCCCTCCCACATTGCCTCCACTCCCCGCCCCCCCCCACACTCTCCCCCCCCCCATGCAACTCTGTCGGGGGGGACACAGTAAGAAGTCTCACACACCAGATTAAAGTCCAGCCAGTTTATTTGATAGTAAAACCCACAAGCTTTCGGGGTTTATTACCCAATAACCCCGGTGTTGTGAGACTCCTTACTGTCTTCACCCCAGTCCAACACCGGCATCTCCACATCGGGAGAAATGACCTGCAGCTTTATCTCTGCAGAGGGTCACCCTCCCTCCCTACTCCCAGCGGGACTGTCCCGGGAATAAATCCTCATCCATCCACAACATTCCCCCCCCCCCCCACCCCTCCAGCCCCCCGCGCTGTCTCCCTCACATTAAACAGTGCGGATTTATCCATTCCCGCTGCATTCCCCAAACCCGGTCTGCAGTCTGTAAATGCAGCAATGGAGACATTTCTCCGCAGTATACAGCTTTCCGATATGGAGATAAAAGGCTGAAGGTTTCCCCAAGAAATGTTTCGTGGAAATTATCACATCAAGAATAAAAACACAAAAGGATTTTTCTTTTCAATCGGCCGCATTTTGGGCTTCTGGAGGCTGTGTGTGTTTTTAGCTTCATTCTTTTAAAGTCAGGTTTGAAACTGGATTTGATCCGGATCGACACTAACGATTAGGTGAATGAACGATGGGATTCAGAGTGGATCAGCTGGACAATGTACATTCCTCCAGAAGTGAAGTTCTGGAACACACAGAACTTTGTAGAATCACGGATTCCTACAGTGCAGAAGGCCATTCGGTCCATCGAGCCTACATCAACAACAAGCCCACCCAAGTCCTATTCACATAACACCACATATTTACCCTAATTCTCCTTACACAAAGGGGCAATTTAGCACGGCCAATCCACCTAACCCACACATCTTTGGACTGTGGGAGGAAACCGGAGCACCCGGAGAAAACCCACACAGACACAGGGGGAAAATGCAAGCTCTACACAGACAATCACACCAGACAGTTATTAGTGTCACAAGTGGGCTTACATTAACACTGCTATGAAGTTACTACGAAAATCCCCCAGGCGTCACGCTCCAGCATCTGTTCAAGTACACTGAGGGAGAATTTAGCATGGCCAAAGCACCTAACTAGCACATCTTTTCAACTGTGGGAGGGCACTGTAGGGTTCTATGCTGGTTCTAGGGTTCTATGCTGGAAATCCATGCGGACACGGGGAGAATGAGCAAACTCCACACAGGCCCAAGGCGGTAATCAAACCCGGGTCCCTGGTGCTGTAAGGCAGCAGTGCTAACCACTGTGCCACCATGCCACCTACATTCAAGGGGGTGCTCACAAAGAAGATGCAGAGTTCAGGTAAGTACATGGCCTCCCAGCAATGCAGGGAGAAGCAAGTGTGTAAAAATCCTTCTGCATTATCAAGCCTCAGATCGAGCCCAAAATGTGGTGCAGTGCCTCATGTTGTCAGCTTGAATCTTGTCCAGTGGGGACCATGAATTGGATTCAATTGGAATTTGGACTGAATAAAAAACTGAGAAAAACAATCCTCCAGCAGTGTTCACCTTCACACTGGGATTCTGTGCTGCTAGGTAAGGGTGGCAATGCCCCTTGCAGTGTACAGCACAACATGGCAGTGTGGGACATCTCAGAGTATGGGAATTAAGTCATCACAGCAGTTTCGATAGTCAGGGGATGGACAGGCTGACCTGTAGCTAACTTGAGTCACACAAGTGCAGGCAGCACGGTGGCACAGTGATTAGCACTGCTGCTTCACAGCTCCAGGGACCTGGGTTTGATTCCTGGCTTGGATCACTGTCTGTGTGGATTTTGCACATTCTCCCCGTGTCTGTGTGGGGTTCCTCCGGGTGCTCCGGTTTCCTCCCACAGTACAAAGATGTGCGGGTTAGGTTGATTGGCCATGCTAAAATTGCCCTTAGTGTCCAACCATTATCTTGTAAATTGAGTTTGTGGCTTTATATGCCCTGTTTGTGAACAGAACTGAAGAAGGAATGACGTTCTGAAAGCTTGGACTTTAACCTGGTATTGTGAGCCTTCTTACTGCGCCAGAGTAAAGGACATTCCTCCTCTCTGGCTGGGTTTCCTCTGGGTGCTCCGATTTCCGCCCACATTCCAAAGCCATGCTGGTTAGGTGCATTGGCCATGCAAAATTCTCCCTCAATGTACCAGAACAGCTCCAAAGTGTGGCGACTGGGGGATTTTCACAGTAACTTCATTGCAGTGTTAACGTAAGCCTTACTAATCAATAAACTTGGATTCAAATGGAATTGGGATTTGTTTTTTTGAGCAAGCAAAGAAATAGGTTAAGAGCTTGCTCTGCCCACTCTGTACACTGCTTTATAACTAAAAGGAAGCCAGATTGAGTCGAGATGCTGAAAATCACGCCCGGTTTTGGAGTAATTAATGTTTCCAGTGGTGGGATGGTCGGTAACAAGAGGACACAATTTAAGGCGATTGGTGAAAGAAGCAGATGTAACAGGAAGAAACTGCTTTTACTCTGCAGTTACTGTGACCTAGGATGTTCTGCCTGAGGCTGCGACGGAAGCAGATTCAGTAACAGCTTTCAAACCTGAACTGGAGAAATGTTTGAAGGCAGAAAAATTCAGGCTGAGGAGAGCAGGTTAATGAGACAGCCCCATCAACGGGCTGAATGGCCTCCTGTGCTGGCTGGGTTTGTGATTCTGGGAGGAAGATCCAGCAGGTCAATGGGTTCACTGGCGAAGTAGAGCAGATTTCAGGGATCTATCTTTCAGTATTGACATCAATCCACAGCCATCAGTGTCCCCCTCTCCCAAATCCCCCAACACCCCCCCCCCCCCCCAATACCCTTTCAGAAACCCTCTGCTGTCAGTAAATGTGGAAAGCTGGTCACAGCTAGTCATCTCAGAGCCCCCGCTCCCGCTCCCCTCTCTCCACCCTCCAGCCCCTCAGGTTAGAACTCAGCCAGGAGTTGCCAGGAGGTGGCGACAGAGACATGGGAGCAGGGGAGGGGAAATGGAAGTGGGGGTGAATGGGAGCAGGGTGGGGGTGGGAGCGAGGGGAGGGGAATGGGAACAGAGGGGGAATAGGAGCGGGGGGGAGGGGAGCGAAGGTGGGGGGCTGGGAACGAGGGGGGATAATGAGAGTGGGGGGTAATGGGAGCAGGGGGGAGGAATGAGAAAGGGTAAAATGGGAGGGGGGAATGGGAGCAGGGGAAGAATGAGAGCGGGTGGGCAGAAGGGAAGAGAGGAGGGGTGAGGGGGTGGGGAGGTGGGAGGGAAGGATGAGGGAGAGGGGGGTGGGAGGGATTATGCTGAAAGCTCCTGGGAGACGTCCCGCTGGACTTGGGAACATTTTCCAGACAATGAGCCAGTGATCACACTCTGAAACTACCTGCGATTATTGTGACATTCACTGGTCTGAGCTGGACCTGGAATTCCGCTGATAATCCTCTCTCCCTCTTGCTACTTCCACATCTCCTACCTTTCCTCTCACATTGGAGCAGGATGGTCAAGTTCAGAGAACGTTGTCAAGTTTTTAAAAGTAAACTGGCTGAAAGGGTTAGACAATCCGGATTATCATCAGCGGCAAAAGAGAAATTGGAATCTGCTTGCAGTGTCAATAACCGCCTGGCACCTAAAACCAGGTTCAAACCCCCAATAGAGAGTGCGTGGGGGGGGGGGGTGAAATGTGCCCAGAATCAGGAGCGAGCTCTCCATACTCAACACAGCTAATAAAAACCAGGAAGGATAGAACCACTCTGCAGCCATTAACACCAGGGCAACCCCGAGATCCCCCAGGGCAGCCCAGAGACCCCAGGGCAGCCCAGAGACCCCAGGGCAATCCCAAGGCCCTGGGGCAACCCCGAGACCCCAAGGCAGCCCAGAGACCCTAGGGCAATCCCAAGGCCCTGGGGCAACCCCGAGACCCCAGCACAACCCCAATACTCCAGGGAAACCTAAAGCCCCGGAGCAACCCTGAAATCCTGGGGCAACCCAGATACCATGGGGCAATTCATCTGGTAATGTTTATCTTCTCAGCTTTGAAAGAAAATGTCCTCACAGCTACAGACATTGCAAGCTGATAGTGGGGAAGACAAGCTGGTTTTAACAGTGTAGTGTGACTGTACTGAGATGATGTTCTCCAGCATCATAACACCTGTTCAAACCTTGCCCTATGAACGGACCAATCTGCTTTTCCATTTTATTAGAGTTAAAGCTCTGTGGTTGGTAGATCCTTGCTTGCCTCCATGAGCCACCTCTGCCCAATGCTCTGTGCCAAAGCAATCATTGTGGAATGACCATAGCCACCAGATAACATGTCATCTGGTTGGGTTATTTGTTTGAGTGTTTGACCAAAAGGCTATCTGATTGGTCACTTTAACAACTTTGTCCCACCAAAATCTTGGAATGAAAACAATTTGCTATCTCTGTTAACTTGGATTATTCCATCTCTGATCTCAAACATTCCTTCCTGCGTCTAGCTCATCTACCTCTCCCGCTTTTCTCTGCTTGTGAATGGTCTTGAGTTTATTGTTACCCTAGGGCAGTCCCACCTTACCTGGCAGATCACTCTTGTCCCATGGGTTCTGTAATGATCCTGATACCTGGCTGGACTGAGTCTTCATTGGCTTGGGAGATCCAAATGCTCTTTGTACATTGCAGGGATCCCTCAGTGATTTCAACCTTCACTCTTTCTCTGTCTCTCTCTCTATCTCTCTCTTGTCTCTCTCTCTGTCTCTCTGTCTGTCTGCCCTTCAAGGAGATCCACACAGTGTGTCTCCTCAGGGTTTCATCTCTGAGTTCATCATTCATTCATTCTATTGTAACTGTCAATCTCTCTGCTGTTCCTGGTTCTCCCACTTTATCCATATCTCTGGTTGCCCTCCTCACACCTGCTCTGGGATTGTGTTTCAGACAGCTGTTGCAGGGATTTAAGGCTGTATGCTGTAGGAAAGGCTTGTGAGAAAAGTTACAGCTCATGGGAAAAAAGGGACAGTGGAAATGTGAATACAATATTGACTAAATAATGGACTTTAACCTCGTGTTGTGAGACTTCTAATGGAATGATAGGAAGTAGAGAGTCATGGTCAATGGACATTTTGTGATCTATAGGATGGTTTGTTGTGGAGTTCCCTGGGCAGTGATATTGGGAACCATTGCTTTACATGATATACCTTAATAAAGTTTATTTATTAGTCATACATAGGCTTATATTAATACTGCAATGAAGTTACTGTGACAATCCCCTAGTCGCCACACTCCGGTGCCTGTTTGGGTACTCTGAGGGTGAATTTAGCATGGCAAATTCACCTAACCAGCAAGTCTTTTGGATTGTGGAATAAAATCGGAGCACCCAGAAGAAACCCACGCAGACACGGGGAGAATGTGCAGATTCCACGCAGACAGTGACCCAAGCTGGGAATCGAATCCGGATCCCTGGTGCTGTGAGGCAGCAGTGCCAACCACTGTGAATAATCTAGTTCTTGGTGTGCAGGGAACAGTTTCAAAGTTTGTAGATGACACAAAACCCGGAAGTGTTGTAAATTGTGAGGAGGACAGTGTAGAACTTCAAAAGGACATAGATCAATTGGTGGAGTGGGTGGATAGGTGACAGGTGGAATCAATGTGGAGTTGTGAGAGGTGATGCATTTTGTTAGGAATAACATGGAGAAACAATATAAAATAAAGAGTAACATTCTAAAAGGGGCAGGAGAAGGAGCTAGATGTACATGTGCACAGATCATAGGAGGTGGCAGAACAGGCGGAGGGAGCAGTTAGTAAAGCATATTGTTTTCTGGACTTTATTAATAGGGGCACAGAGTACAGGAACAAGGAAATGATACTGAATTTATACAAGACACTAGTTAGATCTCAGCTGGAATGTTGTGCACAGCTCTGGGAGCCACACTATAGGAAGGATGTGAACACAATGGAGAGAGGGCAGAAGAGGTTTCCAAGAATGGTTCCAGGAATGAGAAATTTCAGCTATGAGGATAGATTGGAGAGGTCGGGACTGTTCTCTTTGGAGAGAAGTGGCTAAGAGGAGATTTGATAGAGATGTTCAAAGTCATGAGAGGGCTGGACAGAGTCAAATCGAGAGAAACTGCTCCCAATATAAAAGGCCCAGAAACGAGAGGCCACAGATTTAAAGTGATTTGCAAAAGAAGCAAATATGATGTGAGAGAAACTTTTTCACACAGCGAGTGGTTGGGGTCGCACTGCTAGAAATCATAGAGTCATAAGATCATCGAGGTTTACAGCATGGAAACAGGCCCTTCGGCCCAACTTGTCCATGCCGTCCTTTTTTTTTACAACCCATAAGCTAATCCCAATTGCCTGCGTTTGGCCCATATCCCTCTATACCCATCGTATCCATGTAACTGTCTAACTGCTTTTTAAAAGACAAAATTGTCCCCACCTCTACTACTGCCTCTGGCAGCTTGTTCCAGACACTCATCACCCTCTGTGTGAAAAAAATTCCCGTCTGGCCACTTTTGTATCTCTTCCCTCTCACCTTAAACCTATGCCCTCTAGTTTTAGACTCACCTACTTTTGGGAAAAGATATTATCTGTCGACCTTGTCTATGCCCCTCATTATTTTATAGACCTCAATAAGATCACCCCTCAGCCTCCTACGCTCCAGAGAAAAAAGTCCCAGTCTATCCTGCCTCTCCTTATAACTCAATCCATCAAGTCCCAATAGCATCCTAGTAAATCTTTTCTGCACTCTTTCTAGCTTAATAATATCCTTTCTATAATAGGGTGACCAGAACTGTACACAGTATTCCAAGTGTGGCCTTACCAATGTCTTGTACAACTTCAACAAGACGTCCCAACTCCTGTATGTGTGGTGGAGGAGGTTCAATCGAGGCAATCAAGAGGCTATTGGATGGTTCTTTGAATAGGAACAGAATGCAGGGGTCCGGGGAAAAGGCAGGGGAATGGCATTATGTCCGGCTTGTCCCAGGGGTTGGATGCGGCCCCCTACGCTCACTTGTTATCCAGTTACTCCTGCCCCAACCCCCCCCACTCCCCAGCCCATCTCAGATCTTCCTCCTTATACCCTCACAACTCACCCCGCCTCTGTACTTGCTGAAAAGTTACGAAACCTATACATTTCAGTTCTGCTGAAAGTGGATTGTGCTGACAGATTGACCCAGTTTGTGTGGCAGTTCTGTCTGACCCGCTGAACAGTTGCTGCTTTAATTGTTTCCAGTTTGGGTTCTGAGTGTCTGCAGATTTTATTTCTCAGGCTACAGGAAGCTGTGTTTGCTGTGACTGTCACATCGACAGGGCTGGGTGTTCACACACAATCAGCTTGACTCTGTCCTGGGAGAAATGAAATTCATTCCGTTAATTACAGTAGCAGATGTTTGTGGATTACACTCTATTTGAGAGCTAACAAGTACAAAATCAGAGGATATTTCTGGAAATGATCTTTTCACTGGGCGGGAGACAATTTAGATAATTTAGCCCTTATTATAACAGGACTAAAGGGTTAAAGTCTGAGGACTGGTTACAGAAATTCCATTTGTTTTCCCTGGGTTTGAGAGATTGCAGGTTCATCTCACTGAAATGTTTAAAGGATTTGATAAGGTTGGTAAGAGAGAAACTTTTTCCTCTGGTTGGAGGAATCCACAACATTAACTTAAATCTAAAGTCAGTTGACCTAAACAGGTGCTGAAGTGTGGCCACTAGGGCATTTTCGTAGTAACTTCATTGCAGTGTTAACGTAAGCCTTACTCATGACTAATAAATAAATTTTAACTTTAACTGTTCAGGGATGATATTGGGAAGCATTTCTTCACACAAAGAGCAGTGGAACATATGAACTAGGAGCAGGAATAGGCCATCTGACCCCTCGAGCCTGCTCCGCCATTCAATAAGATCATGGCTGATCTTGTTGTGGACTCAGCTCCATTTACCCGCCCGCTCACCATAACCCTTAATTCCTTTACTGTTCAAAAATGTATCTATCCTTGCCTTAAAAACATTCAATGAGGGAGCCTCAACTGCTTCACTGGGCAGGGAATCTGGAACCTACCCTCCCAAAAATGCTGCTGAGGCTGCAGTGAGATGGGGAGGTGGGGGGGAAGGTGGTGGGGGGGAAGGTGTGGGGGGGAGACCGATGGAGCGCTCAGGATTGAAATTGGTAGATTCTTGTTGGGTAACAATATTGAAATTGGAAGTTCTGTCTTGCAGTGGATAGTGTCCCTGCCTCTGAGCCAGAAGCTCTGGGTTCAAGTCTCACTTGAGGACTCGGTGACCTTGGAAGGTGTCTTTCCAAGCTACACGTCCTGTGATTTGATAATGATTTGGAAGAGGGAACTGAATGTATTACCTCCAAATCTGCAGATAATAAAAAGTTAGGTGGGAGGGCAGGGAAGACGCAGAGATGGTTCAGTGTGACTTGGACACGCTGAGTGTGTGGGTATCTGCATGGTCGATGCAGTATAATGTGGATAAATGTTATCCACTTTGGTAGCAATAATAGGAAGACAGATTATTCTTCGAATGGGTGTAAATTGAGAGAGGCGGATACTCAGTGAGACCTTGGAGTCCTCGTGCATCAGTCACTGAAAGTAATGTGCAGGTACAGCAGGCAGTAAAGAAGGCAAATGGTTTGTTGGTCTTCACAGTGAGAGGATTTGAGTATAGGGATAGGGATGATTTGCTGCAATTGTAAAGGGCGTTGGTGAGGCCACACTGGAGAATTGTGTGCAGTTTTCATCTCTTTATCTGAGGGAGGATGTCCTTGTTATAGAGGGAGTACAGGAAAGGTTTACCAGGCTGATTCCTGGGATGGCAGGTCTGTCATATGAGGAGAGACTAAGTCGGTTAGGATTATATTCACTGGAGTTTAGAAGAGAAGAGGGAATCTCATAGAAACTTATAAAATTCTAACAGGGTTAGACAGAGTAGATTCAGTAATAATGTTCCCAATGGTGGGGGAGTCCAGAACTAGGGTCAGAGTTTGAGGATAAGGGGTAAACATTTTAGAACTGAGGTGAGGTGAGATTTCTTCACTCAGAGGGTGGGGAATGTGTAGAATTCACTCCCACAGAAAGTAATTGAGGCCAAAACGTTTGTGTAATTTCAAGAAGAAATTGGATAGAGTTCGTGGGGCTAAAGGGAATAAGGGATATGGGGGGTAGGGGGATCAAGATATTGAATTCAATGCTCAATCATGATTAAAATCATGAGGGTGTGAAGGGAGGGCATCGAGAGAGATGGAGCAAAGCTGGGAAAAAATACAAAAAATCTCTTTTCTCTATCATGCTTTTCATAACCTCAAATTGGAAATAAATATTTCCAAGGGACTGAGGAGAACTCCCCTACTTCTCCGAACAATACAGAAGAGACATGTCTTACCATTGGATAAGGAGAATGAGCCGGCTCCCCTTTTCCCTAATGTTTGTTTAAAATCCTTTACCCGTGGATCCTTTTCCCAGTCCCAGTGTATTTAAGGTTTTTTATGGAGCCAAGGTAACCAGATTTTGTTGAGTCAAAGAGAGAGTAAGTTTATTAGGAGGATAATTCAGAGCAGCAGAAGGAGGAAGATAAATTCAGATTTGTAAAAGTGAAGTTACAGGAACTTGGCTAAACGTGGAGCAGAAATATCTGAGTGTGTGATTTATAGACAGAAGGAGGGTGATTGGCCATATTAACGGCAAGCAGAACCTACATTTCGATAGCAACTTTTAAACAGAGAAATGTCTCCAGCTGCTTTATTGGAGAAATCATAGAATCATACAATGCAGAAAGAGGCCATTTGGCCCATCGAGTCTGCACTGACCACAATCCCACCCAGGCCCTATCTCTACATATTTGTCCATTAATCCCTCTAACCTATGCATCTCAGGGCACTAAGGGGCAATTTGGAATGGCCAATCAACCTAACCCACACATCTTTGGACTGTGGGAGGAAACCAGAGCACCCAGAGGAAACCCACACAGACACAAGGAGAACGTGCAAACTCCAAGCAGACAGTGACCCAAGCCGGGAATCGAACCCAGGCCTCTGGAGCTGTGAAGAAGCAGTGCTAACCACTGTGCTACTGTGCCACCCCAGTATAATCAAACAAAATGTGACAACAAGACACATATTAGAAGGATGGGTTATCAAAGAGATAGATTTTATGGGTCAACTTAAAGAAAAGGAAAGAGATGGAGAGAGAAAGATGGCAAAGTTTAACGAGAGAAGTTCATAGCTGACAGCCTAGGATCCAGAAGCTTAGCCTCACAAGACCTTAACAAATAATAGGCCAGAAGTAGACCATTCAATCTATCAACTATTCAATAAGATCACCGCTGAAATAATTGTGATCTTAAGTTTACTTTCCTGTTCACCCTTGTCTCTTTTGTAGATTAAGATTCTGTCTAACTCAGCCTTAAATAGAATCAACCACTTGGTTCCCACTGCTCTCCGGGAAAGATCCAAAGTTGAACCACCCTGTGAGAGAAGAAATTCCTCCTCATCTCCATCTTAAATTGGAGACTTTATTTTTAACCTGGTTGTAAGCAGAGTGACTGTAATCAATTGATAGATCATGAAGGGATTTAGAAAAATAGAAAATAGGGAGTAGGAGGAGGCCATTCGACCCATTAATCCTGCTCCATCATTCATTTTGATCATGGCTGATCATAAGAACATAAGAAATAGGAGCAGGAGTAGGCCATCTAGCCCTTCGAGCCTGCCCCGCCATTCAATAAGATCATGACTGATCTGTCGTGGCTTAGTTCCACTTTCCCGCTCTCTCCCCATAACCCTTAATCCCCTTGCCTATCAAAAACCTATCAACCCGCATCTTAAAAATATTTAGCGAGGCAGCCTCCACCACCTCAACGGGCACAGAATTCCAGAGATTCACCACCCTTTGAGTGAAGAAGTTCCTCCTCAACTCCGTTCTAAACCGCCCCCCCCTTTATCTTGAAGCTGTGCCCCCTAGTCCTACTGTCCTTTCTGAGCGGGAAGAGTCTCTCCACCTCTGTCCTATCCATCCCATTCATCATCTTATACGTCTCAATGAGATCTCCCCTCATTCTTCTAAACTCTAACAAGTACAAGCCTAGTTTATTCAGCCTCTCCTCATCGTTCATGGCCTACCCCTGCTCATAATTCAGACATTATTTTGTACTATCTAATGGCTTTGGGAAAAGAGAGGCAATGGTTCATAAAAGGTCTTGTCAGGTGGGTAGCAATGGCACTGGGTGCACAAATCTTCACATTCAACCCTGCTGACGTGATTACCCATGGCTCAGTGGGGAGCACTCCTGTTCCAGAAGGTTGAGAGTTCAACTCCCACTCCAGGAATACAAATCTATCTGAGGGAGAGCTGCACTGTCAAAAGTGCTGCTTTGTGGATAAGACGTTACACAGGAACATAGGAATTAGGAAGAGGAGGAGGCCATTCAGCCCTTTTCGCCTGCTCCGCCATTCAATAGGTCAAGGCTGAGCTCTCCCTGGTCTCAAATCCACCTTCCCACCTCTTCCCCATATCCCTTTAATCCATTTTTAAACATCAAAAATATATCTATCCCCGTCCTGATACAATTCAGCTCAGACTCCACTGCGCTTGGGGCACTGAGTTTCACAAATTCACCACCCTTTGTGAGAAGTTGTTCCTCTTTAAACTGAGGCCCTGACTGCCCCCTCACGCGGATGTAGATAATCCCGCAGTCCTTGTTTGAAGATCAGGGCTGATCCTGTCTGACGTCCTGGCCAATAGTTATTCCTTAATCCCCATCACACACACAGATCAACCACAGGGTTGCTCCTGGGAGCTTGCTGTGCGGGGATAGGCTGCTATTTTACCAACACCGACTGAACTGACTATAAAATGTTTACAGATATCTTGAGATAGTGACCGGCTCTACATAAATGCAGTCGGTAACGGGTCATCCAACTCAATAGCCTGATCCTGCCTTCCCCCAATACCCTTTGAGCCCCTTCACATCAGAGTATATCTAATTCCTTCTTGAAAACATACTTGGTCTCATTCAGATTATAATAATCTGCCTTCCTATTTTTGCTACAAAGTGGATAACCTCACATTTACCCAGGCTATGCTGCATCTGCCATGCATTTGCCCACTCACTCAACTTGTCCAAATCACACTGAAGGATCTCTGCAACCTCCTCACAGCTCACACTCCCACCCAGATTTGTGTCATCTGTAGATTTGGAGATATTATATTCAGTTCCATCATCTAAATTATTAATATACATTGTGAATAGCTGGGGTCCCAGCACTAACCCTGAGGTACCCCACTAGTCATTGCCCGCCATTTGGAAAAAGAACCATTAATTCCTCCTCTTTGTTTCCTCTCTGCCAACCAGTTTTCTATCCATCTCAATACAATTCCCACAATCCCATGAGCTTTAATTTTACAAACTGATCTTTTTTTGGGGACTTTCTGAAAGTCCAAATAAACCACATCCACTGGTGCCCCCTCATCAACTCTACTAGTCACAGGCTCAAAGAATTCTGGTAGATTTGTCAAGTATGATTTACCTTCCATTAATCTAGGCTGACTCTGTCCAATCTTACCTCTGATTTCCGAGTGTCTGCTTCTAACTCTACTGTAATGCACTCTAGAAATTTCCCCATTATCGATGGGGATGTGTGAACAATAGCCATAACACGACCAAAATTACTGACAGGCTCAAAAGCAACAGATTGTATATAAAGCTCACTCAGAAGTAATAGAACAGGGAAAAGGGATTAATCCCAGTGGGATGGGGGAGAGGGGTTATTCCAAGTGGGATGGGGGACGGGATTAATCCCAGTAGGATGTGGGAAAGGGGATTAATCCCAGTGGGATGAAGGAGGGGTATTAATCCCAGTAGGATGGAGGAGATGGTGAGGAAGAGGAGGGAAGAATCACAGAGGAACATACAGGAGCTGAGAGACTGTGAAAGATATTCATGTGAAAATCTGTAAGGGATAAAATATAAGATTATGAAACAAGGTAGTCTTAACGGTAATCTCAAAGCCTCTTACTGATTCTCTCTGCACGAATGGACTTTGTTGAAATGAAAAGTCTGGTTATTTTGTTGATTGGTTTTGTTGCTAAATGTGGAATAATTCTGAGCAGAGAATCAGAAACCAAACTGTTGCTTTTCTATCAGCTCGCTAGCATCAAGGTTCAACACAGGAGAAAGGCTGTAATTGGTCAGAATGCAGGATACATATTTCCAAAAGAAATCAGACTCATTCGGCAAGTTAAAGGGGATGCCGGGGCTGGGGTGTGGGGAGCTCTCAGTCCCAGGCTATGGGACATCTGTGTTGTGAATATATTCAGCTATCCTGCAGTCTTTGTTTCCTTCCTGTAGCTTCCTATTGACATGGCAACCTCCAATCGGAGTCAGGCTGTGTCTAAAGCCTGGTTCAGATTAGGAGTCTGACTGTGAGGAATGATTAGGTTTAGAAAGCATTCGAACCTCCCCTCAGCATCCAATCTTCTTCAATAATAAAGAAGCCAGAATCTAGCAGTGTGATATTCCCCATTCCCAGTTTTCCTTCGCCTCCGCTCCCCCTGCCCCACACCTTTACCCCTGTTACTGCGTCGCCATTCAGTGTCTCAGTGGGGAGGGGGAAGGGAGAGGGTTGGGGGGAAGTGTTGATGGAAGGGGGAGTGGTGAAGGGATGTTGCTGCGTCATTGGACAGGATTTTCCGAGGACCCTGACATTGAGGATTCAGGGAGCCTCCTAACTACCTCTGAGACAAGCCCCCAGTGGAGTCAGACATAACTAAGACATGAACGAGGGACCCCAACTGTGGCCGAAGCACTTGCAGCTTCTGTTTTCTGCCTCCGTCAACACTCTGAGAACTCAGACCTCTCAAATTCCCCCTCTGCCCCTCCGCCTCTCTGTCTCACAAGAGGAAGTATCCGCTTCACCTCTACTTTATCCAGGCCTTTTATCATCTTGTGTACCTCAATTTGATCTCCTCTCATTCTTCTAAGTTCCAGAGTATCAGCCTAAACTGTTCAATCTCTCTTCATATGACAAACCCCTCATCTCTGGAATCAATCCAGTGAACCTCCTCTGAACTGCCTCCAATGCTGCTGCAGCTTTCCTCAAATATGGGGACCAAAACTGTGCACAATACTCCAGGTGCAGCCTCACCAATGCCTTGTACAGATGCAGAAACACTTTCTTACTTTTATACTCTATTCCTTTAATTATAAATGCTAGAAGTCCATTTGCTTTCCTTATTACCTGTTGTACCTGCTAGTTTTCTGTGATTCATGCTCAAGGACACCCAGATCCCTCTGCACTGAAGCATCCCAAAGTCTTTCTCCATTTAGATAATAAGCTGCATTTCTAATTTTCCAACCAAAATGGATAACCTCACACTTACCCACGTTAACCTCCAGCTGCCACATTTTGGCGCACTCACCTGGCCGAGCTATATGTGTTTGTAAATGTCTTATTTCCTCACTGTGTGACTCCATGCTGTACATTTTATAATTAATGCTTTTGTGAAGTGGCTTGAGACATTTTATGGTGTTAAAGGTATTGTATAAATATCATGAGGATAGACTTCAGGAAGAATGAAAGAACAAATGAATGAGGAGCTGGAGTAGACCATTCGGCCCCTTGAGCATGTGCTGTTATTCAATATGATCAGGTCTGATCCTACGCATCAACTCCACTTTCTTGCCTGCTCCCCGTATCCCTGAGTTCCCTCAGAGCCCCAAAATCCATCACTTTCTGCCTTGATAAATATAAGTCACACTTCCTGAAAGCTGTGCTGGAGCTGTGTGTAATTCTGTTTGCCAGTGATTGACAGCAGATCCCCCAGGGTCTAATCTTCAGTGTGTGAGTGAGGGAGCAGCTGACTGGGTGGAGGAATTATCCTCCAGCTGCAAACTGCCCCAGGATCTTCCAGCTCTGTGGATGGGCCAATGAACTTGGAATTCTGTTTCCCTCTTCACCAATGCTGCCGGATCTGCTGGGCTTCTCCGGAACCTTCTTTTCTCTGTTTCCAGCCCTCTGTTTGAACTTTGTGACCTAGCAGCAGTGTGGATCCCGACTCCTTAAAATTAGATGGATAAAAATCTCCTATTCCACCCATTCACAATCTCAAAATCAGGATCAAGTGGGCAGTTGAAATATCTGGAATGTGATTTCTGTTTTTATTTCAATGCAGAGTGGAAGGTAATGGAATTGTATTTGTCGTTAGTCTGTGGAGTGTATTTGCTGCTTCACAGCAAAACCCAAGTCCCTGCAGAGAAAACGACTGCCGTGGGAAAAAATTCCATTCATTGGCAAATATTCCTGGAGAGGTTTTGGTCTCAATTTCTAAACAGCTGCAGAGTGCCCGTGTGTGGATATTCAAACCCCAACTCCTGTAGTTGCTTTCCATCCATTACAAGCAAATCTGGATAGAGGAACAGAAGGGAACTCATAATGACCATCGAACCCTATGGTGCAGAAAGAGGCCATTTGGCCCATCGAGTCTGCATTGACTCTCCGAAGGAGCCTCCCACCCAGGCCCTCTGCCTTATCCCCCTAACCCCACCCATGTACCACCCAACCTGCACAGCTTTGGAGTTTGGGAGGAAACCGGAGCATCCAGAGGAAACCCAGGCAGACACGTGGAGAACATGCAGACTCCACACAGTCACCTGAGGCTGAGAATCGACTCCGGGTCTCTGGATCTGTGAGGGAGCAGTGCTAACCCACCGTGTCACCATGCTGCCCAAATAAAATACATCAAACCCTAATGTTTATATCACAGCTCAAAAAAGCCATTAAAAAATAACAAACCAACCATCTTTATTTCCAGAGGGATGGAAAAACTTAAATAAACCTTGGTTAGACCGCACTCAGAGTCCTGTGTTTAATTCTAGTCACCATATTACAAAAATTTTGGAGAAAATTTATAAGAATGAAACCAGAGATTTACGCCATAGGACAGCACAGTGGGTTAGCGCTGCTGCTTCACAGCGCCAGGGACCCAGGTTCAATTCCCGGCTCGGGTCACTGTCTGTGTGGAGTCTGCACATTCTCCCTGTGTCTGTGTGGGTTTCCTCCGGGTGCTCCAGTTTCCTCCCACAGTCCAATGATGTGCTGGTTAGTGGGGTAAATACATTGTGGATACGAGGATAGGATCTGGGTAGAATTTTTGTTGGAGAGTTGGTGCAGTTCAATGGGCAGAATGGCCTCCTTCAGCATTGCAGGGATTCTCTGATTGTGTGAAAGGATGACAGACTGGGTCACCTTTATCCTGATGAAGGGGGCAGAGATCTGCCTAATGGAGGTCATTAACATTCTGAAAGGATTCTGTGGAGTGCATCCAGAGAGATTGGCCGTGATTCTCCCATTGCGACCCACAGTTCTTCTGGTGGGTCACTGTGGGAGACGCATGCTGCTGCCGGTTTTATTCTGGGGTTTGCGCGTGCGTTGGGAACACATGCCCATCTCCCAGAACCGGCGAACAGTTACCGGTCAGACCACACTGGAAGCCGGTGGGAAGGCAGGTGAGTTATTTAAATTTGCTTTTAATCCATTTTAAATATGCAGATTAGTTAATTATCCTGATTGAATCTCCCACACCGCCAGGGGTACTTCACTCTGGCGGGGTTCAGACTAGGTCCCCACGTTTGGGGAACTAACAGGAGGCTCTGCTGGAATAAAGGGGGGGGGACAATCAAGGCTCCCCAGGGTGTTGGGCAGTGAGGGGGTTTGCTGGTGCCCCCTGGACATGGGCACCCTGGCACTGCCCATCGGGGCCTATTGTGGGCAGGGCCTAGTGGCAATTGGTGTGGGGGGGGGGGGGCGGTCCCCTGCCACCCTGCATGGGGAGCAGTCTGGGCTAGAGGGAGGCCAGTGATTGGGGCGGGCTGGGGAGGGGGGCGGTGATCCGCTGGGGGGAGGGTCTGCCTCGAAGGGAGGGACGTCTGTCCCCGGGGAGGGGTCAATGGGGGGGAAGGTCTAGAGGGGGAGGGGGTGGGGGGGATTGCCACTGCTGGAGGCTGAAGTCTGGACATCGGGGTGCTCTAGGACAAGGGGGGTGGTGAGGGCTAGGTCAGGAATTGCTGTGGGGGCCACGATCAGGCTGTTGGCGGAGGGGGGGGGGGGGGTGATGCTGGAGGGGCGGCACTGCAGGGTCCTGGGAAATCGAGTCTGGCAGATCGGGACCCTGCACATGCACAGAGTTCCAGGACTGTCAAACTCCGGTGCGAATAGCATACCCCCCATCAACCCCCCCCAGTCCCCGCGCCCCCACCCCCACCACTCCCCCAGCCCCGGTTTTTAATGAGCTTCATGGCTGGGAGCTCCGCAGCACTCAGAGTGCAGAGATTCAGGTGAGAAGCTGCACTGACAAAACAGTCGGGATCTGGAATGGTTTTCCTGCCAATTCAGCACCTTGAGAAGAATCGCGGACAATATTCCCTCTTGTTGGGAAGAGGCCGTCAGTATCAGACAGGCACCCAGAAATCCAACTGGGAATTCCAGAGAAACTCCTCTCCCCAGAGAGGGGTGGGATGTGGGACTAGCTCCCCACAGGGGTGGCTGAGATGAATAGTTTAGATATATTTAAGGGGAATCTAGTCAAACACATGGACTGTGTTCTGCATTCTATCAGTGCGGTGCACTGTCGCTACTGCGCTCTGTCAGGGCTGTGCTGTGTTGGTGCTGCGCCGTGTCGGTGCTGCGCTGTGTCGGTGCTGCGCTCTGTCAGTGCTGTGCTGTGTCAGTGCCGTGTCGGTGCTGCGCCTTGTCGGTGCTGCGCTCTGTCGGTGCTGTGCTGTGTCAGTGCCGTGTCGGTGCTGCGCCTTGTCGGTGCTGCGCTCTGTCAGTGCTGTGCTGTGTCAGTGCCGTGTCGGTGCTGCGCCTTGTCGGTGCTGCGCTCTGTCAGTGCTGTGCTGTGTCAGTGCCGTGTCGGTGCTGCGCCTTGTCGGTGCTGCGCTCTGTCGGTGCTGCGCCTTGTCGGTGCTGCGCTGTGTCGGTGCTGCGCTGTGTCGGTGCTGCGCTGTGTCGGTGCTGCGCTCTGTCGGTGCTGCGCCTTGTCGGTGCTGCGCTCTGTCAGTGCTGTGCTGTGTCAGTGCCGTGTCAGTGCTGCGCCTTGTCGGTGCTGCGCTCTGTCAGTGCTGTGCTGTGTCAGTGCCGTGTCGGTGCTGCGCCTTGTCGGTGCTGCGCTCTGTCAGTGCTGTGCTGTGTCAGTGCCGTGTCGGTGCTGCGCCTTGTCGGTGCTGCGCTCTGTCGGTGCTGCGCCTTGTCGGTGCTGCGCTGTGTCGGTGCTGCGCTGTGTCGGTGCTGCGCTGTGTCGGTGCTGCGCTGTGTCGGTGCTGCGCCTTGTCGGTGCTGCGCTCTGTCGGTGCTGTGCCTTGTCGGTGCTGCGCTGTGTCGGTGCTGCGCTGTGTCGGTGCTGCGCCTTGTCGGTGCTGTGCTCTGTCGGTGCTGCGCCTTGTCGGTGCTGCGTTCTGTCAGTGCTGCACTCTGTCAGTGCCGTGTCGGTGCTGCGCCTTGTCGGTGCTGCGTTCTGTCAGTGCTGTGCTGTGTCAGTGCCGTGTCGGTGCTGCGCCTTGTCGGTGCTGCGCTCTGTCGGTGCTGCGCCTTGTCGGTGCTGCGCTGTGTCGGTGCTGCGCTGTGTCGGTGCTGCGCTGTGTCGGTGCTGCGCTCTGTCGGTGCTGCGCCTTGTCGGTGCTGCGCTCTGTCAGTGCTGTGCTGTGTCAGTGCCGTGTCAGTGCTGCGCCTTGTCGGTGCTGCACTCTGTCAGTGCTGTGCTGTGTCAGTGCCGTGTCGGTGCTGCGCCTTGTCGGTGCTGCGCTCTGTCAGTGCTGTGCTGTGTCAGTGCCGTGTCGGTGCTGTGCCTTGTCGGTGCTGCGCTCTGTCGGTGCTGCGCCTTGTCGGTGCTGCGCTGTGTCGGTGCTGCGCTGTGTCGGTGCTGCGCTGTGTCGGTGCTGCGCTCTGTCGGTGCTGCGCCTTGTCGGTGCTGCGCTCTGTCGGTGCTGCGCCTTGTCGGTGCTGCGCTCTGTCGGTGCTGCGCTGTGTCGGTGCTGCGCTGTGTCGGTGCTGCGCCTTGTCGGTGCTGCGCTCTGTCGGTGCTGCGCCTTGTCGGTGCTGCGTTCTGTCAGTGCTGCACTCTGTCAGTGCCGTGTCGGTGCTGCGCCTTGTCGGTGCTGCGTTCTGTCGGTGCTGCGCTGTGTCGGTGCTGCGCCTTGTCAGTGCTGCGCTCTGTCAGTACTGCACTCTGTCAGTGCCGTGTCGGTGCTGCGCCTTGTCGGTGCTGCGTTCTGTCGGTGCTGCGCTGTGTCGGTGCTGCGCCTTGTCAGTGCTGCGCTCTGTCAGTACTGCACTCTGTCAGTGCCGTGTCGGTGCTGCGCCTTGTCGGTGCTGCATTCTGTCGGTGCTGCACCGTGTCAGTGCTGCGCCTTGTCGGTGCTGCGTTCTGTCGGTGCTGCGCTCTGTCGGTGCTGCGCCGTGTCGGTGCTGCGCTCTGTCAGTGCCGTGTCGGTGCTGCGCCTTGTCGGTGCTGCGCTGTGTCGGTGCTGCGCCTTGTCGGTGCTGCGTTCTGTCGGTGCTGCGCTGTGTCGGTGCTGCGCTCTGTCAGTGCTGCACTCTGTCAGTGCCGTGTCGGTGCTGCGCCCTGTCAGTACTGCGTTCTGTCAGTGCTGCGCCGTGTCGGTGCTGCGCTCTGTCAGTGCCGTGTCGGTGCTGCGCTCTGTCGGTGCTGCGCTGTGTTGGTGCTGCGCCCTGTCAGTGCTGCGTTCTGTCGGTGCTGCGCCCTGTCAGTGCTGCACTCTGTCAGTGCCGTGTCGGTGCTGCGCCTTGTCGGTGCTGCGTTCTGTCGGTGCTGCGCTGTGTCGGTGCTGCGCCTTGTCGGTGCTGCGCCTTGTCGGTGCTGCGTTCTGTCAGTGCTGCGTTCTGTCGGTGCTGCGCCTTGTCGGTGCTGCGTTCTGTCGGTGCTGCGCCTTGTCGGTGCTGCGTTCTGTCGGTGCTGCGCTGTGTCGGTGCTGCGTTCTGTCAGTGCTGCACTCTGTCAGTGCTGTGTCGGTGCTGCGTTCTGTCGGTGCTGCGCTCTGTTGGTGCTGCGCCGTGTCAGTGCTGCGTTCTGTCAGTACTGCACTCTGTCAGTGCTGTGTCGGTGCTTCGCCCTGTCGGTGCTGCGCTGTGTCGGTGCTGCGCCCTGTCAGTACTGCACTCTGTCAGTGCTGTGTCGGTGCTGCGCTCTGTCGGTGCTGCGCTGTGTCGGTGCTGCGCCCTGTCAGTACTGCACTCTGTCAGTGCTGTGTCGGTGCTGCGCTGTGTCGGTGCTGCGCTGTGTCGGTGCTATATCTTGTCGGTGCTGCGTTCTGTCGGTGCTGCGCTGTGTCGGTGCTGCGTTCTGTCAGTGCTGCACTCTGTCAGTGCTGTGTCGGTGCTGCGTTCTGTCGGTGCTGCGCTCTGTTGGTGCTGCGCCGTGTCAGTGCTGCGTTCTGTCAGTACTGCACTCTGTCAGTGCTGTGTCGGTGCTTCGCCCTGTCGGTGCTGCGCTGTGTCGGTGCTGCGCCCTGTCAGTACTGCACTCTGTCAGTGCTGTGTCGGTGCTGCGTTCTGTAGGTGCTGCGCTCTGTCGGTGCTGCGCCTTGTCGGTGCTGCGCTGTGTCGGTGCTGCGCCTTGTCGGTGCTGCGCTGTGTCGGTGCTGCGCTGTGTCGGTGCTGCGCTCTGTCAGTGCTGCGCTGTGTCGGTGCTGCGCTCTGTCGGTGCTGCGCCCTGTCAGTGCTGCGCTGTGTCGGTGCTGCGTTCTGTCAGTGCTGCACTCTGTCAGTGCTGTGTCGGTGCTGCGCTCTGTCAGTGCTGCGCTGTGTCGGTGCTGCGCCGTGTCGGTGCTGCGCTGTGTCGGTGCTGCGCTGTGTCGGTGCTGCGCCTTGTCGGTGCTGCGCTCTGTCAGTACTGCACTCTGTCAGTGCTGTGTCGGTGCTGCGCCCTGTCAGTACTGCACTCTGTCAGTGCCGTGTCGGTGCTGCGCCTTGTCGGTGCTGCGCTCTGTCGGTGCTGCGCCTTGTCGGTGCTGCGCTCTGTCAGTGCTGCGCTCTGTCAGTGCTGCGCTCTGTCGGTGCTGCGCCTTGTCGGTGCTGCGCCTGTCAGTACTGCACTCTGTCAGTGCTGTGTCGGTGCTGCGCTGTGTCGGTGCTGCGCCCTGTCAGTGCTGCACTCTGTCAGTGCCGTGTCGGTGCTGCGCCTTGTCGGTGCTGCGTTCTGTCGGTGCTGCGCTGTGTCGGTGCTGCGCCTTGTCGGTGCTGCGCTGTGTCGGTGCTGCGCTGTGTCGGTGCTGCGCTGTGTCGGTGCTATACCTTGTCGGTGCTGCGCTCTGTCAGTGCTGTGCTCTGTCAGTGCTGCGCCCTGTCGGTGCTGCGCCTTGTCGGTGCTGCGTTCTGTCAGTGCTGTGCTCTATCAGTGCTGTGCTCTATCGATGCTGCGCTCTCAGGGCTACGCTCTATCGGTGCTGCGCTCTCAGGACTGCGCTCTGTCAGTGCTGCGCTCTATCGGTGCTGCACTCTCAAGACTACAGTCTATTGGTGCTGTGCTCTGTCAGTGCTGTGCTCTGACCTTCGGGTAAGCATTCTCCAAGGCGGCCTTCATGACACACGACAGCGCAGAGTCGCTGAACAGAGACTGATAGCCAAGTTCCGCACACATGAGGACGGTCTCAACAGGGATCTTGGGTTCATGTCGCACTATCTGTAACCCCCGTGCCTTGCCTGGGTTTGCAAAACCTCATTTACTGTACTGTCTGGAGACAATACACATCTCTTTAAACTGTGATCAGTGCTCCTTCCACTCACATTATCAGCCACTTTAAGACTTGAACAGCAGGTTAGGTGTAAGGATTCGCATTCTAATCAGCAATCTCTAAACTGTCTGTGCTTTATATGCTCTGTCTGAGGCCAGAACTCTCCATTCACCTGACGAAGGGGCTAACCCGAAAGCTTGTGAGTTTACTATCAAATAAATAGGTTGGACTAAAACCTGGTGTTGTCAGACTTTTCACTGTATTTACGCCAGTCCAACACCGGCATACCCACATCATGCTGTGCTCTGTCAGTGCTGCGCTCTATCGGTGCTGCACTCTTGGTGCTGTGCTCTGTCAGTGCTGCGCTCTGTAGGTGCTGCACTCTCGGTGCTGTGCTCTGTCAGTGCTGCGCTCTGTAGGTGCTGCACTCTCGGTGCTGTGCTCTGTCAGTGCTGCGCTCTGTAGGTGCTGCACTCTCGGTGCTGTGCTCTGTCAGTGCTGCGCTCTGTAGGTGCTGCACTCTCGGTGCTGTGCTCTGTCAGTGCTGCGCTCTGTAGGTGCTGTGCTAGGTGTCAGGCTAGATTGTGTGCTGAAGTCCGCGAGCAGGACTTGAGGCTAAGACTTTGATGTGTGTTGGTCACCCAGATGTGTGTTGGTCACCCAGAGATCCTGCTCTGTGACCCTCCATAATCACCTTGTGACCAGCGGCTTCCCAAGTTGTAGATAAACCCCCTGGTGTGGATTACAGTGAAGATACAACTTGGTGCTTTTCCCTCTCTGAAACAAGGAAGAACATGAACTTGAAGGTGCCGTTTCCACGACAATCCCAAAACTTAAAATAAATATAACCAGAAGCGCTGGAGAAGGTGCCAAAAGCAATTAATTCCCACCCAGATTCTTGGCGCAGTGAGGCTGGTCTGTCTGTTTTAATAAGGATCGGCAACATTCCATGTAATGCAGTCTTCTTATACTTTTCTTATTGGTATTTTTTTTTCTGGAGATTTTACTGCCTTACCTGCACAAAGGTCATTTCCAACCCAAGGAAGGAAATCCCAGGAGAACTCAGCAGCTCTAGCAGCAGAGGAAGAGAGTTAATGTTTCCAGTCTGGATGATTGTGGAGTTCAAATCCCACTGCAAGAAAGCAGCACCTCTACTGTATAGAAGGAGGCCATTTGACCCATCAAGTCTGTACCGACTGTCGGAGTAAAAAGTCTGACAACACCAGGTTTAAGTCCAACCAATTTATTTGATAGTTGGACTTAAACCTGGTGTTGTCAGACTTTTTACTGTGTTTACCCCAGTCCATAAAAACATAAGAACATAAGAAATAGGAGCAGGAGTAGGCCATCTCGCCCTTCGAGCCTGCCCCGCCATTCAATAAGTTCATGGCTGATCTGTCGCTGCTCAGTTCCACTTTCCCGCCCTCTCCCCATAACCCTTAATCCCCTCTCTTATCAAAAACCCATCAACCCACGTCTTAAAAATATTTAGCGAGGCAGCCTCCACCACTTCAACGGGCAGAGAATTCCAGGGATTCACCACCCTTTGAGTGAAGAAGTTCCTCCTCAACTCCGTTCTAAACCGCCCCCCCTCCCCCCCCTTTATCTTGAGGCTGTGCCCCCTAGTCCTACTGTCTTTTTTGAGCGGGAAGAGTCTCTCCACCTCTATCCTATCAATCCCATTCATCATCTTATACGTCTCAATGAGATCTCCCCTCATTCTTCTAAACTCTAACGAGTACAAGCCCAGTTTATTCAGCCTCTCCTCATAGCTCAACCCCCTCAACTCCGGTATCAGCCTTGTAAACCTCCTCTGCACTCCCTCCAAGGCCAAAATATCTTTGCGCAGGTGCGGCGCCCAAAACTGCACACAGTACTCCAGCTGCGGCCTCACCAATGCCCTATACAGCTGCAGCAAGACCTCCCTACTTTTATATTCAATCCCCCTCGCAATGAAGGCCAGCATCCCATTCGCCTTCCTGACCACCTGCTGCACCTGCAAGCTGGGTTTTTGCGACTCATGCACAAGGACCCCGAGGTCCCTCTGCACCGTTTCCTGCTGCAGTTTTTCGCCCCGTAAGTAATAATCCTTCCTACCATTCTTCCTACCAAAGTGGACCACCTCACACTTGCCAACATTAAATTCCATTTGCTATTTCTTGGCCCATTCGCCCAGCCTATCTAGATCCTTCTGCAGACTCTCCACACCGTCCGCACAATTTGCCGTTCCCCCAATCTTGGTGTCATCAGCAAATTTCGACACCCTACACTTGGTTCCCTCCTCCAGATCATCTATAGAAATGGTAAAAAGCTGAGGCCCCAGCACCGACCCCTGGGGCACCCCACTAGTCACCATCCGCCAATCCGAATAGCACCCGTTGACCCCCACTCTCTGCCTCCTATTTGACAACCAATCCTCTATCCACGCTAACACCCTACCCCCAACTCCATGTCCCTCGACCTTCTGCAATAACCTCTTGTGAGGTACTTTGTCAAACGCCTTCTGAAAATCTAGAAAGACCACATCCACCGGCTCTCCTCTATCCACTGCCCTAGACACATCCTCATAGAACTCCAGTAAATTTGTCAGACACGACTTCCCTTTAATGAAACCGTGCTGCGTCTACTCTATCAAGCAATTCCCCTCAAGATGCCTTGCTATTTCCCCTTAATGACAGATTCTAACATTTTACCTACCACAGACGTTAAACTAACCGGCCTATAAGTCCAACGCCAGTGTATCCATATCCCAACTGTTGGAAACAGCATCCCACCCAGGCCCTCCCCTCTGCCCTATTGTTGTAATCCCACACATTTTGCATGGCCAATCCACCTAATTTACACATCTTTGGGGTGTGGGAGGAAACTGGAGCATGTGGAGGAAACCCAGGCAGACACAGGGAGAATGTGCAAACTTTACACAGACAATGGCCCGAGGCCTATTCTGTTTTTCTAGTCTTCTTGCCACCTTATATACTCCATCTGCCAAATTTTTGCCCACTTACATCCTCTATCTGTATCCTTTTCAAGCTCCTTATGTTCTTTTCACACGTAACCCTCCTACTTAACTTTGTGTCATCAGCAAATTGTGCAACCACATATTCAGTCCAATGGTGTGCGGGCTGGCTGGATTGGCCATGCTAAATTGCCCCTTAGTGTCCCGGGATGTTTAGGTTAGAGGGATTAGTGGTGATAGGGCAGGGATGGAATTGTTGTCAGTGCAGACTTGGTGGGCTGAATGGCCTCCTTCAGCACTGTAGGGATTCTATGATTCAGTTCCTTTATGCAATGAGAACGCAGTCAGAGAAAGTATGGACTGAGCTGACCAGGTCCTATAGGACATCGCTGCTAGACTGGGACAGCGGCAGGGAACCAATGAGAGGAAAAAAGATCCTTGATCTTATCATCACCCTCCATCATGTTGTGTGGCACTAAATGGGATAGACTTTGAACAGATCCAGCAACTCAAAGACTGGACATGAGGCGCTGTGAGCCATCAGCAGCAGCAGAATTATACTCCAGCACAATCTGTAACCTCACGGCCCGGTATATCCCCCACTCAACCATTACCATCAAACCAGGGCATCAACCCTGGCTCCAGTGCAGGAGGGCACGCTGGGAGCAGCACCAGGCATATCTAAAAATGAGGTGTTAACCTGGTGAAGCTACAACACAGAACTAACCATGTGCCAAATAGCATAAGAACAAGTGATAGACAGAGCCAAGTGATCCCACAACTAATGGAACAGATCCAAGCTCTGCAGTCTGCCACATCCAGTCGTGAACCAACTCACTGGAGGGGGTGGTCCCACAAATACCCCTGTCCTCGATGATGGAGGAGCCCGGCACATCAGTGTAAAAGATACGGCTGAAACACTCGCAACAATCTTCAGCCAGAAGTGCCGAGTGGATGATCCATCTCAGTTTCCTCCGGAGGTCTCCAGCATCACAGATGCCAGCCTCCAGCCAATTCGATTCACTCCATGTGATATTAAGAAGTGGCTGAAGGCACCGGACGCTGCAAAGACAATGGGCCCTGATAACGTTCCGGCAATAGTACTGAAGACTTGTGTTCCAGAACTTGCCGCTCCCCTAGCCAAGCTCTTCCAGTACAGTTACAGCACTGGCATCTACCCAGCAAAGTGGAAAATTGCCCAGGTATGTCCTGTACACAAAAAACAGGACAAATCCAACCTGGCCAATTACTGTCTGTATCTCCGTGTATGTCTCTGTATATGTCTCCGTGTATGCCTCTGCATGTGTCTCCACTTGTATGTGTGTATATGTGTGTGTGCCTCTGTGTGTGTGTGTGTTTGTGCCCATGTTTGTGTGTATGTGTGCCTGAGTGTGTGTGTATGTGTGTGTGCCTGTGTGTGTGTGTGCCTCTGTATGTGTGTGTGTGCCCATGTTTGTGCGTGTGTGTGTCTCTGTGTGTGTATGTGTGCCTGAGTGTGTGTGTGCCTGTGTGTGTGTGCCTGAGTGTGTGTGTCCCGTTGGGTGTTACTCTGCCTCCCCCATGACGGGAGAAGCTGTGGACACTCTGGATGGGGCATTGGATGGAGCTAGAAACCTACAGGAAAAATATTCACTCAGATAACCCGCAATATCTTTCACCTCATCACAGTACACACACACACTCTCACATACAGACTCACACACACACTCACACACACACACTCTCACATACAGACTCACACACACACTCACACACACACACTCTCACATACAGACTCACACACACACTCACACACACACACTCTCACATACAGACTCACACACACACTCACACACACACACTCTCACATACAGACTCACACACACACTCACACACACACACTCTCACATACAGACTCACACACACACTCACACTCTCACATACAGATTCACACACACACTCACACACACACACATTCACACACAAATCTCACACACTTACTCACACACACTCTCAGAAACACGCACACACAAAAACACATACACACACACAGGGACACATACACACACATAACACACCCACACAATGACACACATGGAGACACAGACGCACACACATAGAGACACGCACAAAGAAACACACACATCCACAAGACATTGACTGACATACACACACACGGAGACACATATATTACTTTCCCCTCTGTTATTCATCTTCACAGTGTGGCAATCCTACAGTTCAGAGTAAGTGTCAAAGGGCGAGACACTTGATTATAAACAATATTTAGATGGAACACTTTTCAGGGCAGATGACTGAAGATAAATTGTGATTGGAAGCTGCTGCAGTTTAGCATTGAGACAGCGTGCTGCAGTTTAGCATTGAGACATCGTGCTGCAGTTTAGCATTGAGACAGCGTGCTGCAGTTTAGCATTGAGACATCGTGCTGCAGTTTAGCATTGAGACAGAGTGCTGCAGTTTAGCATTGAGACAGCGTGCTGCAGTTTAACATTGAGACATCGTGCTGCAGTTTAACATTGAGACAGCGTGCTGCAGTTTAGCATTGAGACAGCATGCTACAGTTTAGCATTGAGACAGCATGCTGCAGTTTAGCATTGAGACAGCGTGCTGCAGTTTAGCATTGAGACATCGTGCTGCAGTTTAGCATTGAGACAGAGTGCTGCAGTTTAGCATTGAGACAGCGTGCTGCAGTTTAGCATTGAGACAGCATGCTGCAGTTTAGCATTGAGACAGAGTGCTGCAGTTTAGCATTGAGACAGCATGCTGCAGTTTAGCATTGAGACAGCGTGCTGCAGTTTAGCATTGAGACATCGTGCTGCAGTTTAGCATTGAGACAGAGTGCTGCAGTTTAGCATTGAGACAGCGTGCTGCAGTTTAGCATTGAGACAGAGTGCTGCAGTTTAGCATTGAGACATCGTGCTGCAGTTTAGCATTGAGACAGCGTGCTGCAGTTTAGCACTGAGACAGCGTGCTGCAGTTTAACATTGAGACAGCGTGCTGCAGTTTAGCATTGAGACAGCGTGCTGCAGTTTAGCATTGAGACAGCGTGCTGCAGTTTAGCATTGAGACAGCGTGCTGCAGTTTAGCATTGAGACAGAGTGCTGCAGTTTAGCATTGAGACAGAGTGCTGCAGTTTAGCATTGAGACAGCGTGCTGCAGTTTAGCATTGAGACATCGTGCTGCAGTTTAACATTGAGACAGCGTGCTGCAGTTTAGCATTGAGACAGCATGCTACAGTTTAGCATTGAGACAGCGTGCTGCAGTTTAGCATTGAGACATCGTGCTGCAGTTTAGCATTGAGACAGAGTGCTGCAGTTTAGCATTGAGACAGCGTGCTGCAGTTTAGCATTGAGACATCGTGCTGCAGTTTAACATTGAGACAGCGTGCTGCAGTTTAGCATTGAGACAGCATGCTACAGTTTAGCATTGAGACAGCATGCTGCAGTTTAGCATTGAGACAGCGTGCTGCAGTTTAGCATTGAGACATCGTGCTGCAGTTTAGCACTGAGACAGAGTGCTGCAGTTTAGCATTGAGACAGCATGCTGCAGTTTAGCATTGAGACAGAGTGCTGCAGTTTAGCATTGAGACAGCATGCTGCAGTTTAGCATTGAGACAGCGTGCTGCAGTTTAGCATTGAGACATCGTGCTGCAGTTTAGCATTGAGACAGAGTGCTGCAGTTTAGCTTTGAGACAGCGTGCTGCAGTTTAGCATTGAGACAGCGTGCTGCAGTTTAGCATTGAGACAGCATGCTGCAGTTTAGCATTGAGACAGCGTGCTGCAGTTTAGCATTGAGACAGAGTGCTGCAGTTTAGCATTGAGACAGCATGCTGCAGTTTAGCATTGAGACAGCGTGCTGCAGTTTAGCATTGAGACAGCGTGCTGCAGTTTAGCATTGAGACAGAGTGCTGCAGTTTAGCATTGAGACAGAGTGCTGCAGTTTAGCATTGAGACAGCGTGCTGCAGTTTAGCATTGAGACAGCATGCTGCAGTTTAGCATTGAGACAGCGTGCTGCAGTTTAGCATTGAGACAGCGTGCTGCAGTTTAGCATTGAGACAGAGTGCTGCAGTTTAGCATTGAGACAGAGTGCTGCAGTTTAGCATTGAGACAGCATGCTGCAGTTTAGCATTGAGACAGCGTGCTGCAGTTTAACATTGAGACAGCATGCTGCAGTTTAGCATTGAGACAGCGTGCTGCAGTTTAACATTGAGACAGCATGCTGCAGTTTAGCATTGAGACAGTGTGCTGCAGTTTAGCATTGAGACAGCATGCTGCAGTTTAGCATTGAGACAGCGTGCTGCAGTTTAGCATTGAGACAGCATGCTGCAGTTTAGCATTGAGACAGCGTGCTGCAGTTTAGCATTGAGACAGCGTGCTGCAGTTTAGCATTGAGACGGCATGCTGCAGTTTAGCATTGAGACGGCGTGCTGCAGTTTAGCATTGAGACAGCGTGCTGCAGTTTAACATTGAGACAGCGTGCTGCAGTTTAGCATTGAGACAGCGTGCTGCAGTTTAGCATTGAGACAGCGTGCTGCAGTTTAGCATTGAGACGGCATGCTGCAGTTTAGCATTGAGACAGCGTGCTGCAGTTTAGCATTGAGACAGCGTGCTGCAGTTTAGCATTGAGACAGCGTGCTGCAGTTTAGCATTGAGACAGCGTGCTGCAGTTTAGCATTGAGACAGCGTGCTACAGTTTAACATTGAGACAGCATGCTACAGTTTAGCATTGAGACAGCGTGCTGCAGTTTAGCATTGAGACAGCGTGCTGCAGTTTAACATTGAGACAGCGTGCTGCAGTTTAGCATTGTGACATCGTGCTGCAGTTTAGCATTGAGACAGCGTGCTGCAGTTTAGCATTGAGACAGCGTGCTGCAGTTTAGCATTGAGACAGCGTGCTGCAGTTTAGCATTGAGACGGCGTGCTGCAGTTTAGCATTGAGACAGCGTGCTGCAGTTTAACATTGAGACAGCGTGCTGCAGTTTAGCATTGAGACAGCGTGCTGCAGTTTAGCATTGAGACGGCATGCTGCAGTTTAGCATTGAGACAGCGTGCTGCAGTTTAGCATTGAGACAGCGTGCTGCAGTTTAGCATTGAGACAGCGTGCTGCAGTTTAGCATTGAGACAGCGTGCTGCAGTTTAGCATTGAGACAGCGTGCTACAGTTTAACATTGAGACAGCATGCTACAGTTTAGCATTGAGACAGCGTGCTGCAGTTTAGCATTGAGACAGCGTGCTGCAGTTTAACATTGAGACAGCGTGCTGCAGTTTAGCATTGTGACATCGTGCTGCAGTTTAGCATTGAGACAGCGTGCTGCAGTTTAGCATTGAGACAGCGTGCTGCAGTTTAGCATTGAGACAGCGTGCTGCAGTTTAGCATTGAGACGGCGTGCTGCAGTTTAGCATTGAGACAGCGTGCTGCAGTTTAACATTGAGACAGCGTGCTGCAGTTTAGCATTGAGACAGCGTGCTGCAGTTTAGCATTGAGACAGCGTGCTGCAGTTTAACATTGAGACAGCGTGCTGCAGTTTAGCATTGAGACAGAGTGCTGCAGCTTAGCATTGAGACAGCGTGCTGCAGTTTAGCATTGAGACAGAGTGCTGCAGTTTAGCATTGAGACAGCGTGCTGCAGTTTAGCATTGAGACAGCATGCTGCAGTTTAGGATTGAGACGGCGTGCTGCAGTTTAGCATTGAGACAGCGTGCTGCAGTTTAGCATTGAGACAGCGTGCTGCAGTTTAGCATTGAGACAGCGTGCTGCAGTTTAGCATTGAGACAGCGTGCTGCAGTTTAGCATTGAGACAGCGTGCTGCAGTTTAGCATTGAGACAGCGTGCTGCAGTTTAGCATTGAGACAGAGTGCTGCAGTTTAGGATTGAGACGGCGTGCTGCAGTTTAGCATTGAGACAGCGTGCTGCAGTTTAGCATTGAGACAGCGTGCTGCAGTTTAGCATTGAGACAGCGTGCTGCAGTTTAGCATTGAGACAGCGTGCTGCAGTTTAGCATTGAGACAGCGTGCTGCAGTTTAGCATTGAGACAGCGTGCTGCAGTTTAGCATTGAGACAGAGTGCTGCAGTTTAGCATTGAGACAGCATGCTGCAGTTTAGCATTGAGACAGAGTGCTGCAGTTTAGCATTGAGACAGCGTGCTGCAGTTTAGCATTGAGACAGAGTGCTGCAGTTTAGCATTGAGACATCGTGCTGCAGTTTAGCATTGAGACAGCGTGCTGCAGTTTAGCATTGAGACAGCATGCTGCAGTTTAGCATTGAGACAGAGTGCTGCAGTTTAGCATTGAGACAGCGTGCTGCAGTTTAGCATTGAGACAGCGTGCTGCAGTTTAGCATTGAGACAGCATGCTGCAGTTTAGCATTGAGACAGCATGCTGCAGTTTAGCATTGAGACAGCGTGCTGCAGTTTAACATTGAGACAGCGTGCTGCAGTTTAGCATTGAGACAGCGTGCTGCAGTTTAACATTGAGACAGCGTGCTGCAGTTTAGCATTGAGACATCGTGCTGCAGTTTAACATTGAGACAGCGTGCTGCAGTTTAGCATTGAGACAGCGTGCTGCAGTTTAACATTGAGACAGCGTGCTGCAGTTTAGCATTGAGACAGCGTGCTGCAGTTTAACATTGAGACAGCGTGCTGCAGTTTAGCATTGAGACAGCATGCTGCAGTTTAACATTGAGACAGCATGCTGCAGTTTAGCATTGAGACAGCGTGCTGCAGTTTAACATTGAGACAGCGTGCTGCAGTTTAGCATTGAGACAGAGTGCTGCAGTTTAACATTGAGACAGCGTGCTGCAGTTTAGCATTGAGACAGCGTGCTGCAGTTTAGCATTGAGACAGCGTGCTGCAGTTTAGCATTGAGACAGCGTGCTGCAGTTTAGCATTGAGACAGCGTGCTGCAGTTTAGCATTGAGACAGCGTGCTGCAGTTTAACATTGAGACAGCGTGCTGCAGTTTAGCATTGAGACAGCGTGCTGCAGTTTAGCATTGAGACAGCATGCTGCAGCTTAGCATTGAGACAGCGTGCTGCAGTTTAGCATTGAGACAGCGTGCTGCAGTTTAGCATTGAGACAGAGTGCTGCAGTTTAGCATTGAGACAGCGTGCTGCAGTTTAGCATTGAGACAGCGTGCTGCAGCTTAGCATTGAGACAGCGTGCTGCAGTTTAGCATTGAGACAGCGTGCTGCAGTTTAGCATTGAGACAGTGTGCTGCAGTTTAGCATTGAGACAGCATGCTGCAGTTTAGCATTGAGACAGCGTGCTGCAGTTTAGCATTGAGACAGCGTGCTGCAGTTTAGCATTGAGACAGCGTGCTGCAGTTTAGCATTGAGACAGCGTGCTGCAGTTTAGCATTGAGACAGCATGCTGCAGTTTAGCATTGAGACGGCGTGCTGCAGTTTAGCATTGAGACAGCGTGCTGCAGTTTAACATTGAGACAGCATGCTGCAGTTTAGCATTGAGACAGCGTGCTGCAGTTTAGCATTGAGACAGCGTGCTGCAGTTTAGCATTGAGACGGCATGCTGCAGTTTAGCATTGAGACAGCGTGCTGCAGTTTAGCATTGAGACAGCGTGCTGCAGTTTAGCATTGAGACAGCGTGCTGCAGTTTAGCATTGAGACAGCGTGCTGCAGTTTAGCATTGAGACAGCGTGCTACAGTTTAACATTGAGACAGCGTGCTGCAGTTTAGCATTGAGACAGCATGCTACAGTTTAGCATTGAGACAGCGTGCTGCAGTTTAGCATTGAGACAGCGTGCTGCAGTTTAACATTGAGACAGCGTGCTGCAGTTTAGCATTGTGACATCGTGCTGCAGTTTAGCATTGAGACAGCGTGCTGCAGTTTAGCATTGAGACAGCGTGCTGCAGTTTAGCATTGAGACAGCGTGCTGCAGTTTAGCATTGAGACGGCGTGCTGCAGTTTAGCATTGAGACAGCGTGCTGCAGTTTAACATTGAGACAGCGTGCTGCAGTTTAGCATTGAGACAGCGTGCTGCAGTTTAGCATTGAGACAGCGTGCTGCAGTTTAACATTGAGACAGCGTGCTGCAGTTTAGCATTGAGACAGAGTGCTGCAGCTTAGCATTGAGACAGCGTGCTGCAGTTTAGCATTGAGACAGAGTGCTGCAGTTTAGCATTGAGACAGCGTGCTGCAGTTTAGCATTGAGACAGCACGCTGCAGTTTAGGATTGAGACGGCGTGCTGCAGTTTAGCATTGAGACAGCGTGCTGCAGTTTAGCATTGAGACAGCGTGCTGCAGTTTAGCATTGAGACAGCGTGCTGCAGTTTAGCATTGAGACAGCGTGCTGCAGTTTAGCATTGAGACAGCGTGCTGCAGTTTAGCATTGAGACAGCGTGCTGCAGTTTAGCATTGAGACAGCGTGCTGCAGTTCAGCATTGAGACAGCGTGCTGCAGTTTAGCATTGAGACAGCGTGCTGCAGTTTAGCATTGAGACAGCGTGCTGCAGTTTAGCATTGAGACAGCGTGCTGCAGTTTAGCATTGAGACAGAGTGCTGCAGTTTAGCATTGAGACAGCATGCTGCAGTTTAGCATTGAGACAGAGTGCTGCAGTTTAGCATTGAGACAGCGTGCTGCAGTTTAGCATTGAGACAGAGTGCTGCAGTTTAGCATTGAGACATCGTGCTGCAGTTTAGCATTGAGACAGCGTGCTGCAGTTTAGCATTGAGACAGCATGCTGCAGTTTAGCATTGAGACAGAGTGCTGCAGTTTAGCATTGAGACAGCGTGCTGCAGTTTAGCATTGAGACAGCGTGCTGCAGTTTAGCATTGAGACAGCATGCTGCAGTTTAGCATTGAGACAGCATGCTGCAGTTTAGCATTGAGACAGCGTGCTGCAGTTTAACATTGAGACAGCGTGCTGCAGTTTAGCATTGAGACAGCATGCTGCAGTTTAACATTGAGACAGCGTGCTGCAGTTTAGCATTGAGACAGAGTGCTGCAGTTTAACATTGAGACAGCGTGCTGCAGTTTAGCATTGATGATGTGGGTATGCCGGCGTTGGACTGGCGTAAACACAGTAAAAAGTCTGACAACACCAGGTTTTAGTCCAACCGATTTATTTGATAATATTCTCACAAGCTTTCGAGGGTGCTGCCTCTTTGTCAAGTGAATGGAGAGTTCTGGCCTCAGACAGACAGAGCTTACAAAGTACAGACAGTTGCTGATTAGAATGCGAATCCTTACACCTAACCTGCTGTTCAATTCTTAAAGTGGCTGATAATGTGAGTGGAAGGAGCACTGATCACAGTTTAAAGAGATGTGTATTGTCTCCAGACAGTACAGTAAGTGAGGTTTTGCAAACCCAGGCAAGTCACGGGGGTTACAGATAGTGCGACATGAACCCAAGATCCCTGTTGAGACCGTCCTCATGTGTGCGGAACTTGGCTATCAGTCTCTGTTCAGCGACTCTGCGCTGTCGTGTGTCATGAAGGCCGCCTTGGAGAATGCTTACCCGAAGGTCTGACCTTCGGGTAAGCATTCTCCAAGGCGGCCTTCATGACACACGACAGCGCAGAGTCGCTGAACAGAGACTGATAGCCAAGTTCCGCACACATGAGGACGGTCTCAACAGGGATCTTGGGTTCATGTCGCACTATCTGTAACCCCCGTGACTTGCCTGGGTTTGCAAAACCTCACTTACTGTACTGTCTGGAGACAATACACATCTCTTTAAACTGTGATCAGTGCTCCTTCCACTCACATTATCAGCCACTTTAAGAATTGAACAGCAGGTTAGGTGTAAGGATTCGCATTCTAATCAGCAACTGTCTGTACTTTGTAAGCTCTGTCTGTCTGAGGCCAGAACTCTCCATTCACTTGACAAAGAGGCAGCACCCTCGAAAGCTTGTGAGAATATTATCAAATAAATCGGTTGGACTAAAACCTGGTGTTGTCAGACTTTTTACTGTGTTTAGCATTGAGACAGCGTGCTGCAGTTTAACATTGAGACAGCGTGCTGCAGTTTAGCATTGAGACAGCGTGCTGCAGTTTAACATTGAGACAGCGTGCTGCAGTTTAGCATTGAGACAGCATGCTGCAGTTTAACATTGAGACAGCGTGCTGCAGTTTAGCATTGAGACAGCGTGCTGCAGTTTAACATTGAGACAGCGTGCTGCAGTTTAGCATTGAGACAGCGTGCTGCAGTTTAACCTTGAGACAGCGTGCTGCAGTTTAGCATTGAGACAGCGTGCTGCAGTTTAGCATTGAGACAGCGTGCTGCAGTTTAGCATTGAGACAGCGTGCTGCAGTTTAGCATTGAGACAGCGTGCTGCAGTTTAGCATTGAGACAGCGTGCTGCAGTTTAACATTGAGACAGCGTGCTGCAGTTTAGCATTGAGACAGCGTGCTGCAGTTTAGCATTGAGACAGCGTGCTGCAGCTTAGCATTGAGACAGCGTGCTGCAGTTTAGCATTGAGACAGCGTGCTGCAGTTTAGCATTGAGACAGAGTGCTGCAGTTTAGCATTGAGACAGAGTGCTGCAGTTTAGCATTGAGACAGCGTGCTGCAGTTTAGCATTGAGACAGCGTGCTGCAGTTTAGCATTGAGACAGAGTGCTGCAGTTTAGCATTGAGACAGAGTGCTGCAGTTTAGCATTGAGACAGCGTGCTGCAGCTTAGCATTGAGACAGCATGCTACAGTTTAGCATTGAGACAGCGTGCTGCAGTTTAGCATTGAGACAGCGTGCTGCAGTTTAGCATTGAGACAGAGTGCTGCAGTTTAGCATTGAGACAGCGTGCTGCAGTTTAGCATTGAGACAGCGTGCTGCAGTTTAGCATTGAGACAGCGTGCTGCAGTTTAGCATTGAGACAGCATGCTGCAGTTTAGCATTGAGACAGCGTGCTGCAGTTTAGCATTGAGACAGAGTGCTGCAGTTTAGCATTGAGACAGCGTGCTGCAGTTTAGCATTGAGACAGAGTGCTGCAGTTTAGCATTGAGACAGCGTGCTGCAGTTTAGCATTGAGACAGCGTGCTGCAGTTTAGCATTGAGACAGCGTGCTGCAGTTTAGCATTGAGACAGCGTGCTGCAGTTTAGCATTGAGACAGCGTGATCTGGGAGCAGTCTGGGTTTACCTGGCCTCTAAGTAATGAATGTGTGCTTCTGAATCAGCTTTCTGAGTGTCGCATTCTCACTTGATCCAAATTCCATCCCCCACCACCTCACTCTGGAGAAACATTCAGTCTCTTCCCAATGTCTCTGATATGTTTCTTCAGTCTCTGTGTTGCCAACAATTAATCCCTGCTGTGCTTTCATTAAGTGTAATCCATCAATCCTTTCACAGTCCTGGTAATGAAGCTCCTTTTCTGCCAACTCTGTGATCTCCACCCCTGCCCTGGGCTAGCAATATTGTGTGTGCGTGTGCAAACCCACGCTACAACACAGATACATGCACCCACATACACACATTCTTTCTGTTTCTCACACCCTCTGCCCACATACACACTGCCCCCACACAGACACGCACACAGATAGACACGCACACACGCACAGATACAGATACTAGAACTGCGCACACATGCTGTACCCGAGGGTTTGTATAAAATAACATTGAAATAACATTAAAATTGAATAGGTATGATCACAGGGGTCTCTCACACCCCCAGAGAACGCTGTACAATCTTCACCTTAGAAACTGCAGTGAAACTTACCAATTTTTCTGTTCTTCTGAACAAGACTACGAATATGAACAACAGCAACTTGCATTTATATAGCACTTTTAATGTAGTACAACATTCCAAGGTATTAATGGGGTAAACCAACAATATTTGACACTGAGCCACAGATGGGACATATTAGATGTGGTGATGTTGGATTAAAACTCTGAATTACATGTGGACAGAATGAACTTTTATAGTTTTTAAAATGGGATTACAATCCTCTGGTAGCTGAGGGTGTAAATTCGGTGAATGTAAAATGCAGTGAGTGTCTGAGAGGGTCCAGTGTGGGTGATACTGAGACAGGTAAGGGAATGTCACACCCTTATTCAGGTGGACATTTCAACAGAGGAAGGAAACTGTCATCTTCCATGGGGAGAATGGAAGCTAATTATTACCTCAGCACGGTGGCACAGTTGTTAACACTGCTGCCTCACAGCTCCAGGGACCTGGGTTCAATTCCCAGCTTTGGGTCAATATCTGTGTGGAGTTTGCATGTTCTTCCCGTGTCTGCGTGGGCTTCCAACAGGTGCTCCAGTTCCTCCCACAGCCCAAGATGTGCGGATTAGGTGCATTGGCCACGTTAAATTGCCTCTTAGTATCCCAGGATGTTGAGGTTAGAGGGATTAATGGGGTAAATGTGTGGGGTTGTGGGGATAGGGTCTGGGATGGGATTATTGTCAGTGCAGACTCGATGGGCCAAATGGCCTCCTTCTAAACTGTAGGGTTTCTATGATTCTATGAATAATTATTGTCAACAGACACTCAAAGGGCTGAATTTGACTTACCCATGGTGAGGGCATGCTTTCTGAGGCGTGGGAGTTCAGGAGGAGTGGAGTCCAGCCTATCTCCTTCCCAACCATTCCCAAACTTTTTCCTACAATATGGGGGTGGGCAGTCTGCCAATTGTGGTGACCATCCACCATATTTAAGTGGGTAGTCAGGTGTCAACTGAACTTTCGACTCAAATGCTTGGAAGGTGGGAAGGAACGCATTGCGTTTCAGGGGTGCCTTTGGCCAATCACTGGGCAGCTCTCCTTGGGTCAAGACCCTCCCTTTCTATCAGATTCCTCACTTAAACCCAGCCCCTCCCTGCAACCCTGTCCCCCCTCCTCCTCTCTCCCAAACCTACCCAAACCCTCCCAGCTCCAGACTCCAGACTTACTGCTCCTGGAATCCTTGGGCCAGGATTACTTGTAGTTCGGCCATTAACATCTTCTTACTGCTGCTGGTACTGGTGGATTGACCAATCGGACTAGCTGGCAGCTCCAGGAGCCTCCTGATGGGCTGAATTCCCCCTCTGCCCTCATTAGTCCATCCCAAGCATTTACTAATTCTGGAGCAGGTCAGCATAGTCATTGTTGACACAATTTTTTAAGGGGCATCTCGACAAATACATGAATAGGATGGGAATAGAGGGATACAGTCCCCGGTAGGGGAGGGGGTTTTAGTTCAGATCAACAGCCTGGTCAGTGCAGTCCAAAAGGCCTGTTCCTGTGCAGTAATTTTCTTTGTTCTTAATTCCATGCCATTTCCAGGGGTTCATGCTGCCCCCACCCCCCACCAACTCCCCCGCCCCATATTATTCAGCCTCTAGAATCATTATGGCACAGGAGTGGGACATTCAGCCCATTGAGTCCAAACTAGCTCTTGACTGAACAATCGAATCAATCCCTTTCCTCCATCTCATTCTTGCTCCTATTTCTGATATCCAAATGGATCTTTCACCCAGAAATATCCAGAGATTCTGGAAATCATGGATACCCCCTGGAGCAGACACTGAAAATAATATTGTGGTTTTATTACAACACCATCTTTCGCAACAGCAGTAATAACCTAGGAAGATGAGTATCTTTCCCAGTGCTCAGTGAAGCTCTTGCACGGAAGCAGACCTGACTGCACTTGTTTGGATGATACGGGATGTAACATGTCATAGGACCGTCACGATTTCCCGTCACGCTACCAGGAATCTGGTAGAACACAAGAGAAAGAAGCAGTAGACCTTTCGGCCCATCAAGTCTGCTCTCCATTCAATACGATCATGACTAACCTTGGGTTTTGACTCCATTTTCCTACCCACTCCCCACATCCCTTAACTCCCCTAGAAACCAAAGACCCCAGCCTTAAATATATTAAACACTGGAGCATCCCTTAACTCCCCTAGAGACCAAAGACCCCAGTCTTAAATATATTAAACACTGGAGCATCCACAACCCTCTGGGGGAGAGAATTCCAAAAATTCACAACCCTTGAAGCAAAGTAATGTCCCCTCATCTCAATCCTAAATGATTGGCCCCTTATCCTGAGACTGTGTTTTAAATTTCTTTGTTTTAAATTTCCCAACCAGCAGAAACAATCTCTCAGTTGCAACGTTAGCAAATCCATTCAGATTGATGCAGGTTTCAATAAGATTGTCTCTCATTCTTCTAGACCCTCTCATTCCAGGGGTAAGTGCAATAAACCTCCTCCAAGGTAAGTACATTCTGAATTAAATATGGAGACCAAAACTGCACCCTGTTCTCAGCAAACCCCTGCACAATTGTAGCAAAACCATTTTGCTTTCTACTGCAATGTCCTTGCAATAGAGGCCAACATACCATTTGTCTTAAGAATATAAGAACATAAGAAATAGGAGCAGGAGTAGGCCATCTAGCCCTTCGAGCCTGCCCCGCCATTCAATAAGATCATGGCTGATCTTTCATGGCTCAGTTCCACCTTCCTGCCCTCTCCCCATAACCCTTAATCCCCTCTCTTATCAAAAACCCATCAACCCGCGTCTTAAAAATATTTAGCGAGGCAGCCTCCACCACTTTAACAGGCAGAGAATTCCAGAGATTCACCACCCTTTGAGTGAAGAAGTTCCTCCTCAACTCCGTTCTAAAACGCCCCCCCTTTATCTTGAGGCTGTGTCCCCTCGTCCTACTATCCTTTCTGAGCGGGAAGAGTCTCTCCACCTCTATCCTATCCATCCCATTCATCATCTTATACGTCTCAATGAGATCTCCCCTCATTCTTCTAAACTCTAACGAGTACAAGCCTAATTTATTCAGCCTCTCCCAATTACTTACTCAGGAAAGGGGCAATAGATAGACTTAGGGGTCAGATTGGGATTATCTGGACTAGCTTGTTATAAAGAACTTGAGTATCACTGAAAAAATTGATTTTTTTGTCAAAGGTTTTCAACTGGCAATTATCAGGACAGTTTGCAAGAATACCAACATGAAGGGAAACAACAAATTTATATTGTATGAGAAGAGAATGCTGATGGTTGGCAAGTGGAATCTGACTGGCAGCGGCATTGCCATGGAGGATGCACAAGTTGATGATGACTGACAGTTAACTGTTTTTCAGCAACACTATCTGGAATCAGAACTGAATCCTTCACCCTCTGACTCACAGTCGCTGAGTTAAAGGCTCATTGCAACAATAACACTGACAGTAGCTACTAAATGTGCCAATCAAGAGAGATACTTTGACCAAGAACCTGACAGAACAGCCTGTTTGATAAAATATTTCACAGGATTTTCAACATCCATTGTATTTCCTTTCGAAAGAAATTGTACACTATATCAAAATTGAAATCTTTGCAGATTTATAAGGGATGAGCACAGGTGTTAAATTAACTTACTTAAACTAAGGTTTATGGGGTTCACTTGTCTGAAATTTTGATATGATTTGATTTATTATTGTCATATGTAATAACATACAGTGAAAATTATTGTTTCTTGCGCGCTTTACAGACAAAGCATATTTTCATTAGAGAAGGAAATGATAAACTGCAGAATGTAGTGTTACAGTCAAAGCTAGGATGTAGAGAAAGATCAACTTAATGTAAGGTAGGTCCATTCAAAAGTCTGATGGCAGCAGGGAAAAAGCTTTTCTTGAGTCAGCTGGTACGTAACCTCAGACTTTCGTATCTTTTCCCTGATGGAAGAAGATGGAAGAGAGAATGTCTGGGGTGCGTGGAGTCCTTAATTATGCTGACTGCTTTGCCGAGGCAGAGGGAAGTGTAGGCAGAGTTAATAGATGAGAGGTTGGTTTGCGTAATGGATTGGGCTTCTTTCAAATAACACCCCAATCACATCAGGTTATACAGACTTAACCAGACGGAAGATACAACACATAAAATCAAGAATTCAGAACATTTATTAAGCCTTAAAATGCTAATAAGTTGGAAAGATAAAAAGCAAAGAGGAGAAAGTTTAACTTTTAGGCTATAATTTGTCAATAGCGAAGTAGAGGCCATTCAGCCCATCGAGCCTGCTCTGCCATTCAATACAATCATGGCTGATCTTGGGTTTTAATACCATCTTCCTGTCCGCCCCCCACCATTTCCCTGGGCTTCCTGAGAGGGAACACACACTGTCTTCACTTGAACACACTGGCTTCTCTTAAACTATAATTCCCATCTTGAATTAGCCCAAGTATCAAACAATAATTGGTTAACATAACTGTCTGTCATTTATAATTGAGACATAGTGAATGAGTAAAGGCCTATTCTTCGCTTCAGTCAGTGAGAGGTCTCGGCTTTATTTTATCAACCTGACTGCAAAGCAGCATGTTATAATTCTCATGACTTCTATGAATTGTATTAATATCAAGTGTTGTGTTTAAAGTTATAAAAGTTACACATTTTTTATGTTACAGATTATATTACCAGCTTTACAAATACATCTACTAATGAATTCCTTATTCTTTAATCGTCTCACCATTCAGGCTGTCGATTTAATGAATCTGGCTAGTTTCCAATAACAGTAAGAAGTCTCACAACACTAGGTTAAAGTCCAACAGGTTTATTTGATCGCACAAGCCACTAGCTTTCGGAGCGCTGGCTGCCCCTTCATCAGGTGAGTGGGAGGTCAGTTCATAAACAGGGAATATAAAGACACAAACTCAATTTACAAAATAAGGTCACATTTAGTCTCTGATCTTCAGGTAAGCAATCTCCAAGGTGGCCTTCACGACACACGACAGCGCAGAGTCATTGAGCAGAGACTGATAGCCAAGTTCCGCACACGAGGACAGCCTCAACAGGGATCTTGGGTTCATGTCACACTGTCTGTAACCCCCGTGACTTGCCTGGGTTTGCAAAATCTCACTGACTGTCCTGTCTGGAGACAATACACATCTCTTTAACCTGTGCTTAACCCTCTCTCCACTCACATTCTCTGCACCTTTAAGATTTGATTACCTGTAAAGATTTGCATTCCAACCATTATTTTGTAGATTAAGTTTGTGTCTGTATATGCCCTGTTTGTGAACACAACTCCCACTCACCTGATGAAGGGGCAGCTAGTGCTCTAAAAGCTAGTGGCTTTTGCTACCAAATAAACCTGTTGGACTTTAACCTGGTGTTGTGAGACTTCTTACTGTGTTTACCCCAGTCCAATGCTGGCATCTCCACATCATAGTTTCCAATAATGCAGGTTTAAATTTTAAAATGTCAGTTTAGCACAAAGTGTTAAATAACCTATTAATTCAGACGATAAAATGATCGTCACACTGACACTCTTGGATTTGAAACTAACAGCACAGGCACAGTGGGCTGAATGGCCTCTTTCTTTATTGCAATGCAAGCTTTCTGGCTTAACAGTGTATCCCCTGAGTGTATTTGAAAAGCAGATGTGATTATGTGCCAGTGCTCCGAGGCCATTATTGCCTGATGCAGGTTTGGAGTTTGGGGGTTTATAGCTGAGTTTATAGCTGCAGCCAGCCTTGAACCATGGTTCCTTCCAAATATCTGTCAAGCAATTCATTGTACAGATTTGAATCTAGTGAGAGCATTCTGGCAATGTGATGATGGGAGTCTCAGAGGAGAACAATTAGCTGTATCCACACATACTCACACTATAACAGAGTGGGTCAGGAGAGGAAATTCTGACAGCTCCCACTCTTAAAAAATTAAACTTAAAAGTTTATTTATTAGTCACAAGTAAGGCTTGATCTTATTGAATGGCGGGGCAGGCTCGAGGGGCTAGATGGCCTACTCCTGCTCCTATTTCTTATGCTTACATTAACGCTGCGATGAAATTCCTGTGTAATTCTCCTGTTGCCACACTCCAGTGCCTGTTCGGGTCAATGCACCTAACCTGCACATCTTTGGACTGTGGGAGGAAACTGGGGCACCGGAGGAAACCCACGCAGACATGGGGAGAACATGCAGGCTTCGCACAGACAGTGACCCAAGCCGGGAATCAAACCTGGGTCCCTGGCGCTGTGAGGCTGCAGTGCTATCCATTGCGCCACTGTGCTGCCTCTACACCTGCCCACTCCCACCCACCAATAACCCTCCATACCACCCCACTGCCTCACAAACACAGAGACCTTGAGGTCAACGATGAAAAGCCTCTGTTGCCAGAGCTAACTCAGCACTTACATCCCAAAAAACACCCAGCAGCTTGTATGTATAATGGATCTTGTATGTATTAAAACAGCACACGGAGCTTTTCAGCAACTTTTCACCACTAACTGTGATCCACCCCCCCAAAGAATGAAGCAAAAATTAGGACAGATGACAGAAGCTTGGAAAAATAGATAGAATTGAAATGAAAATTCAAGGCAGAGAGGCAGGGAGATTTGGAGAAGGAATTAGGCAGTAATGGGGAAAAGATTAAAATCCGGGATATTCAATTCGGGGAATGCAGAAATCTCAGAGGGTTCTGGAGTTGGAGAAGATTCCAGAGTAAGAAGTCTCACAACATCAGATTAAAATCCGACAGGTTTCTTTGGCACTAGCTTTCAGAGCCTCAGGCTCCTTCGTCAAGTGAGTGGGAGTTCTGTTCACAAACAGGGCATATAAAGACACAAACTCAATTTACAAGATAATGGTTGGAATGCGAGTCTTAACAGGTAATCAAGTCTTAAAGGTTGTTGTTGTTCATCCATCGTCATCGATGAGGACCTCAACACCATTAGTCATTTTGAGGCTGGTTGGAGTGTGTCTGAAGATGACTGATCAGGGCCAATTCGGGCACGGAATGTCCTGGCACATATTGGACAGACTTGTGTAGATGCTGTAGTTGTTGCGCTGGTGGCTCTGGACTTGTGTAGCTCGCGTTTAAGTTTTGCTTCAGCAATACACCTTGCTTCGTAAGCTTGACAGCCTTTGTGGATGAGGCAGTGCCAGGTAGGGCAATTTTGTGCCAGCGTTTCCCAGGTGGTCGTGTCAATGTCAAGTGACTTCAGGGAGGCCTTGAGTGTGTCTTTGAAACATTTCTTCTGCCCTCCATTTGAGCGTCTTCCAGCAGAGAGTTCCCCAAAAAGGAGCTGCTTGGGTTTGCGCTCGTCTGACATACGGATGACATGACCTGCCCACCGGGTCTGTGCTCTCATCAGCAGTGTGTGGACTGATGGTAGACTTGCTCTAGAGAGAACTTCAGTGTCTGGTACTTTGTCTTGCCATCGGATGCGTAAAATTCTGCAAAGACAAGTCATGTGGAAATGATTGAACTGTCCTGCATGTCTTCGATACACAGTCCACGTTTCACAGGCATACAGGAGGGTAGTGAGTACCGCAGCAATGTTTCAGTTTTGTTGCTGGGCTGATTCCTCAACATTCCCATACCTTGGAGCGCAGTCTACCAAAAGCAGAACTTGCCTTTGCTATTCTGCAGTTAACTTCTGCATCAATAGTCACTGCTTGAGAGAGGGTGCTGCCAAGATAAGTGAACTGGTCCACAGCCTGTAGTTTCTGCCCTTTGATTGTGATTATGGGTTCTGTGTACGGTGCATGAGGAGCAGGCTGGTGCATGGTTTCAGTCTTTTAAACGTTGATGGTGAGTCCAAAGTTGTCACAAGCCATGGAAAATTTGTCCATACTGACTTGCATCTCTGGCTCTGAGCCAGCATGATGTGGGAATGCCAGCGTTGGACTGGCGTAAACACAGTAAAAAGTCTGACAACACCAGGTTTTAGTCCAACCTAAAACCTGGTGTTGTCAGACTTTTTTCTGAGCCAGTATACAGAGCGCAGTCATCGGCAAAGAGGAAATCTCTCAGAACAGTCTCATTCACTTTGGTAATAGCTTGAAGTCTCCTCAGGTTGAAGAGCTTCCACCCACTCTGTACTTGAGGCTGATTCCAGCAACACTGTCCTGGAAGGCATCATTCAGCATGGCAGTAAACATCATGCTGAACAGTGTGGGTGTGAGCACACAGCCCTGTTTGACGCCATTGGTGACTGAGAATACCTCAGAGGATTCTCCGCCATCCAGTACTCTGGACATCATGTCATCATGGAACTGGCGTGCCATCTGAATGAATTTGGGGGGGCAGCTGAACTTTGACATGATCCTCCACAGGCCTTGTCAGCTTGCAGTGTCGAAGGCTTTCGCGAGGTCAACAAAGGTTATGTAGAGCTCGCGATTCTGCTCCTGACACTTCTCCTGAAGTTGGCGCGCAGCAAAAATCTGTCAGTGGTCCCACAACCTTTACGGAAGCCACACTGTGACTCTGGAAGCAGGCCCAGCTCCAGATGAGTGACCAGACGATTTAGCAGGACTCTTGTGAGGGTTTTTCCTGTGATGGAGAGCAGCGAGATTCCTCGGTGGTTGTTGCATACTTGCCGATTGCCCTTCCTCTTGTAGAGGTGTATGATGGAAGCATCTTTAAGTCCCTGAGGAATGGATCCTTGCTTCCCAAAGGACTGGAACAACTCAGTGAGCTTCTTGATAAGTGCAGGACCAGCAGCTTTATAGATCTCTGTGGGTATGGCATCTACCCTGGGGCTTTGCCTCTGGATAGCTGGCTGACAGCTTTCGTGACTTTAGCCACTACCGGTGGGTTATCCATGGTGCTGTTGATATCAACCTAGGGGAATCCTGTCTATTGCCTCATCGTTAATAGATGACAGTCGGTTGAGGACGGCCTCAAAGTGTTCAGCCCATCTCTGCAGGATCTGAGCCCTCTCTGTAATGAGAGTTGTACCATCTGTACTCAGGAGGGGGGGGGCTCCTGAGAGATTGAGGTCCATGGAGAGTGTTGAGGGCTTCAAGTAGTTTCTGTCAGCGTATCCGTGTATTTCCTCTGCCTTGGCGCTCAGCCAGGCATCCTGCATTTTACACAGTTTATTCTGGACTGTCTTGCGAGCACTGGTAAAAGCATTTTTCTTGGCAGCTGAAGATGGGTCGTTCTGACAGGCCTGATGAAGATGGTGCTTTTCAACAAGTAGAGCCTGTATCTCCTCATCATTCTCATCAAACTAGTCATGCTGCTTGTGGGTGGAGGGCCCGAGCATCTTCAGCACAGATGTATGGACAGCATCCCTGAAGTGTTCCCAGTCGTCCTCAGCGCTGCCTGCGAGGTGTAGGTCAGCAAGCTTGATTTCTAAGTCTTCAGCCACTTCTGAAGCTATGCTGGGGTTCTTTAGCTTGGCCGCATTGATTCTTTTCATAACCCTGCTTCCTTGTGGTCGCCTCATGGGTCTGATGCGGAGCCTCATTTTGGAGACAAGAGCCTGTTATCTGTCCAGCAGTCAGCACCACACATGGCCTTGGTCACTCTGACATCCTGCCTGTCTTTTCTCCTGACAATGACATAGTCGATAAGATGCCAATGCTTAGAGCGGGGGTACATCCAGGAGGTCTTGGGTAGGCAGACAGAAGGTTGTGTTGGTGATGAGGAGGTCGTGTGCTGCACAGGTCTTCATTAAGAGTAGGCCGTTACTGTTACACTTGCCCACTCCATGACTCCCAACGACTCCCTGCCAGATTGCAGAGTCACACCCTACTCTTACATTGAAATCACCAAGCAAGATCAGCTTGTCGGTACTGCTCACTGCTGATAGGAGGGCATCTAGTTCTTCATAGGACTTGTCTTTCATCTCGTCCGGGTTGTTCATTGTGGGGGCATGGGCACTGATCAGGATGGCTTGACTTCTGTTATGTAGCGGAAGCTGTAATGTCATAAGCTGGTTGTTCACACCCTTGGGTAGACTATCAACTTTCCGAACATGGTGACTCCTGACAGCGAATCCAACTCCAGCATCACGATGCTCATCGCTGCTGCAACCGCGCTAGAAAAAAGTGTATCCACCTCCAGTTTCAGTCAACTGACCTACATTGGCAAGACGAGTTTCGCTCAGGGCTGCAATGTCGATGTTGTATATTGCGAGCTCTCTGGCAACTAAGGCTGTTCTCTCTGGTCTGTCTGCTGTAGGGTTGTCCAAAAGCGTGCACATGTTCCAAGTGCCAATGGTGAGCAGTGTCACCTTGTGTTTTGTTTTGTTTGTTCGATCGCAAGATGGGATCTCCGCCAGCCGTGGTAAACTGGCCAGGGTGCAGTGAAGCAGGCAATGTTTAGAGCACCTTTTCCAGCCCTTTCCTCATTCAATGGAGGAGAGCAGTGTGTTCCTGAAGAGGACTGCTCAGTCACCCGAGTAGACGCTGAGTTCCACTGCTGCTTCGGCCAGTGGAAAACGACCATTAGACCTGAGTCGCCTACGTGCAGGTCCGTGACTACAGCTCTCAGTGTATCCACACCTGCTGCTTCATCGCTCGCCCATCGCCGCAGGACTTCAAGGGTTGAACAGGACACTGGTGATGATGATGATGTGTCGAAACTAACGCTTGATTTGGATTAAAGTGAGGGAGAGTTGCACAGCGTCAGCCTCACTCTCTCTTCCCAATTCCCCTCTAGATCCAGTGGCAAGACAAGAGTCAAGATAGCTGGAGGTGGGACTAGGTGCAGTGGATGACCAGGAAGTCTTCTGTGTGTTGTCCTGCTCTTCGCGTTCCACAACACTTGCAGAGACCGCCTTCTTGACCGTTGGACCTTCCATTGGTCTCTTCTGCTCAATCCGCCGGACTCTGTCTTCACATGCTGGGATAAACATCTCGCTATCTCACCGAGGGTTGAGACCTGTTGGCTACCCTCACCTGGTTTAGCCGGCTTGTTGAGGCCATTGCCAGGGGTGTGACCACTGTCGCATGCAAACAGCTATGGAGAAGGAATTAGGCAGTAATGGGGAAAAGATTAAAATCTGGGATATTAAATTCAGGGAATACAGAGATCTCAGAGGATTCTGGAGCTGGAGGAGATTCCAGAGTAAGAAGTCTCACAACATCAGATTAAAATCTGACAGGTTTATTTGGCACTAGTTTTCAGAGCCTCAGGCTCCTTCGTCAGGTGAGTGGGAGTTCTGTTCACAAACAGGGCATATAAAGACACAAACTTAATTTACAAGATAATGGTTGGAATGCGAGTTTTATCAGGTAATCAAGTCTTAAAGGTACAGACAATTTGAGTGGAGAGAGGGTTAAGTACAGCTTAAAGAGATGTGTATTGTCTCCAGACAGGACAGTTAGTGAGATTTTACAAGCCCAGGCAAGTCGTAGGGGTTACAGATAGTGCGACATGAACCCAAGATCCCTGTTGAGACCGTCCTCATGTGTGCGGAACTTGGCTATCAGTCTCTGCTCAGCGACTCTGCGCTGTCGTGTGTCGTGGAGGCCGCCTTGGAGAAGGCTCAGCCGTCATCTTGGGTACATGTCACACTATCTGTAACCCCCACAGCTTGCCTGGTCTTGCAAAATCTCACAAACTGTCCTGGCTGGAGACAATTCACAGCTTTTTAACTTGTGCTTAACCCTCTCTTCACTCATCCTGTCTGTACCTTTAAGACTTGGGGTCCCATTTTACCATTTTCATTCTAAGTGCTGAGTCTGGGCGTAGTACAGATTCGACTTAGAAATCTGCTTTCAGACGCCCCCGTACTCTCTCAGCCATCTCTAGTCTGGTTCGCGCTGTGGCAGGGGGCAGGGTGGAGTTGGGGGGGGGGGGGGGCGAATGCTGCCGGAACGATCAGAGCTCTGAACTGCACATGCGCAGTTAGAAAAAAGTTGGAAAAAGTGCGCCAGTGTCAGATCGCACCCAAGCTGCAGAAAGCGGAGAAATTGGCTCAGGAGCGAAAAGCAGGAGTTAGGATGTATCTCGGGGGTGGGGGGGGGGGGGTATGTTGTATCTGGTGGAGGGCAGATGGATCTCTGGTGGGGGGGGGGAGTGCAGGGGGGTCCGCTGCCACTCCGCAGGCGATCAGTGGAGAGTGGGGAGGGGGGGGGGGGAGGGGTGGCGATCGGTCTGTGTTGTGGGGGTTTTGGATAAGGGGGGCAATAATGTGTGTCTCCCTTATCCACCCCCCACTACCAGACCGCCCCCCGCCATCAGAGATCCATCTGCCCTACCCCCCCCCCCCCACCCCCACCAGAGACCCATCTGACCTGCTTCCCTCCTCCCCGCCCAACCAGAGAATGATCTGACCTGCCTTCACCCCTACCCCCATCACTGATCTGAGTCAGAGAGCTGTTGAAAACACAGAGTGCGCTCCCCAGAGGCTGGAGCGCCTGACTCAGAGTTTTATTCAGCAGGTCCTTTACGACGCGGTTCCGGATTAGCGAACACGGCGGTAAACGGGGATACGCTGATAGACTTGGACAGGCAGTTCATTAATTCAATTTAAATACATTCAAATGCATTTAAACCGTCGTTGCGCCTGATTTGGGCACAGAACAGATCCCCGCCATTCTGGGTAATGTTGCAACCTGTTCGGACTGGGGTGCAGATCGCAATGAAGGCCTCACACCCGACTTTATCACGATTTCGCGACCAAAAATGGGCGCAAATTGTTGGTAAAATCGGGCCATTGACTACCTGTAAAGACTCACATTCCAACCATTATCTTGTAAATTGAGTTTGTATCTTTATATGCCCTGTTTGTGAACCTAACTCCCACTGATCCGATGAAGGAGCCTGAGACTCCGAAAACTTGAGCTGCCAAATAAACCTGTTGGACTTTAACCTGGTGTTGTGAGACTTCTCACTGTGCCCACCACCCCAGTCCAATGCCATCATCTCCACATCATGGAGATTGCAGAGGTAGGGAAGGGCGAGGGATCTGAAAACAAGGAGAGTTTGAAAATCAAGATCTTATTCTTCAGGAAGGCAATGGGGGTGGGGGTGGGGGGCAGTGTGGGTCAGTGAGCACAGGGGGTGGGGGGCAGTGTGGGTCAGTTAGCACAGGGGGTGGGGGGCAGTGTGGGTCAGTGAGCACAAGGGGTGGGGGTGGGGGCAGTGTGGGTCAGTGAGCACAAGGGGTGGGGCTGGGGGGCAGTGTGGGTCAGTGAGTACAGGGGGTGGGTGTGGGGGCAGTGTGGGTCAGTGAGCACAAGGGGTGGGGGTGGGGGGCAGTGTGGGTCAGTGAGTACAGGGGGTGGGGGTGGGGGGCAGTGTGGGACAGTGAGCACAAGGGGTGGGGGGCAGTGTGGGTCAGTGAGCACAAGGGGTGGGGCTGGGGGGCAGTGTGGGTCAGTGAGTACAGGGGGTGGGGGTGGGGGGCAGTGTGGGACAGTGAGCACAAGGGGTGGGGGGCAGTGTGGGTCAGTGAGTACAGGGGGTGGGGGGCAGTGTGGGTCAGTGAGTACAGGGGGTGGGGGTGGGGGGCAGTGTGGGTCAGTGAGCACAGGGGTTGGGGGTGGGGGGCAGTGTGGGTCAGTGAGTACAGGGGGTGGGGGTGGGGGGCAGTGTGGGTCAGTGAGCACAAGGGGTGGGGGGCAGTGTGGGTCAGTGAGTACAGGGGGTGGGGGGCAGTGTGGGTCAGTGAGCACAAGGGGTGGGGGTGGGGGGCAGCGTGGGTCAGTGAGCAAAGGGGGTGGGGGGCAGTGTGGGTCAGTGAGCACAAGGGGTGGGCGTGGGGGCAGTGTGGGTCAGTGAGCACAAGGGGTGGGACTGGGGGGCAGTGTGGGTCAGTGAGTACAGGGGGTGGGGGGCAGTGTCGGTCAGTGAGCACAAGGGGTGGGGGTGGGGGGCAGTGTGGGTCAGTGAGCAAAGGGGGTGGGGGTGGGGGGCTGTGTGGGTCAGTGAGCACAGGGGGTGGGGGGCAGTGTGGGTCAGTGAGCACAGGGGGTGGGGTGGGGGGCAGTGTGGGTCAGTGAGCACAGGGGGTGGGGGTGTGGGCAGTGTGGGTCAGTGAGCACAGGGGGTGGGGGTGGGGGGCAGTGTGGGTCAGTGAGCACAAGGGGTGGGGCTGGGGGGCAGTGTGGGTCAGTGAGTACAGGGGGTGGGGGTGGGGGGCAGTGTGGGTCAGTGAGCACAAGGGGTGGGGGGCAGTGTGGGTCAGTGAGTACAGGGGGTGGGGGGGCAGTGTGGGTCAGTGAGCACAAGGGGTGGGGGTGGGGGGCAGCATGGGTCAGTGAGCAAAGGGGGTGGGGGGCAGTGTGGGTCAGTTAGCACAGGGGGTGGGGGGCAGTGTGGGTCAGTGAGCACAAGGGGTGGGGGTGGGGGCAGTGTGGGTCAGTGAGCACAAGGGGTGGGGCTGGGGGGCAGTGTGGGTCAGTGAGTACAGGGGGTGGGTGTGGGGGCAGTGTGGGTCAGTGAGCACAGGGGGTGGGGGGCAGTGTCGGTCAGTGAGCACAAGGGGTGGGGGGCAGTGTGGGTCAGTGAGCAAAGGGGGTGGGGGTGGGGGGCTGTGTGGGTCAGTGAGCACAGGGGGTGGGGGGCAGTGTGGGTCAGTGAGCACAGGGGGTGGGGTGGGGGGCAGTGTGGGTCAGTGAGCACAGGGGGTGGGGGTGTGGGCAGTGTGGGTCAGTGAGCACAGGGGGTGGGGGTGGGGGGCAGTGTGGGTCAGTGAGCACAGGGGGTGGGGGGTGGGGGGCTGTGTGGGTCAGTGAGCACAGGGGATGGGGGTGGGGGGCAGTGTGGGTCAGTGAGCACAGGGGGTGGGGGTGTGGGCAGTGTGGGTCAGTGAGCACAGGGGGTGGGGGTGTGGGCAGTGTGGGTCAGTGAGCACAAGGGGGTGGGGGTGGGGGGCAGTGTGGGTCAGTGAGCACAAGGGGGTGGGGGTGGGGGGCAGTGTGGGTCAGTGAGCACAAGGGGTGGGGGGCAGTGTGGGTCAGAGAGCACGGAGGGTGGGGGGTAGTGTGGGTCAGTGAGCATGAGGGTGGAGAGAGCGGGGAGCAGTGTGGGTCAGAGAGCACGGAGGGTGGGGGGTGTGGGCAGTGTGGGTCAGTGAGCACAGGGGGTGGGGGTGTGGGCAGTGTGGGTCAGTGATCACAAGGGGGTGGGGGTGGGGGGCAGTGTGGGTCAGTGAGCACAGGGGGGTGGGGGTGGGGGGCAGTGTGGGTCAGTGAGCACAGGGGGTGGGGGGCAGTGTGGGTCAGTGAGCACAGGGGGTGGGGGTGGGGGGCAGTGTGGGTCAGTGAACACTGGGAGTGGGGGGCTGTGTGGGTCAGTGAGCACAGGGGGGTGGGGGGCAGTGTGGGTCAGTGAGCACAAGGGAGTGGGGGTGGGGGGGCAGTGTGGGTCAGTGAGCACAGGGGGTGGGGGTGTGGGCAGTGTGGGTCAGTGAGCACAAGGGGGTGGGGGTGGGGGGCAGTGTGGGTCAGTGAGCACAAGGGGTGGGGGGCAGTGTGGGTCAGAGAGCACGGAGGGTGGGGGGTAGTGTGGGTCAGTGAGCATGAGGGTGGAGAGAGCGGGGAGCAGTGTGGGTCAGAGAGCACGGAGGGTGGGGTGTGGGCAGTGTGGGTCAGTGAGCACAGGGGGTGGGGGGTGTGGGCAGTGTGGGTCAGTGATCAGAAGGGGTGGAGGGGAGTGGGGGGGGTTGTTGTGAAGAAAACTTGCGACGCAGTAAAACATGGTCAGCAAAGTTTTGGATGACTGCATGTTCTTGGAGGATACTTTGTAGTGGACCAGAGATGAACTAGTTGACTGGAGGATAACAAAGACACGAGTGTTTCAGTGTCAGAAGAGCTGGGCAGGGATGAGGCAGAGTCATTGGCAATGCAGCTACACCCCAGGGAGCTGTGGATTTATTGACCTTGCTGATTCCATTGACTGGAGGCAGACAGGAAAGAAAATCTGTTGAAAGAGAAAACGAGATTCTCCAAGTCTGTCAAAGACATTTTGGTAAAGTTGACATACAGCACTCCCTGGTGTCAGCAGTGAGATATAACCAGTTACACTGGCTGCTTGATTTGATTCTAGAAAGAGGAACATAATGCGCACACTTCCTAAGTATACAGCCAAAGCACAAAACTATTCTCTGTTCACAAATACTGAATAACTCTCGGCATGTTTGGCTGTGCCAGGTTTCTAACTCTCACATTTATTGTCTCTCTCTGATCTGTGGCCTGTGTGGAGGGACTGGATCTCTGAGCGTTCACTACAAATTAGGGAGCCTTGGGCTGGGTCTGGGGGCGGAGGTTGAGGGGGGGTGGTGCCTGGGAGACCAAGGATTCCCCTGATATCTGCTGGAACTCAAACTGGAACTCAGATATCCTAGAGAAAAGATCCTGAATCCAATTCTTCCAGTAATGCCACTGAATGTCAAGGGATACTGGTAGATCCTCTCTTGTTGGAGATGGTCATTGCCTGACATTTGTCTGGTGTTTCTTGTTGTTTACACAGTGAGCACTGTGATATTGTCCAGATCTTGCTGCATTTGAACATGGAGTGCTTTAGGTACCTGAAGAGTGGTGAATGGTGCTGAACATTGTACAACATCGGCGAACATCCCACTTCTGACCTTATGATGGAGGGGAAGGTCATTGATGGAGCAGCTGAAGATGGTTGGGCCGAGGACACTGCCCTGAGGGACTCCTACAGAGATGGCCTGGGACTGAGATGACTGACCTCCAACCACCCCAACCATCTTCCTTTGTACCTGGAATACTCCAACCAGCAGAGAGTTTGCCCCTGACTCCCACTGACTCCAGTTTTGCTCGGGTTCCTTGATGTCATACACAGTCAACAGCTGCCCTGATGTCAAGCGCTGTCACTCTCACCTTTCACCTCTGGCAGTCAGCTCTTTGTCCATGTTTGAACGAAGATTGTAATGAGATCAGGAGCTGAGTGACCCTGGTGAAACACAAACTGGGCGTCACTGAGCAGGTACTGCTTGACAGCGCTGTCGATGACCCCTTAACAAAGAACAAAGAACAATCCAGCACGGGAACAGGCCCTTCGGCCCAACGAGCCCGCGCCCGCCACATCACCCTGCACTTATTCTACCTGCATATCTATGAATGGAACCCTACTCAGTCAGATTCAGGAAGAAATAGTGTCAATTTGGTAAAAACCGATTAGCCTGAGAGCACATTTTTGGGGTGTGGAGGAAACCGGAGTGCCCGGAGGAAACCCACGCAACCACAGGGAGAATGCGCAAACTCCCACAGACACAGGCCCAAATCCATGTGCCTGCACAGCCAGCAGTGCTGGTCACTGAGCTGTTGCGGCGCCCATCTATCGGTCCAGGATCAAGCACACACACCGACACGAAGTCCTAGGCCACTCCTGGAACTTCCAAGAGCAGCCCAGGCACGACCCGCCATGTGAATGCCCCTCGTTTGACACGAGGTTGACCTCCACCTGTGGAATAAAGTCAAAAATTATTAATCTTACATCACTTCCATCACTTTACTGATGATCGAGAGCAGACGGATTGGACAGTAATTGGCTGGGTTGGAATTGTCCTGCTATTTGTGTACGGGACATACCTGGACAATCTTCCACATTGAAGGGTAGATGCTAGTGTTGTAACTGTACTGGAAGACTTGGCTAGGGGAGCAGTAAGTTCTGGATGTCGTGAGAAGCCAGAGCAGTATCCAGTGCCTTCAGCCATTTCTTGAGTTAACATGAAGTGAATCAAATTGGCTGAGAACTGATATCTGTGACGCTGGGGACCTCCGGAGAAGGCCCAGACAGATCATCCAATCAGCTCTCTGGGTGAAGACTGTTGTGATTGAGGATTGGCTGATTGGCTGACTGACAGAAAGCAGATGGTCAGGGTAAACGGGCCCTTCTCTGGCTGGCGAAATGTAAGTAGTGGGTTGCCGCAGGGGTCAGTCCTCAGACCTCAACTCTTTACAATACAAATGAATGAACTGTGAGCAGGGACAGAGTGTAACATAGCAGAATTTGCAGATGACACTAAAATAGGTGGGAAAGCAGGCAGTGAAGAGGTTATAAAGATTTTACAGATGGATATAGGCTAGGAGAATGGGCCAAAATTTGGCAGCTGGAGTTTAATGTGGATAAGTATTTTGGCAGAAATAAAATAGAAAGGCAAATTATTCCCTAAATGGAAAGCAGATTCATTATGTATCCAGGCAGAGGGATCAGGGTGTCTGTGTTCATGAATCACAGAAAGTCAGTATGTAGGTGCAGCATGTAATAAAAAATGCAAATGGGATGTTGGCATTTATTGCAAAGGGACTGGGGTATAAAAGTAGAGAAGTGTTGTTGCAATTGTATAGGGTGTTGGTGGGACCATGTCTGGAGGATTGTGTCCAGATTTGGTCTCCTTATTTGAGAAAGGATGTGGTGGCTTTGGAGGCAGTTCAGAGAATGTTCACCAGACTGATTCTGTGGCTGAAGTGGAGAGGTTAGACAGCTTGGGCTTGTACTCACTGGAGTTTAGAAGGATGAGAGGGGATCTGATCGAGGGATATAAAATTTCAAAAGGGATTGATAAAGTAAATGTAGACCAAATGTTTCCTCTTATGGGGCAATCGAGAACAAGAGGTCACAAGTGTAGGTTGAGAAGCGGTAGATTTAAAACTGAGATGGGAAGGAAATACTGGCAGAGGATGGTGGATTTGTGGAACTCACTGCCCCAGAGCACGGTGGAGTCTGAATCATTGAATGATTTCAAGAAGGAGATAGATATATTTCTAATAAAAAAGGGGATATGGGGAACAGGTGGGGAGGTGGGTTTAAGACCAGGGAGAGATCAGCCATGATCTGATTGAATGGTGGAGTGGGTTTACAGGGCTGAATTTGCTGACTTCTGCTCCTAATTCTTATGCCTCTATGTTCAGCCTTATCTTTTGCACTGATGTGCTGGGCTCTGCCATCATTGAGGATGGGGATATTTGCAGAGCGTCCTCTCCCAATTAATTGTTTTTGTCCATTCACGACTGGGTTGGCAGAACTGCAGATCTTAGATCTGATCCCCTGGTTGTGGGGTTGCTTAGTTCTGTCTATTACTTGCTGCTTATGCTGTTTGGCATGCAAAGTAGTCCTGTTTGGTAGCTTCACTGGATTGACATCTGGTGCTGCTCCCAGCATGCTCTCCTGCACTCTTCATTGAGCCTGGGTTGGTGGTAATGGTGCAGTGGAGGATATTTGATTTGATTTATTATTGTCACATGTATTGGGATACAGTGAAAACTATTGTTTCTTGCACACTATACAGACAAAACACAATGTTCATAGAGTACATAGGGGAGAAGGAAAGGAGAGGGTGCAAAATGTAGTGTTGAAGTTATAGAGAGAGTGAAGAGAAAAGATCAGCTTAACATTAGGTAGGTCCATTCAAAAGTCAGGTAGCAGCAGGGAAGAAGCTGTTCTTTAGTCGGTTAATACATGTCCTCAGACTTTTGTATCTTTTTCCTGAAGGAAGAAGGAGAGAATGTCCGGGATGCATGGGGTCCGTGATTATGCTGGCTGCTTTGCTGAGGCAGCGGGAAGTGTAGACAGAATCAGTGGATGGGAGGCTGGTTTGCGTAATGGACTGGGCTATGTTCACACTCTTTGTAGTTCCTTGTGATCTTGGGCAGAGCAGGAGCCCATACCAAGCTGTGATAGATCTGGAAAGAATGCTTTCTATGGTGCATCTGTAAAAATGGATGAGTCATAGCTGACACGCCAAATTTCCTTAACCTCTGAGAAAGTAGAGGCATTGGTGAACTTTCTTAACTACAGTATCAGCATTGGGGGAACCAAGACAGGTTGTTGGACACCTAGGAACTCTCAACTATTTCCACTTCATCCCTGTTGATGTATCCGCCACTATACTTCCTGAAATCGATGACCATCTCCAATGTTTTACTAACATTGAGGGAGAAATTATTCTTGTCGCACCAGTTCACCAGATTCTCCATCTCATTTCTGTACACTGTCTCATCACCACTTTGGAGGTTTCGTCAGCAAACTTGAAAAATCGAATTGGAGGGGAATTTTGCCACAGTCTTGGTGTATAAGGAGTATAGTAGGGGGCTGAGAACACAGCCTTGTGGGGCACTGGTGTTGAGGATGATCATGGAGGAGGAGTTGTTGCCTGTCCTTACTGATTGTGGTCTGTGAGTTAGGAAGTTCAGGATCCAGTCGCAGAGGGAGGTGCTGAGGTCCAGGCCACGGAGCTTGGAAATGAGTTTTGTGTTGAAGGCTGAGCTGTAGTCAATAAATAGGAGTGTGACATAGGTGCTTTTGTTATCTAGCTGTTCCAGGGTTGAGTGCAGGGCCAGGGAGATGACATCTGCTCTGGCCTTGTTGCAGCAGTGGGTAAACTGTAGTGGATCCAGGCAATCCAGGAGACCAGTGTTGATTCGTGCCATGACTAACATTTTGAAGCACTTCATAATGATGGATGTCAGAGCCACCAGTCATTAAGGCATGCTGCTTGGCTTTTCTTTGGTACCGGGATGATGATTGTCTTCTTGAAGCAAGTAGGAACCTTAGATCGGTGTAACAAGAGATTAAACATGTCTGCGATTACCACCTCCTGCGCAGGATCTGAATGCTTGTCCGGGTTTCCCATCAGGGCCAGTAGCTTCCATTATGCTCACCAGTACCAAAATGAAATAGAAAACTTAGGATCTGGGCTAAGTTCACAAAACACATTGGAATTTCCAGCCTGGGTCTTAACAGAACAATATTATTCTCATACATAATATCAAATCTGTGATAGCTTGTACCTGAGTTAGTTTCTCAACACACTGGTCCAAAAAGAATCCTGTACACACTCCAGTAATTAATCTGCCATGGAATTGTTGCAAAAGTGATTTGCCCAGTCTATGTGTACATTAAAATCACCCTGATTACTGTCGCACCCTGGTTACATCCATCTGTAATTTCCCATTAAATGCCACCCCCTACCTTTCCACTGCAGGCCAGTGAGCCTTACATCAGCGGGACAGAAGTTATTGGAGGAGATTCTTTGGGACAGATTACTTCTCACATTACTCAAAATATGGACCTATTAGTGATTGGCAGCACGACTTCGTGCGAGAGAGGTCATGTCTCACAAACTTGATTGAGTTTTTTGAGGAAGTGACAAAAACGATTGATGAAGGCAGGGCAGTGGATGTTGTCAACATGGACTTCAATAAAACCTTTGACAAGGTCCCTCATAGCAGGCAGATACAGATGAAGTCTCATGGGGTCTGCAGTGAGCTGGTTCATGGATATAGAACTAGCTTGGTCATAGAAGTGGAGATGCTATGTTGATACGTGTGACCTTCATGGAGATCCTCTCCACTTGGAACCAGCAATTCATGTCGATATGCGTGATTCTGCAAGACGTGCCGGATCATTGACATGGATGCCATCATCTCACGTGAGAACACCATTCACCAGGTACAAAGTACATACTCTTGTAACTCCGCCAACGTTGCTTATCTGATACGCTGCAGGAAAGGATGTCCCGAGGCATGGTACATTGGGGAGACCATGCAGACACTACGACAATGGACGAATGAACACCGCTCGACAATCACCAGGCAAGAGTGTTCTCTTCCTATTGGGGAACACGTCACCAACCATGGACGTTCGGCCTCTGATCTTCGGATAAGTGTTCTCCAAGGCAGTCTTCACGACACACAACGCAGAATCGCTGCGCAGAGACTGATACCCAAATTCCGCATACATGAGGACAGCCTCAACCGGGATCTTGGGTTCACGTCACACTATTTTTAACCCCAACGACTTGCCTGGACTTGCAAAATCACACTAACTGTCCTGGCTGGAGACAATGCATATCTTTTTAACCTGTGTTTAACCCTCTCTCCACTCACTTTGTCTGTACCTTTAAGACTTGATTACCTGTAAAGACTCGCATTCCAACCATTATTTTATAAATAGAGTTTGTATCTTTATACGCCCTATTTGTGAACAGAACTCCCACTTACCCGATGAAGGAGCAGCGCTCTGAAAGCTAGTGGCTTTTGCTACCAAATAAACCTGTTGGACATTAATCTGGTATTGTGAATCTTCTTACTTGATCATAGAAGACAGAGTAGCAGTTTTTCCTGACTGGAGATCTGTGATCAGTGGTGTTCCATAGGGATTCTTGCTGTTTGTAATACACATAAATGACTTGGTGGTCTGATTACTAAGTTTGTGGATGGCACAAAGATGAAGGGGGTGCTTGGATAGTGAGGAGGATTGTCAGAGGGTACAACTGTATATTGGTAGGCAGGAGACCTGGACAGAGTAATGGCAGATGGAATTTGATCCAGACAAATGTGAGTGGATGCATTTTGGAAGGTCGAATGCAGGAGGGAAGTATACAGTAAATGGCAGAACCCTTAGAAGCATTATCATACAGAGGGATCTAAGCATGCAGGTCCACATTTCCCTGAAAGTAGCAACACCAGTAGATAGAACATAGAAAAACTACAGCACAAACAGGTCCTTCAGCGCACAAGTTGTGTCGAACATGTCCCTACCTACTAGGCTTACCTATAACCCTCTAACTTACTAAGTCCCATGTACTTATCCAAAAGTCTCTTAAAAGACCCTATCGAATCCGCCTCCACCACCACTCCGGCTGCCGATTCCATGCACCTACCACCCTCTGAGCGAAAAACTTACCCCTGATATCTCCTCTGTACCTACTCCCCAGCACCCTAAACCTGTGTCCTTTTGTGGCAGCCATTTCAGCCCTGGGAAAAAGCCTCTGAGAATCCACTCGATCAATAGTTTTCAACATCTTATATATCTCTATCAGGTCACCCCTCATCCTTCATCTCTCTAAGGAGAAAAGACCAGCTCTCTCAACCTATCCTCATAAGGCATGTCGTCTAATCCAGGCAACATCCTTGTAAATCTCCTCTGCATCCTTTCAATGGCTTCCACATCCTTCCTGTAATGAGGCTACCAGAACTGAGCACAGTACTCCAAGTGGGGTCTGACCAGGGTCTTATACAGAGGCAGCATTATCTCCCAACTCCTAAACTCAGTTCCTCGATTGATGAAGGCCAGTACACCATATACCTTCTTAACCACATTCTCTATCTGCAAAGCTGATTTGAGCGTCCTATGAACCCGGACCCCAAGATCGTTCTGATCTTCCAGACTGCCAAGAGTCTTACCTTTAATATTATATTCTGTCATCCCATTTGACCTGCTAAAATGAACCACCACACATTTATCTGGGTTGAGGTCCACCTACCACTTCTCCGCCCAGTCTTGCATCCTATCCATGTCTCGTTGCAACTTCTGACATGCCTCCACGCTATCCACAACACCGCCAACCTTTGTGTCATCAGCAAACTTACCAACCCATCCCTCCACTTCCTCATCCACATCATTTATAAAAATCATAATGAGTAAGGGTCCAAGAACAGATCACTGGGGCACTCCACTGGTGACCAACCTCCATGCAAAAAAAGACCCATCTACAACCACTCTTTGCCTTCTGTGGGCAAGCCAGTTATGGATCCACAAAGCAATGTCCCCTTGGATCCCATGCCCCCTCACTTTCTCAATAAGCCTTGCATAGGGGACCTTATCGAATGTCTTGCTGAAGTCCATATATACTACATCTACTGGTTTACCTTTGTCAATGTGTTTAGTCACATCTTCAAAAAATTCAACCAGGCTCGTAAGGCACGATCTGCCCTTGACAAAGCCGTGCTGACGATTTTTGATCATACTATACTTCTCCGAACGTTCATAAATCCTGCTAAGATAAGGTGGTCAAGAAGGCACATGGCTCGTTTGCCTTCATCGGTGGGGTATAGAGTATAGAAATTGGCAAGTCATGTTGCAGCTGTATACAACTATAGCGAGGCCACATTTGGCACATGGCAGACAGTTTTGTTTGTCACACTACCAGAAGGATGTGGCAGCTTTGGAGAGTGAACAGAAGAGGTTTACCAGGATGCTATCTGGCTTGGAGGGTATTGACTATGAGGAGAGATTAGAGAAACTTGTTTGTTTTCGCTTGAATGTCTGAGGCTGAGGGGGCCACCTGATAAAGGTTTACAAAATTATGAGAAACCTGGATAGAATGGAAAGTCAGCGTCTTTTTCCCAGGATAGAAATGTCAATGAGCAGGGGACATAGATTCAAGACAAAAGGGGGAAACTTTAACAGAGATGGGTGAGGCAAGTTTTTTTACACAGAGAGCAATAAATGCCTGGATGGGCTGCCAGAGGAGGTGGTAGAAACGGATATATAGCAACGTTTAAGGGGCATCTTGACAGATACGTGAATAGGTAAGAAATAGAGAAATACAGACCGCTTAGAGACAAAAGGTCTTTCAGTTAAAAAGGCATCATGCAGAATCATAGAACTATAGAATCCCTGTAGTGCAGAACGGGACCATTGCTAATCCACCTAACCAGCACATCTTTGGGCTATTGGAGGAAACCCATGCAGACACAGGGAGAACGTGCAGTCTCCATACTGGTCTCCCAAGGCCAGTTTGGAGGGCCAAAGGGCCTGTTCCTGTGCAGTACTGTTCTGTTCTTTGTATTGTTTGGAGGCCTATAGACAAATCTGACTAAATTCTACCCCCTCCGGGTTGCTTCTTAGCTCCACCCAGACAGAATCTACATCTCAATGTTGTGAGCTAATATCATTTCTCACTACTGCACTGATTTTATCATTTGGTAATAATGCCCCCTCCCTCCTTTCTGACTGTCCTTCCCAAATATTGGACCCTTGAACATTTTGATTCCAGCCTGTAACCCTGTAGCTGTAACCCATAATCACAATCATATTGTACCCATTTATAACTACTTGCACTGATAATTAAGCTGCCTTTTGCACCTGTGGCACGGTGACACAATGGTTAGCACTACTGCCTCACAGCGCCAGGAACCTCGGTTTGATTCCCGGCTCGGGTCACTGCCTGCGTGGAGTCTGCACATTCTCTATGTATCTGTGTGGGTTTCCTCCCTTGGTGCAAAAGATGTGCCTAAGCTAAATTCTCCCTCAGCGTACCTGAACAGGCACTGGAGTGTGGCAACTAGGGGCTTTTCACAGTGATATCATTGCAATGTTAATGTAAGCCTACTTGTGGCACCTCTTGAAAGCTTTAAAATGTTTTGTGCGTTCAGAGACATGTCTTTTAAGTTTTACTCATCTTGTGCAGGTCCCCTCTTTCCCCCAGGTGCTGCTGGCTGCCTGTCCCAGTGTTCTCCCCTTGCACTTGTGAGGAAGGTGAGATGTCAGCTCCTCAAGTACTGTGCGGTGGTCATTCCTACCAACACAGCCATGGACAAATATGTGTGTGTAGGTTGGTGAGGACAAGATCAAGTAGGCTCTTGGCTCCCCCAGCAGCTGCCACAATCCCAGCCCAACAGTGATTCCTTTTAGGACCTGGTCAGCTCGGTCAGTAATGGAGTTACTGAGCCACGCTTGATAATTGACATTGCAGCCCCACCACCCAGAGTACTTTCTGTGCCTTTGAAACACATAGTGTTTAATGTTGGGGGTGGGGGGCAGCAAATGTACTGATTCATCAGCTGAGTGTTGGGGGGGGGGGGGGGGGAGAGTGTAGGAGGTGGTAATTGACAGGTGGTTTATTTGTCCACGTATGACCCAATGCCATATGAAATGTCATGGGTCTGGAGTCAATGTTGAGGATTCCCAGAGCAATTTCTTTGTGACTGTATACCACTGTGACACCACCTCTGCTGGATCTGTCCTGCTGGTGGGACATGGCATACCCAGGGATGCTGTTATCTAGGACATTTTTGTAAGATATAACTGTAAGAGTATGACGATATCAGATCAAGTCGAAGACAGTAAGTCATTCCGTTTTTTAAAACTTTACAGCGTTTTGATAAAGTTTGCGCGTTCTCCCCGTGGTTGCGTGGGTTTCCTCCGGGTGCTCCGGTTTCCTCCCACATCCCAAAAATGTGCTTTTAGGCTGATTGATTGGGTAACAAATTGTCCCTATATTGGACCTCCCTGATCCTCACACATTAGGCATAGACTAAAATCATGAATAGGTCACTGACCATGGGACGGTGGCGCGGGCTCGTTGGGCCGAAGGGCCTGTTTCCCGTGCTGTGTTGTGTTGTTCTTTGATACAATTCAGTAGCTTGCTTGTTTAATATTCAACCACATTGCGGATGCACAGGAGTCACAATAGGCCAGAGCTGATGAGGAAGTCAGATTTCCTTCCTGTTACAAAGATCACATCTCCACAAACTGTTTTTAAAATTGGAAAGGACATTGCATTATTTGGAGACTTAGATTTTTTTTAAAAAGGTCATAAATTCACTTTGAACTGAACTACCTACGCCAAGTCTGATGTCAGCTACTGGCAGTTTCTGGAAGTCATTTGACAGAGGAGCTTTAAAGTTTTGAACCTGTTATTCTAAACTCAATTTGGAGGAACAAGTTCAAGAAGGAAGGTTACCCCTTGCTCTCTTTATGCCTTGCTGAAATTGGGTGTGGGGTAATGAACGTGTAGCCAGAGATTCCTCATCTGAGTATAACTTGTCTGCAGTAGAAAACCTAAAAAGATTTAAACCAGATCTACATTCTCCTCACACCTAAGCACCATTGATGAAAACCTCCATCCACTGAGTTCCAGGTCCACTGCATCAAAACCCTGCGGCACGGTAGCACAGTGGTTAGCACTGCTGCTTCACAGCTCCAGGGTCCTGGGTTCGATTCCCGGCTCGGGTCACTGCCTGTGTGGAGTTTGCACATTCTCCTCGTGTCTGCGTGGGTTTTCTCCGGGTGCTCCGGTTTCCTCCCACAGTCCAAAGATGTGCGGGTTAGGTTCATTGGCTATGCTAAAATTGCCCCTTAGTGTCCTGGGATGTGTAGGTTAGAGGGATTAGCAGGTAAATGTGTAGGGATATGGGGATAGGGTCTGGGTGGGATTGTGTTCGGTGCAGACTCGATGGGCCGAAGGGCCTGTTTCTGCACTGTAGGGTTCTATGAACTTCATCCTTTAGTTTATAAAGCCCAGCTCTGAAGAGACCATTTGTCCTTTGTGTGCACCAAGGTTATTTTTAAAAAGGGAGATACTTATTTTTCCAGAGAATAATCTTGTTAACAAGTTCCTGCAATTTGCTTTGAAAATGTTTTGTTTTACAATACAATTATTCTAAGTTCATTGAAAGAAGTCTGGTTAAAGCTTTCTTTATGCCGGGTCTCACAGCAGCCAAGGTAACAAACTGGCTACTCGGGCGGGTGAATTAAACTGTTAAACTAATGGTGCCACCAGTGGAGCTAGAGAAACTGTAATCCTCGCACCCCTAAAGGCATCAGTGAGGCTGATGGGTTTTTTTTTACAACAACTTACATTGGTTCCATCTCATATTCCCAAGAAGCTGTCCCCACAGCATCAGCCTAGGCCTCTGGATTATGAATCACCTCTACCATCCACACCCTCAGACAGCACGGTACTCCTTCAATACTATCCTTCCAACAGTCCAACATCCCTCAGCCCTGACCCCAAGCGCACTCCCTCAGTCCCGGCCCCCACCCCAACAGTTCGACATTCCCTCAGTACCGACAGCGCTCCCGAGATTGCAGCACCCCTCAGTACTGACCTTCCTCTCCCCCCCAAACAGTGCAGCACTCCCTCAATACTGATCCCACCCCGACAGTGTCTCACTCCCTCAGTACTGACCACTCTCCCCCCTCCGCCCTTGAGTGTGGCACTCCCTCAGTACTGACCGTCTGACAGTGCAATGCTTCCTCAACAGCCAGGATTGTGTTGAATTGTGTGGAGTGTGAGTGAGTGGTGAGGGGTTATGCACAGGTGATTTGATATCAGTTTCCAGCCTGAGATTTTTTTACAAACTGACAAGATTTCTGTTTTGAATGTGGAAATGTTTAATTATATTTGAAAGATGGCCAAATTTAAACATTTTTCTTTAAAAAACATTTACTGAAGTTGTAACTCTGCTCTCCCAGTAGAAAAAGGATCTTTGTTTCTTCGTGTTTTAACCATTAGATTTTCAATTAAAACAGTCATTTATCGAACCAGATTCTAAATCTGCAGCAGGTTCACAATGTCAGTAAATCGGCAGCTGCTTTTGCAGGAAATGCCAGCAGAATCCTCCATGTTTCGCAGCCAAGAGACTTGACAGTTTATTGAGACTGAGAGGAATGTGTCATACCCAGTCACCACACCGAGATTTGATGGATTGGATTGGATCGGCCACAGTGAAATGACAAAGCTTTCATAGCTACAAGGCAGCAGCAGAGAGAAAGCTGCTTCTCTGAGTGTGACAGAATATATCATTTCCTTTTCAGATCAATTGGAACACAATGCAGAGACCAGAGGGATGCAAGATTTACAGCCTGATGCCCATTTCAACCTCAGTGAGGAGGATGTCATGCAGAAATCAAATATATTCCTGATTAGTGAGGGGGCAGGTGAGGGAATGAAAGAGCGAGTTGTCAGCATTCTCTGCACTTGTTTCAGTTGATGAACTATGTCTGGCCGAGAAAAGCTGAACAGCGACTGAGAGCACACCAGCCTCCAAATTGAAGTAGCAGCCTGGCCCAAACTCAGTGCCAGTGCAGGAAGAATGCATGAAACAACCACCCTTCCACACTGATTACTGTACTCTTTTCCAAGTAATGTGCACAAAGCAGTGAAATTTGCAGGCAGAACCGGGCTGCTTTAATGTACATGCACTGATTTATGCTTACCAGAGGAAGATTAGGGGAACAGACAAGACAGAGCTCTGGCAGAATCCCAGGAATAAGCAGAATACCAGCAGAGAACTGTGTCTGTCCAAGGAACTAAAGGGGAAAGAGAGAGACAACAAAGTAGTGACTTATTAAACTTGATTTTGGATGGAAAGATGATTTAAAAATCAACTTGCCAGACATGATCAGTGAAGCAGGAATTAAAAGTCACAGCTGAGTTGGCAGAAAATAATCAAAAATCTGTCAGGTCAACACAGCTTCAGAATATAAATAATTTTCTGGTAGCGCCCAGATTTTATGATTGTTGGCATTTGAATGTTTCAGCATCTCCAGGTCCTGGACTAGAACCCACAAGGCAAGTTTCGACTGCTGGAAACATGGCAGGTTAGCAGCTGGTTAGCAGAGAGAAGGCACCATCTAGGCAAAGCTACAGAATGACACAAGGAGGGCGGCTCTTGAGAACCTTTTGTACTTCCTCTCCATTGTTGGCTTTCTTAACTTCTTCGACGATCTGTAAAAGAGACGGGAGTGACCAATACAGCTTGAAAATCCACTGATTCAATCACCTGATTAACAAGCCAAGCAGGAAGGCATGACGAAGTGACAGCACCTTTCCCAGTTTAGTTATGGACACAGACACACACCTTGCTACAAACATTAATTGCTAATTCATGGGTTACACAAATACAAGTATTTGTCTTAATATAATACCTTTAATATAACATCCCAAAGCTTTGCACAGAAGTAATCAAACAACTTTGACCCAGCCACATAAAGAAATATTCCAAGAGACAGCCACAAATTTGGCTCTGTTTTCAGGAGTAAACAGAAGGAGAAGGATACTGGAGGCAGCATACACCCAACATCATCCAGGCTGCTCCGGCATTCAACATAATCATTGCTGATCCTGGACTTAAATTCCATTTCCCACCCACTCCCCTTTTCCCTTAATTCCCTGCAACTCAGCAAAAATCTGGGCATTCCTTGAATATATGCAAAGATGGAACATCCACAACCTTGCAGGATCGAGAATTTCAAGATTCACAACCTCAGAGTGGACAAATTCAACTTGAAAGGATTCCATTTTCTACTTACATCATCTTCATAAGGGAAGCCGCTGTTTTCTAGCTTGGAAAAAATCAGATTCCCATTGATTTCAATCTCAAAGCTGCCTGAAGGTGGAGAAAGAGAAAGGTATGAACAGGTAAGATAATTCCATCATAAGATACTGTACAAACAGCACAGCAGAGGGCAAAGCATTACTGCTGTGAGACTGTACCATGGCTATTGGGCCCAGTCTCTGGCCAGAAACCCACTGTTAAATCATAGAACATTACAGCGCAGTATAGGTCCTTCCGCTGGCCTGTGAAAACCAATCTAAAGCCCACCTAACCTAAACTATTCCAATATCATCTATGTGTTTATCCAATGGCCATTTAAATGCACTTAATGTTGGTGAATCCACTACTGTTGCAGGCAGGGCATTCCACGCTCTTACCACTCTGATTAAAGAGCCTATCTCTGACATCTGTCCTATACCTGTCACCCCTCAATTTAAAGTTATGTCCCCTCATACGAGCCATTACCATCTGAGGAAAAAGACTCTCACTGGCCACCCTATCTAATCCTCTGATCATCTTATATGCTTTTAAGTCAACTCTTAACCTTCTCTCTAATGAAAACAGCCTCAAGTCTCTCCCATCAACCACCACCCTCTGTCTTCTTACAGCTAGCCAATTTCTGATCCAAACCGCTAAATCATCCTCAATCCCATGCCTCCGTATCTTTTGCAATAGCTAACTGTGGGGAACCTTATCAAGCACTTTACTGAAATCCATGTACACCACATCAACTGCTTTATCCTCATCCACCTCTTCGGTCACCTTCTCTAAGAACTCGCTAAGGTTTGTGAGGCATGACCTACCCTTCACAAAACCATATTGACTATCCCTAATCAAATTATTCCTTTCTAGATGATTATAAATCCGATTTCTTATAATCCTTTCCAAAATTTTGCCCACAACAGAAATAAGGCTCATTGGTCTATAATTACCAGGGTTGTCTCTACTCTCCTTCTTGAACAAGGCGACAACATTTGCTATCCTCCACTTTCAGGCACTACTCCTGTAGACAATAACAACATAAAACATCAAAGCCAAAGGCTCTGCAATCTCCTCCCTAGCTTCCCAGAGAATCCTGGGATAAATCCCTTCAGGCCCAGGGGACTTATCTATTTTCACACTTTCCAGAATTGCTCACATCTCCTCCTTACAAACCTCAATCCCGTTTAGTCTAATAGCATCTCAGTATTCTCCTCAACAACATTGTCTTTTTCCTGCGTGAATACTGACAAAAAATATTCATTTAGCCCCTCATCTATCTCCTTGGACTCCATGCACAACTTCCCACTACTGCCCTTCACACGATCCAGCTGAATATCAAAACATGTCCAGAAACGGCACGACAACACTTCAGCCCAGCACCCCCACCCCAGATCGGGCAGGCATGGGGGGGGGGGGGGGGGGGGGGCACACTCCGGCCCAGCATTATACTCCTGGAGATGTGCCTTACAGACAAGGTATGAAACTCAGTTGCTTTCACTCTTTTCTGGTGCATCAAACAGTCATTCTGAAAATCTTAGAGCTTACCCTGATGCAATATTTCCACCATATGATGTTTGGCATCAAAGGGGGAAAGAGAGGGGGTAATTAATCACTTGCCTCACTGCTGGTTGTGGGGTCTTGCTCTGTACAAATTGACATTTTGTTGATTTTGCTTACACACCCAGAGAGATTACACTTCAACATAATTTACTGAGAATGGGATGTTGTGAATGCACGTTGATGGCAGCTTAGCAGGTAGGTAACTCCTGAAATATTCCAGCTGTATTAACATTCACCTGCTGATGCGTGTACCATACAATAAAAGATCAATGCGATGGATGTAAAAGCCATCAATCATCAAACTAGCCGGTCAGTGTGCTCACTAGCCAAATGAAGAATGTCAGTGAAATTGTTACCTTGTCTCCCAACATTTCCAGTGATCTCCGCCTCAGGAAACGCCTCCGTGATAATGTTGGCAAGTTTCTGATAGCGGGGTTCGTACCCTCAGCCACCGCTACAATCAAAAGATAGCACAGTTAGTCTCAAACTTCACTCACCACCAGGCAGTAGACTTATCAATGCATCACCAGCAACAAGGGCAATCATCTGCCAAACTGTTAGAGCAATATGGAGTTGCCCAGCTCCCTCAGCCTCCAGAACTGCAGTGGGTCCTCCTCACCCTCCAGTTTATTAACATATTTCTCAGCTTTGGCGCAGAGATGGCTACAACTCCTGAGCCACAAGCTCAGGAGGCTCCCTTCCAATCAGATAGCAACTTGAGAGAAGTGCTGAGGGAGCGCCGCGCTGCCAGAGGGCCCGTGCTGAGGGAGTGCCGCGCTGCCAGAGGGCCCGTACTGAGGGAGCGCCGTGCTGCCAGAGGGCCCGTGCTGAGGGAGTGCCGCGCTGCCAGAGGGCCCGTGCTGAGGGAGCGCCGTGCTGCCAGAGGGCCCGTGCTGAGGGAGTGCCGCGCTGCCAGAGGGCCCGTGCTGAGGGAGCGCCGCGCTGCCAGAGGGCCCGTGCTGAACACACTGAGGCAGTGTTGTCGTGAGTAACGTTCAGACAACAATATGGAAAAGGTTCTTTACACTAGGCGGATGGGGGAAATCGGGGAATATCACCTGATTATTTTCCCCACACAAACCAGTTGACCCTGATCAACAACCTTTAACCAGCATGTAATCTGGGAGACTGATGTAACCAGTGTCCTCACCCGGCACCCTCCATACCCCTCCCCACCATCACCCTGCCCACACCCCTCCCCATGTGGAGAAATGCAGGCATGAACCCACATCCCAAAACTGTGCCGCCAACATCCTGTCACATCACCACTTCACAATGCAGCTGCGTGACTCCCACACCCACAGTTATTCCATACATTGCAAAATGCCTCCAGCCAACCCTTACAAAACAACTTTGGGTGCCGCTGTCAGAGTCTTCTTAGTAACCAACGTAATAATCATCACAACAAGAATGTTTTGCACAGTTTGCTTAATCCCCAGGAGGTAAGGGCAGGTGACAGGCAGGTCCCCGAGGTTCCTGCTGCTTTGTAAAGTCAGTCTGTTCAAACACCTGCTCATCAAAACCTCCTCTCCCCATATTCTGCCAACTATAGAGAAATGGTCAATCACAACAGGGAGATACTGACAGTCATTCTGCCAATGGACAATGAATAAGGCAAAAAGCTGCGTTCAGGTCAGGGTCCCCCTCGGCTGCACCTCAGAAGGGGGAGGGGGGGGGGTGAAATCAGAGAACCTCCCCTCCCAGATACAAGCCCAGAGCCCTCCAACCCGACCCCTAGTCCATCCCTCTTCTACCCCCCCTCCCCCTACTCCATCCCTCTTAACATAGAACATAGAACACTACAGCACAAACAGGCCCTTCGGCCCACAAGTTGCGCCAATCACATCAAAACCTACCAATCCATAGACCTATCTATAACCCCCAATCCCATTAAATTCCATGCACTCATCCAGAAGTCTTTTAAAAGACCCCAGCGAGTTTGTCTCCCCCACCACTGACGGCAGCCGATTCCATTCACTCACCACCCTCTGAGTGAAAAACTTACCCCAAACATCACCTCTGTACTTGCTTCCCTGCACCTTAAATCTGTGTCCCCTCGTAGCGACCATTTCAACCCGGGGAAATAGCCTCTGAGAATCCACCCTATCTGTTCCTCTCAACATTTTATAAACCTCTATCAGGTCGCCTCTCAACCTTCGTCTCTCCAGGGAGAAGAGTCTCAGCTCCCTCAACCTATCTTCATAAGGCATGCCTCCCAATCCAGGCAACATCCTTGTAAATCTCCTCTGTACCCTTTCAATAGCTTCTACGTCTTTCCTATAGTGAGGTGACCAGAACTGCGCACAGTACTCCAAGTGGGGCCTGACAAGGGTCGTATAAAGTTGTAGCATTACCTCCCGACTCCTAAACTCAATTCCTCCATTAATGAAGGCCAGTACACCATACGCCTTCTTGACCACATCCTCCACCTGCGAGGCCGATTTAAGAGTCCTGTGGACCCGGACTCCAAGATCCTTCTGCTCTTCAACACTGCTAAGACTCCAGCCCTTGATAGTGTACTCGTTCATCCCATTGGTCCTGCCAAAATGGACCACTACACATTTATCCACGTTGAAGTCCATCTGCCACTTCTCCGCCCAGTCTTGCATCCTATTTATGTCCTGCTGCAACTTCTGACATCCTTCCAGACTATCCATAACACCACCGACCTTCGTGTCATTGGCGAACTTACTAACCCATCCCTCCACTTCCTCATCTAGGTCATTTATGAAAATGACAAACAGCAAGGGTCCTAGAACAGATCTCTGGGGCACTCCACTGGTGACCGACCTCCATGCAGAAAAAGACCCATTCACAACCACTCTCTGCCTTCTGCAGGCAAGCCAGTTCTGGATCCACAAGGTCAAAGCCCCTTGGATCCTATGCCCTCTCACCTTCTCAAGAAGTCTTGCATGGGGGACCTTATCAAACGCCTTGCTGAAGTCCATGTACACCACGTCCACTGCTCTTCCTTCGTCAATGTGTTCAGTCACATTTTCAAAGAACTCACTAGGCTCGTAAGGCAATACCTGCCCTTGACAAAACCATGCTGACTATTTCTGATCATGCTAAACCTCTCCAAATGCTCATAAATCTTGTCCCTCAGAAGCCTCTCCATCAGCTTACCAACCACGGAGGTCAGACTCACCGGTCGGTAATTTCCCGGGCTATCTCTGTTCCCTTTCTTGAAAATAGGAACCACATCCGCCATCCTCCAATCCTCTGGAACCTCTCCCGTCTCCATTGACGACGCAAAGATCATTGCCAGGGGCTCTGCAATCACCTCCCACAGTAACCTGGGGTACATCCCATCTGGTCCCGGTGACTTATCTATCTTGATAGAATTCAAAAGTTCTAACACACCCTCTTCCTTAATATCCACATACTCAATCTTTTCCATCTGCTGCAAACCTGAAGCAAAATTTCCCAGATCAGTTTCCACCGTGAATACTGAGGCAAAGTACTCATTAAGCATCTCTGCCATTTCTTCTGGTTCCACACAGACCTTTCCCCCTTCACCTTTTATAGGTACTATCCCTTCTCTTCTCATCCTTTTACTTTTCACATATTTGTAGAAGGCCTTGGGATTCTCCTTAATCTTACCCGCCAAGGCCTTCTCATGACCCCTTCTGGCTCTCCTAATTTCCCTTTTAAGCTCCTTTCTACAATCCTAATACTCCTCTAGATCCTTAACCTCTCCTAGCTCCCTGAACCTTTTGTACACCTTCCTTTTCTTCCTGACGAGGTTCACCACAGCCTTTGTGCACCATGGTTCCCGCGACCTACCAAAACCTCCTTGTCTCATCGGAACGTTGTTGTGCAGAGCTCCAGACAAACATTCCTTGAATATCCGCCACCTTCCTTCTGTACTTTTCCCCAAGAATGCCTCCTTCCAGTTTATTTGTCCAATTAACTTCCTGATGTCTTTATATTTCCCCTTACTCCAAACACCTTCCTAGCCTGCCTGATCCTATCTCGTTCCAATGCTATCGTGAAGGAGATAGAATTATGATCACCATTCCCAAGATGCTCTCCTACCGAGAGATCTGTCACCTGTCCTGGTTCATTCGCCAGTACCAGGTCAAGTACAGCCTCTCCTCTCGTAGGCTTATCCACGTACTGTGTCAGGAAACCTTCCTGAACACACCTAACAAACTCCTCCCCATCCAAACCCCTTACCCTAGGGATATTCCAGTCGATGTTTGGGAAATTAAAGTCTCCCAACACGACAACTCTGTTTTTACTACATCTCTCTAGGATCTGTTTCCCTATCTGCACCTCAACTGCCCTGTCACTATTGGGCGGCCTACAGAAAACACCCAGCAAAGTTATCAACCCTTTGCTGTTCCTAACTTCCACCCTCCCCACCCCCCCCTCCACCTCCCCCGCCCCCCCTCTCCAGCCCCACTCCACCCACCCCACTCCACCTCCCCCCACCCCACTCCCCCTCCCCCCACTCCACTCCCCGTCCCCCCACTCCACTCCCGCTCCACTCCCCGTCCCCCCACTCCACTCCCCGTCCCCCCACTCCACTCCCGCTCCATCCCCGTCCCCCAATCCGTCCCACACCCCTCTCCCCCCACTCCACTCCCACTCCACTCCCCTCCCCCCACTCCACTCCACTCCCCCTCCCCCCACTCCACTCCCCCTCCCCCCACTCCACTCCACTCCCCCCACTCCACTCCACTCCCCCTCCCCCCACTCCACTCCACTCCCCCTCCCCCCACTCCACTCCACTCCCCCTCCCCCCACTCCACTCCACTCCCCCCACTCCACTCCACTCCACTCCCCCCACTCCACTCCCCCTCCCCCCACTCCACTCCCCCTCCCCCCACTCCACTCCCCCTCCCCCCACTCCACTCCCCCTCCCCCCACTCCACTCCCCCTCCCCCCACTCCACTCCCCCTCCCCCCACTCCACTCCCCCTCCCCCCACTCCACTCCCCCTCCCCCCACTCCACTCCCCCTCCCCCCACTCCACTCCCCCTCCCCCCACTCCACTCCCCCCACTCCACTCCCCCTCCCCCCACTCCACTCCCGCTCCCCCCACTCCACTCCCGCTCCATCCCCATCCCTCAATCCGTCCCCCCACCCTCTCCCCTCACCCTCACCAGTACTCGATGTGAATCTTCACTCCCATTGCTCTCTCAGACCCGGTACCGCTCGCGCTGCTGCTAGTCGTCACGCAAGCTTCCGATCCCGCGCCTGCGCACTGAGCAGTCAGCTGACCTGGGCGTGGGGTCTGGAACTCGCCAATGGCAGCGGGGTGGGGGCGGGGGCGGGGCCTCTCTGGTTACCGTGGCAACGGAAAAACAACAACTTGCATCCACTTGGCGCCGGCGGTGTCCCCAGCCTGGAGCCCGGGGGGAGGGGGAGCTCCCCGCAGGTGAGAGTTCCCCTCGGGTAAATAGCACAGGCTGTTCGGCCCATCCACTCCGTGCTAGCCCCCCTTCCCACAATCTCCTCAGCCGCAGCCTGTGCAGCCCGCCTCAGCGTTAATATACATAAATATATCTCACACACATCAACATTAATATAAATATATCTAAATACACCTGCATAAATATAACTTTTTAAAATACACATCCGCATCAATATGAAAATAAATATAAAGATCTAAATACACCTCAATATAAATATATCTGAGTATATCTAAATAAATATATCTAAATGTGAAATATGTCTGTACAGAAATACCTAAATAAAAAATATCTGGAATTAAGAATCCACTGATGACCATGAAACCATTGTTTATTATCAGAAAAACCCATCTAATTCATTAATGTCCTTTCAGGAAGGAAATCTGCTGTCCTTACCCTGTCTGGCCTACATGTGACTCCAGACCCACAGCAATACCGTTGACTCTCTACTGCCCTAAGGCAACTAGCAATGGGCAATAAAAATGCTGGACAGCCAGCAACGCCTATGTCTCATGAATAAATTTAATAAAATCTCAATTAATGTACATCTCGATATTAAATATATCTAAATCAATATACCTCAAAAACCTCAATTTTAAAGTTTATTTATTCGTCAAAAGTAGGCTTACATTAACACTGCAATGAAGCCACTGTGAAAATCCTCTAGTCAGCACATGGCTGCACCTGTTCAGGTACACTGACGGAGAATTTAGCACAGCCAATTCACTTAACCAGCACATCTTTCACACTGTGGGAGGAAACCGGAGCACCTGGAGAAAACGCATACAGACATGGGGCAAACATGCAAACTCCACACAGACAGTAACCCAAGTCGGGAATTGAACCCAGGTCCTTGGCACTGTGAGGCAGCAGTGCTAGCCAGTGTGCCACCATACTGCCCTCTAATAATTAAAAATATTTAAATACATCTCAATATTCAGTATATTTAAATATATCTAACCTATTAAGTATATCTTATTATTAAATACACCGACATAAATATATCTCAACATTAAATATATTTCAGTATATCTAATAAATATACCTAAATATTAAATACACCTCAATATTAAATATGTCTAGAAATATCTAAAAACATCTCAAATTTATAACCTGTTTGGCGCAAGAGTGGAAAAGGAATTGTAGCCAAACCATGGCTTACAAGGGAAATTAGAAATAGCATTAGATTCAAGGAAGAAGCTTACAAATTGGTAAGAAAAAGTAATAGGCCTGAGGATTGGGAGCAGTTTAAAATTCAGCAAAGGAGCACTAAGGGATTGATTAAGAAGGAAAAATAGAGTATGAAAGTGAGCTGGCAGGGAACATATAAACTGACTGTAAAAGTTTCTATAGGTATGTGAAGAGAAAAAGATTGACAAAAACAAATGTAGGCCCCTTACAGTCAGAAATGGGAGAATTCATTAAGGGGAATAAAGTAATGGCTGACGAATTAAATTTGTATTTTGTTTCAGTCTTCACAAAGGGAGACATGAATAATGTACCAGAAGTGCTGAGAGAAACACATTTTAGTGAGCTGAAGGAAATCAGCATTAGCAGAGAAATGGTTTTGGGGAAATTGATGGGATTGAAGGTGGATAAATCTCCAGGTCCTGATAATCTTCAACCCAGAGTACTTAAGGAACTGGCCCTGGAAACAGTAGATCCATTGGTGGTTATTTTCCAAAATTCTTTGGACTCTGGAATAGTTCCTGTCGATTGAAGGGTAGCTAATGTAAGCTCACTATTCAAAAAGAGAGGTCGAGAGAAAACAGGGAACTATAGACCAGTGAGCCTAACGTTGCTGCTGGGGAAGTTGCTAGGGTCCATTCTCAAGGATTTCATAACTCAGCATTTGGAAGGCCTTGGTACAATCAGACAAAGTCAGCATGGATTTACAAAAGGGAAATCATGCTTGTTGCATCTATTGGAATTTTTTGAGGATGTAACTAGTAGAGTTGACTGAGGAGAACCAATGGATGCGATTTATTTAGACTTTCAGATTGTTATGTGAGACCTTGTTGAAAGCCTTCTAAATATTAAATTTATCACAATGAATACATCTAAAATATTAAATATATCATAGAATCATACAGCCCAGAAGAGGTCCTTTGGCCCATCGAGTCCACACCAACACATTCGAAACATTTCACTCAGACCTAATCCCATTTACCAGCACTTGTCCCATAGCCCTGAATGTTATAGCGTACCAAGTGCTCTTCCAGGTTCTTTTTAAAGGATGTAAGGCAACCCATCTCTACCATCCTCCCAGGCAACGCATTCCAGACCAACACTATCCCCTGGGTAAAAAAGGTTTTTCCTCACATCCCCCCTAAACCTGCCCCTCACCTTGAACCTATGTCTTCTTGTGACTGACCCTTCAACTAAGGGAAACAGCTGTTCCTTATTCACTCTGTCCATGTCTCTTATAATCTTGTACACTTCGATCATGTCATCCCTCAGTATTCTTTGCTCCAATGAAAACAACCCAAGTCTACACAACCACTGTTCATATCTTAAATGTTCCATCCCAGGCAGCATCCCGGTGGATCTCCTCTGCACCCCCTCCAGTGCAATCACATCCTTCCTATAATGTGGCGACCAGAACTGCACAGTCTGGCTGTGACCTCACCAACGTTCTACACAACTCCAACATGACTTCCCTGCTTTTGTAATCTGTACCTCGATTGATAAAGGCAAGTGTCCCATATGCCTTTTTCACCATCCTATTAACATGCCCTTCTACCTCCAGACATCTTGCCAAAATTCCTTTTTTCCACAGAACTTCCTAGTATTCTCCCATTCATTGAGTAGTTTCTTGTCAAATTACTCCTTCTAAAGTTTTTCACCTTTTCAGGATTAAATTCCAGGATTCAGGATTAAATAACCAGAAGAAATGGCGGAGGTGCTTAATGAGTACTTTGCATCAGTATTCACAGTGGAAGCTGATTTGGGAGATCTTGCTATGGACTTGCAGCAGGTGGAAAAGATTGAGTACGTGGACATTAAGGAGGAGGATGTGTTAGAACTTTTGAATTCTATCAAGGTAGATAAGTCGCCGGGACCAGATGGGATGTACCCCAGGATACTGTGGGAGGCCAGGGAAGTAATTGCAGAGCCCTTGGCGATGATCTTTGCGTCGTCAATGGAGACGGGAGAGGTTCCGGAAGATTGGAGGATTGCGGATGTAGTCCCTATTTTCAAGAAAGGGAACAGAGATAGCCCGGGAAATTACCGCCCGGTGAGTCTGACCTCAGTGGTTGGTAAGCTGATGGAGAGGCTTCTGAGGGACAAGATTTACGAGCATTTGGAGAGGTTTGACATGATCAGGAATAGTCAGCATGGATTTGTCAAGGGCAGGTCGTGCCTTACGAGCCTAGTTGAGTTCTTCGATAATGTGACTGAACACATTGACGAAGGAAGTGCCGTGGACGTAGTGTACATGGACTTCAGCAAGGCTTTTGATAAGGTCCCCCATGCAAGACTTCTTGAGAAGGTGAGAGGGCATGGGATCCAAGGGCCTTTGGCCTTGTGGATCCAGAACTGGCTTGCCTGCAGAAGGCAGAGAGTGGTTGTGGATGGGTCTTTTTCGGAATGGAGGTCAGTCACCAGTGGGGTGCCCCAGGGATCTGTTTTGGGACCCTTGTTGTTTGTCATTTTCATAAATGACCTGGATGAGGAAGTGGAGGGATGGGTTAGCAAGTTCGCTGATGACACGAAGGTCGGCGGTGTTGTGGATGGTCTGGAAGGATGTCAAAAGTTGCAGCAGGACATAGATAGGATGCAGGAATGGGCGGAGAAGTGGCAGATGGACTTCAATGCGGATAAATGTGTAGTAGTCCATTTCGGCAGAACCAACGGGATGAACGAGTACACTATTAAGGGCAGGGGTCTTAGTAGCGTTGAAGAGCAGAAGGATCTCGGGGTCCGGGTTCACAGGACTCTTAAATCGGCCTCGCAGGTGGAGGAGGTGGTCAAGAAGGCGTATGGTGTACTGGCCTTCATTAATCGAGGGATTGAGTTTAGGAGTCGGGAGGTAATGCTGCAACTTTACAGGACCCTCGTCAGGCCTCATTTGGAGTACTGTGCGCAGTTCTGGTCGCCTCACTATAGGAAAGACGTAGAAGCTATTGAAAGGGTGCAGAGGAGATTTACAAGGATGTTGCCTGGACTGGGAGGCATGCCTTATGAAGATAGGTTGAGGGAGCTGGGACTCTTTTCCCTGGAGAGGCGAAGGTTGAGAGGCGACCTGATAGAAGTTTATAAAATGTTGAGAGGAATAGATAGGGTGGACTCTCAGAGGCTATTTCCCCGGGTTGAAATGGTCGCTACGAGAGGACACAGATTTAAGGTGCGGGGAAGGAAGTACAGAGGTGATGTTAGGGGTAAGTTTTTCACTCAGAGGGTGGTGAGTGAATGGAATCGGCTGCCGTCGTCGGTGGTGGAGGCGAACTCGCTGGGGTCTTTTAAAAGACTTCTGGATGAGTATATGGGGTTTAATGGGATTGGGGGTTATAGATAGGTCTATAGATTGGTGGGGTTGATGCGATCGGCGCAACTCGAGGGCCGAAGGGCCTGTTTGTGCTGTAATGTTCTATGTCTATGTCTATAAATTCCATTTGCCATTTATTTGCTTATTTGACCATTCCATCTATATCTTTTTGTAACCCAGGACACTGTGCCTCAGTGTTAACCATCTGGCCAATCCTGTCATCTGCAACCTTACTAATCCTACCCCCCACACTGTCATCAGTGGCATTTATATAAATGATGAATAATAGGACGCCCAACACAGATCCCTGTGGTGTGCCATGGGACACCAGCTTCCAGTCACTAAAGCAGCCTTCTGTCATTACTTTCTGCCCCCTACAATGAGCCAATTTTGAATCCACTTTATCAAATTACCCTGTATCTTATGTGAATTTACCATTTTATTCTCTTGCGTGTGGGACCGTGCCAAAGGTTTTGCTGAAATCTATATAAAATACATTGACTGCACTACCCTCATCTACACACCTGGTCACTCCTCAAAAAATTCAATCAAATTTGTTAGGCATGACCTCCCTCTGACGAAGCCATGCTGTCTATCCCTGATCAAGCTTTGCCTCTTCAGGTGGCGACAGACGCTATCCTTCAGAAGTTTCTCTAATATATCTAAATAGTAAATACATAGAACATAGAAAAACTAAAGCACAAACAGGCCCTTCGTCCCATAAGTTGCGCCGATCATATCTTTACCTATTAGGCTTACCTATAACCCTCAATCCTATTAAGTCCCATGTACTCATCCAAAAGTCTCTTAAAAGACCTTATTGAGTTTGCCTCCACCACCACCGACAGCAGCCGATTCCACTCACCCACCATCCTCTGAGTGAAAAACTTATCCCTGACATCCCCTCTGTACCTACTCCCCAGCACCTTAAACCTGTGTCCTCTCGTAGCGACCATTTCAGCCCTGGGAAAAAGTTTCTGAGAATCCACCTGATCTAAACCTCTCAACATCTTATAAACCTCTATCAGGTCACCTCTCATCCTTCGTCACTCCAGGGAGAAAAGACCTAGCTCCCTCAACCTATCCTCATAAGGCATGCCACCCAATCCAGGCAACATTCTTCTAAATCTCCTCTGCACCCTTTCAATGGCTTCCACATCCTTCCTGTAATGAGGCATCCAGAACTGAGCACAGTACTCCAAGAGGGGTCTGACTAGGGTCTTGGAAAGCTGCAGCATTATCTCCCGACTCCTAAACACAATTCCTCGATTAATGAAGGCTAGTACACCATACACCTTCTTAACCGCATCCTCCACCTGCGAGGCCAATTTCAGAGTCCTATGGACCCGCACCCCAAGGTCCTTCTGATCCTCTACACTGCTAAGAGTCTTACCCTTGATGTTATAGTCCTTCATCCCATTTGGCCTGCCAAAATGGACCACTACACATTTATCTGGGTTGAAGTCCATCTGCCACTTCTCCGCCCTGCCTTGCATCCTATCTATGTCACGCTGCAACTTCTGACATCCCTCCAAACTATCCACAACACCACCAACCTTTGTGTCGTCAGCAAACTTACCAACCCATCCCTCCACTTCCTCATCCAGGTCATTTATGAAATTTACAAACAGCAAGGATCCCAGAACAGATCTCTGGGGCGCTCCACTGGTGACCGACCTCCATGCAGAAAAAGACCCATCTACAACCTTTCTCTGCCTTCTGCAGGCAAGCTAGTTCTGGATCCACAAAGCAACAGCCCCTTGTATCCCATGCCCTCTCACTTTCTCAAGAAGTCTTGCATGGGGGACCTTATCAAATGCCTTGCTGAAGTCCAAATAAACCACACCTACCGCTCTTCCTTCGTCAATGTGTTTTGTCACATTTTCAAAGAACTTAGCCAGGCTCGTAAGGCACAATCTGCCTTTGATAAAGCCATGCTGACTACTGTTGATCATACTAATCTTCTCTAAATGTTCATAAATCCTGTCCCTCAGAATCTTCTCCATCCACTTATCAATCACTGAGGTCAGACTCACCGGTCGGTAATTTCCTGGGCTATCCCTATTCCCTTTCTTGAATATAGGAACCACATCCGCAATCCTCCAATCCTTCGGAACCTCTCCCATCTTCATCGACGATGCAAAGATCATCGCCAGAGGTTCTGCAATCTCTTCCCTCGCCTCCCACAGTAACCTGGGGTACATCCCATCTGATCCCGGCGAACTATCTATCTTGTTGCTATTCAAAATTTCCAACACATCCTCTTTCTGAATGTCCACATACTCAATCTTTTCAGTCCGCCGCAAGCCTGCAGTACAACCACCCAGATCTTTTTCCACCATGAATACCGAAGTAAAGTATTCATTAAGCACCTTTGCTATTTCTACCAGTTCTGTACAAACTTTCCCACCTTCACATTTTATAGTTCCTATTCCTTCACATCTCATCCTTTTACTCTTCATATATTTGTAGAATGCCCTAGGGCTCTCCTTAATCTTACCTGCCAAGACCTTCTCATGACCCCTTCTGGCTCTCCTAATTTCCTTTTTAATCCCCTTCCTACAACCCGTATACTCCTCCAGATCCCTAACATCTCCTAGCTCTCTGAACCTTTTGTACACTTTACTTTTCATTTTGACTAGGTTCATTACAACTTTTGAGACGGTTCCCGTAACCTACCAAAACCTCCCTGTCTCATTGGAACGTTGTCGTGCAGAACTCTAGACAAACATTCCTTGAAAATCTGCAACCTTACTTCGGTACTTTTTCCTGAGAATACCTCCTTCCAATTTACTCATCTAATTTCCTGCCTGATGGCTTCATATTTCCCCTTACTCCAGATAAACGCTTTCCTAACTTGCCTGATCCTATCTCTCTCCAATGCTATCGTAAAGGAGATACAGTTATGATCACTATCCCCAAGATATTCTCCCACTGAGAGATCCAACACCTGTCCAGGTTCATTACCCAATACCAGATCAAGTACAGCCTCTCCTCTTGTAGGTTTATCCAAATACTGTGTCAGGAAACCCTCCTGAAAACACCTAACAAACTCCTCCCCATCCAAACCCCTTACCCTAGGGATATTCCAATCAATGTTTGGGAAATTAAAGTCTCCCATCACGACAACTCTGTTATTACTACATCTCTCCAGGACCTGTTTCCCTATCTGTTCTTCAACTTCCCTGTCACTATTGGGCGGCCTATAGAAAATACCCAGCAAAGTTTGCGACCCTTTCCTATTCTGAACTTCCACCCACAGAGACTCCGTAGACAATCCCCCCATGGTCTCCACCTTTTCTACAGCCGTGACACTATCCCTGATCAACAATGCCATTCCCCCTGCTCTTTTGCCTCCCTCCCTGTCCTTTCTGAAACATCTGAAACCTGGCACCTGAAGTATCCAGTCCTGTCCCTGAGACATCCAAGTCTCTGTAATGGCTGCCACATCACATTTCCAAGCAGTAATCCACGCTCTAATCTCATCCAGTTTATTCACCACACTCCGGGCATTAAAATAGACATATCTCAAGCCTTCGGTCTGAGCGCCCCCCTTCTCCATCACCCATCTATCCTCCCTCTTACACTGTCTACAAGCCTTCTTTATTTGCGAGCTAACCTCCTCGCTCCCAGTCACCTCATCTCGATTCCCTACCCCCAACCTTTCTAGTTTAAAGCCTTAGCTAACCTTCCCACCAGGATATTAGTTCCCCCTGGGATTCAAGTGCCACCCGTCTTTTTTGTACAGGTCACACCTGCTCCAAAAGAGGTCCCAATGATCCAAGAACCTGAATCCCTGCCCCCTGCTCCAGTCCTTCAGCCACGCATTCATCCTCCACCTCATTCCGTTCCTACTTTCATTTTCCCGTGGCACAGGCAGCACTCCCAAGATTACTACCTTTGCGTTCCTCCTTCTCAACTGTCTGCCTAACTCCCTATATTCACTTTTCGTGACCCCTTCCTTCTTCCTACTTATGTCAGCAGTACCAATATGTACCACTACCTCTGGCTCCTCTCCCTCCCACCTCAGGATTTCTGGGACATGACCAGAGACATCCCGGATCCAGCACCAGAGAGACAAACCACCATCCGAGACTCCCGTCTGCCTCCGCAAAACTGTCTCTCCTCACTGTAGAGTCACCGATTAATACTGCCTTCCTCCTCCTTTCCTTAGCCCTCTGAGTTACAGGGCCGGACCCTGCTCCAGAGACATGGCCACTGCTGGTTCCCCCAGGTGAGCTGCCCCCCCTCGCAGCAGTACTTCGACAGGAGTACTTATTGTGAAGGGGCACATCCACTGGGGTGCTCTCTATCATCCGAGCTTTCCCCTTCCTGACCATTACCCACTTGTCTGCCTCCCATGGCCTTGGTGTAACCACTTGCCGTTGGCTCCCATCTATCACCTCCTCATTTTCCCTAACCAGATGAAGATCCTTGAGCTGCAGTTCCAGTTCTCTAACACGGTCCCTTAGGAACCGCAGCTCGACACACCCAGCACAGATATGGACGTCCGGGAGGCTTGGAGCCTCCAGGACCTCCCACATCCTACACTGGGAACAACAGACTGGCCTCACACTCATAATGTCCCTTTTTCTTAAGGAACACAAAAAAGTAATTAAGAATTAAACTTACCCTGCCTCGCCCTTTTCACCTAAGCCCAATGAGCTAAAGCCCTTTAGCTCAGCTCTCAGCTCACTCCACGCCTGCTCTCAACGCTGCCCGCTCTATAGAGTGGCCTGCTCTTTAAACCTCCTGCTCACCACTGGCTGAAGTCAGAAGCCACAGCCTCGAGAAAAAAAAACTCAACCTTCCAGAATCCCCTGCGGCCGACTTCCAGTTCCCTTAGTTTAAACCTTGAAAAGAAAAACCTGCGAAAGAAAACGGAATAAATAAATAAATAAATAAAACTCCAATATTTTAGCTACTCTCAGCGCTCCTGTTAAAAACCTTTCCCTCTCTTCGGCTCCAGCCGAACACCTTAAAAGTATCTAAATAAATATTTGTCAATATTAAATATGTTCCTGCCCTCCATCGTGGTGCTAAACCCGTTATCATGGTCAGTACCTTGCTGCGAGACTCATGGACCCTGCTGTGTCACTGTCTCGGTTCAGTACTGTGCCTGGGATTGGGGAGTGCAGGGACTACTCCCCACCCCAGTGCCACACATCAGCATCTATCTGGACAGCACCATGCTGCCATTGCAACAAAGGCCCAAGGTATGACTGGAATGGAGTACACGGCGAGGCCTGGGAGAGAGCTAGCCAGATGATGACACAGGGGGCAATGTGGAATGAGGGCTGTCCGGGTGCTGGTGGTGGGGGGGTGTGCAGTGGACAGAGAAAGCTCACGTTGTATCCCAGAGAAAGTCAGCACCTTCAGGAACTGTATCCCAGTGAGAGTCAGCACCTTCAGGAACTGTATCCCAGTGAGAGTCAGCACCTTCAGGAACTGTATCCCAGTGAGAGTCAGCACCTTCAGGAACTGTATCCCAGTGAGAGTCAGCACCTTCAGGAACTGTATCCCAGTGAGAGTCAGCACCTTCAGGAACTGTATCCCAGTGTGAGTCAGCACCTTCAGGAACTGTATCCCAGTGAGAGTCAGCACCTTCAGGAACTGTATCCCAGTGAGAGTCAGCACCTTCAGGAACTGTATCCCAGTGAGAGTCAGCACCTTCAGGAACTGTATCCCAGTGAGAGTCAGCACCTTCAGGAACTGTATCCCAGTGAGAGTCAGCACCTTCAGGAACTGTATCCCAGTGAGAGTCAGCACCTTCAGGAACTGTATCCCAGTGAGAGTCAGCACCTTCAGGAACTGTATCCCAGAGAGAGTCAGCACCTTCAGGAACTGTATCCCAGTGAGAGTCAGCACCTTCAGGAACTGTATCCCAGTGAGAGTCAGCACCTTCAGGAACTGTATCCCAGTGAGGGTCAGCATCTTCAGGAACTGTATCCCAGTGAGAGTTAGCACCTTCAGGAACTGTATCCCAGTGAGAGTCAGCACCTTCAGGAACTGTATCCCAGTGAGAGTCAGCACCTTCAGGAACTGTATCCCAGTGAGGGTCAGCATCTTCAGGAACTGTATCCCAGTGAGAGTCAGCACCTTCAGGAACTGTGCTTGGTAATAATTAAGTATATGAATGCAGACGCGCAGAAAACGCCAGTTTCGGCTCTGCACCATTTGATTTCACAATCTGTACTAAATGCTGCATCAGAAAATGTCGTGACCAGTGTAACTACAAGGGAGACATGAGACGGGACTTTGATTTGTGATGAGTAAAAGAGTAACTGGGAGAGAGTTGGGCCTCTTAAGGATCAACAAGGTCATATATGTGTGGATGCACAGAATATGGGTAAGATCCTAAATGAATATTTCTCATCAATTTACTATTGAGAACAGCGTGGATGTTTGGGAACTTGGGGAAATAAATAATGATGCCTTGAGGAATGTACATTTTACAGAGAAGGAGGTGCTCGAAGTCTTAAAGCGCATGAAGGTAGATAAATCCCCGGGACCTGATGAAGTGTACCCCAGGACATTGTGGAAGGCTAGGGAAGAAATTGCGGGACCCCCAGCAGAGATATTTGAATCATTGACAGTTGCAGGTGGGATGCCTGAAGATTGGAGGGGGCAAATGTTATGCCTTTGTTTAAGAAGGATTGCAGGGAAAAGCCTGGGAACTACAGACCAATAAGCCTCACATCTGTAGTAGATAAATTTTTGGAAAGTATTCTGCGAGATAGCATCCACACTTAGAGAGGCAAGGACTGATTAGGGACAATCAGCATGGCTTTGTGAGTGGAAAATCATGTCTCACAAATTTGATTGAGATTTTTGAAGGGGTAGCCAAGAATGTTGGTGAGGGCAATGCAGTTGTTGTTGTCCACATGGACTTTAGCAAGACCTTTGACAAGGTACCGCATGGGAGGTTGTTGCATAGAGTTAAATCTCACGGGATCCAGTGTGAGGTATCTAAATGGATAAAAAATTGACTTCTTGACAGAAGCCAGAGGGTGGTTGTAGAGGGTTGTTTTCAAACTGGAGGCCCATGACCAGCGGTGTGCCTCAGGGATCAGTGCTGGGTTCACTGTTATTTGTCATTTATATTAATGAGTTGGATGAGAATTTAGTAGGTATGGTTAGTAAATTTGCAGATGACACCAAGATTGATGGCACAGTGGACAGTGAGGACGGTTTTCAAGGATTGCAATGGAATCTTGGTCAATTGGGCCAGTGGGCTGACAAATGGCAGATGGAGTTTAATTTAGATAAGTGCAAGGTGATGCATTTTGATGGATTGAACCAGGGCAGGATTTACTCAGTTAATGATAGTGTGTTGGGAGAGTTACATACAGAGATCTATGTAAATGTTCATAGCTCCCTGAAAGTGGAGTCACGGGTGGATAGAGTGGTGAAGAAGGTATTTGGCATGCTTGGTTTCATTGGTCAGAACATTGAATACAGGAGTTGGGATGTCTTGTTGAAGTTGTGTAAGACACTGGTAAGGCCACACTTGGAATACTGTGTACAGTTCTGGTCACCCTATTATAGAGAGGATATCATTAAACTAGAAAGGGTGCAGAAGAGATTTACTAGGATACAACCGGGATTTGATGGTTTGAATTATAAGGAGAGGCTGGATAGACTGGGACATTTTTCTCTGGAATGTGGGAGGCTTAGGGTTGATCTTACAGAGATCTATAAAATAATGAATGGTATAGATCAGCTAGATAGTCAATATCTCTTCCCAAAGTTAGCGGAGTCTAGAACTAGAGGGCATAGGTTTAAGGGGAGAGGGGAGAGATACAAAGGGTCCAAAGAAGCAGTTTTTTCACATAGAGTGTCTGGAACAAGCTGCCAGAGGCAGTAATAGAGGTGGGTACAATTTTGTCTTTTAAAAAGCATTTAGACAGTTACATGGGTATGATGGGTATCGGGAGATATGAGCCAAACACAGGCAATTGGGACTAGCTTAGTGGTTAAAAACAAAGGGGTAGCATGGACAGGTTGGGTCAAAGGGCCTGTTTCCATGCTGTAAACCTCAATGTCTCTATGACTGTAAGAATGTCACTGACGTCATAGTCTAGGAGTAGAGGCACTTTGGAAATTGCAGGATTAACCAGAGTAACCTGACGAGTTACCTATTAATAAAATATATTTCAACACTGAATTCCTCACCATGTGAGTTGGAGGCCCTTTAGTCTTTCTGGTTTAGTGAAATTCCATTAACAGTGCAGCGTCCATTCTGCAGTGAATATCCCCACACCCACAGACAATATCCCATGCCCTGCTCCCCATTTGCTGTCGCTTATCCCATTTCCAGGTAGCAGTCACCCATATCAATAACTTTATTTATATAGCAGCTTTAATGTGACAAAATATTACAGGGCGCTTCACATGATTGTTATGGGGCAGGATTCAGCACACAAACAGGCAAGTAGGTAGCTGGGTGAGGTGTGTGAAGCTTGGTCAGACAGGTATGTTTTTAGGAGTGTCAGCGGAGGAGAGTGAAGTGGCAATGTGGAGAGATTTAGGGAGGGAATTCCAGAGTTGAAAGCTCAGGCATCTAAAGATAAAGCACAAAGTGGAGCAATTAACACTCAATGCTCAAAAGACCAGAATTAAAGGGACACAGGGATCTCGGAGGGTTGTGGGACTGAAGGATATAGGGATTGATGAAGCCATAGAGGAATTTGAAAACAATTCTCACAGCGCCAGGGACCAGGATTCAATTCCCGGCTCGAGTCACTGTTGTTTGCATGTTCTCCCCATGTTTGCGTGAGTTTCCTCCGGGTGCTCCAGTTATCTCCCAGTGTCCAAAGATGTGTGCGTTAGGTGGATTGGCTGTGCTAAATAGCCCCTCAGTGTCAGGGGGACTAGCTAGGGTAAATGGGGTTATGGGGATAGGACCTGGGTTGGACTGTGGCCGGTGCAGACTCGATGGGCTGAATGACCTCCTTCTGCACTGTAGCGATTCTATGATTGTATGAATTTTAAAATGGGGGCTGGAGCAGTTGGTGACAGTGAAGGTGACAGAGGGGTCAGGGAAACCTATGTCACAATTTGGTTATAATGAGAGAATTATTAAAATGTGGGTTGGGAGAAACAGGAGACTTTCAGAAGTTTTGGCAATTAATTTCTAGAATCTATAAAAATGACAATGAGTGAAAGTTAAGGAAAAATTGGTGTGGCAAACAATGGGACTAAAGATGGATAAACGTCTTCGAGGGTTCCACTCTCCACCCTCGGACATTACAAGGCGATGGACCTAAATGCTGGATGGTTAGTACAGACATGATGGGCCAAAGGGCCTCTTTCTGAGCTGTAGACCTCTGGTTGTGTTAAAATGAGGTAATTGCAAAGCTCTCCACATTCAGGCATAGTCCCTTCTGGATAGGGAGATTGGATTTGTGCAGGGACTGTCTCCTCTGATTAATTTAGTTGCTTTTTGCAGTGGCTGATGAGCAGCTTGGTTTGGAGTGTTGGTGTCAGCCATTGATGCCATCTTTGGATTCCAACCCCATCCATCAGCTGCTGCTGTGGCTACTGCTCACAACTGCCCTCAGGTGGGCACCGATGATACAAGCAGCTTGATTCATGGAAACCAGAATTTGACCTGAGGACCAGTTAACTATTTTAAAACCACTTACTGTGAATTTCCTGAAACAGCCAGCCTGGACGGTGTTAAAGTTAAGGACAGCAGATGGCAGAATGCAGCTAAAGAAGCTGAAAGTGCTGGAGGCAGCATCTCTGGGGAGAGCAGCTGAATTGGTCAACAGAGCAGTGGATGGGAAAATGACTGCAGTCAGAAGCAGGGGAGGTTGATGAATTAAACAAACATTAAATAAAGACAATGTGGAATATTTGTGTACTAAATTAATTAATCCAATCACAATACCATCATAAAATACCACTACTAACTGCAGAAAAAATACCAGAAATATTTGCATGTGTGTAGCATCTTTTGAACTGTAGTTACTGTTTCAAAAAACATGGCAACAAATATTTGCACAGTAAGATCCCACAAAAGCAATGTGACAATGGTCAGACAGTCTCCAATAGTGATGCTGGTTCAGGAAGAAATATTGGCTGTTACACTGGTGAGAACTCGTCTACTGAGCTTCAAATTGTGACATGGAATCCTCCACCTCCACCTGAATGGACAAAGCAAGAGAGCACAGTGACAGTGTCACACATCACAGTGCTGCACTAGATAAAACACTCAGCTTTCTGGAGGCACATGGACACAGAGTAAAGAGACTGGACTAGAAAGTGCATCACCAGAAGGGTAGATCACCAGTGGGCAAATCGTCAGAGAGTGAATAATCAGAGAATGGATCACCAAAGAGCAGATCACCAGAGAGAGAGGATCACCAGAGGGAGGGTCACCAGAGAGCAGATCACCAAAGAGTAGGTCATCAGGAAGCAAATCTTCAGAGAGTGGATCACTTGAAAGAGGATCACCAGAGAGCAAATAATCAGGTCGTGACTCACCGGTGAGCGAATAATTAGAGAGTGGATCACCAAAGCATGGACAATCAGAGAACGGATCATCAGAGAGTGAATATATTGAATCACCAGACAGTGGACCTTGGAAAGTGGATCACCATATAGTGGACCACCAGAGAGCAAATGTTTAGAGGGTGGATCATCAGAGAGTGGATCACTAGAGAGTGGATCACCAGAAAGCATTCCCTGCCGGCTGACACTTGCAATGGGGTGGTGAGGAAGGGGGGTTGCTTAGATTAGATTCCCCACACCCCCGTGAAATGCAGCTTCTGGCAGCTGTCTGACTCTCAAAACAGATAGGCAACATTATGCAGAATACCAACCAGGTCACCCACTACTGCTATGTTCAAGAAGTTCTGTGTTCTATAGGGAGGGGATAGCTTGATCTTGGGATTGGACATAGCTCGGCACAACATTGAGAGCCGAAGGGCCTGTACGGTGCTGTAATGTTCTATGTTCTAAGTCCACAAGGCTGTGGTCACCTACAGCACTCTGCTTGGCATTTAGCCTGAGGTGGTTGCAGTGGCTATAAGGAGAATGAGGAAATCTGCTCCTAAATGATGTCACACTGGCAGGAATCACTGCCAGTTTTCAAAAGCAAAGACCCAGCACCATGCTGATTTTTTGCCTTTCGTGATATCTTACCGGCTTGCCTTGCCAATCAAACATTGAGACAAGCCGGTAAGATCATGCCCTAGACTTAAGCTGATAGGTAACCATTATACTATTTGATTGCCAGGCAACAACCATCTCAAACAAGACAAAGCCCAAATCTTCAACAACACTGAGTACCCGACCACTGTCATCCTGAGGGGAAGGGTCACTTAACTAGACCAGCATCTGCAAAGTCCAGAACTGCCAATCTCTGGCTTGAATAGGCCCTGCCCCACCCCCGGGTTTTTAATGAGATTCCCAACTGGGATCTCTTCAGTGCACAGAGTGTGAGAAGCTGAACTGACAAAACAGTCGGGATTTAAACAGTTTTCCCACCAATTCAGCACTTTTGGGAGAATCGCGGCCAAAAACTGTGCACAGTATTCCAAGTGTGGTCTCACCAAATATCACTTACTTCCAGGGGTACATCCAAATAAATCTGTGAATTCATTCCTCTGTTACAGTTACTCCACCTTCTATCTTGCTCTTTATTTATTACCTCAATTTCTTTTGTATCCAATATGCAAACTGTCCAAGATCAATGATGTGCCTCCTATTGTGAATATCAATTGGGAATTGCCCCAGATTCCATGCCAAGTGTTTGGAAGAAGAAATGGATCAATAAAGAAATACAGAGCATGTCAGGCTGCATGACAGGGCCCTTTGGGTGGGATGGGACTTTATGGCTTTGCTTGAACCAAAACCATAAAATCCCACCCATGGTCAATGGGCCGTCTAATTGTCCGTCCCTCACCCACTCTGATTCCTGTAATGGGCGGGGCAGTAACATTCCAGCCTCTACGTCCACCCACCAGGACCCTGACACATATCTGCAGTCAGAAATGGGTGTACCTCACTTTGGCAGACAATTTGTACATGTAATGGCTTGTATTCCTAACAGAAGTTGATGCTGCAGACTTTATGGCACCACTAAGATACGGGAATGCCTGATTAATGGGAATGTTGGCCGGTTCTTCAGATGCACATCAGTTATGATGTGTCCTGCTTTAAGTGGCACTGCAATGAAATCAGTCTATTTGGCACACTCACCGTTTAGGTTCCCAGTGAGTGACAACTCTGTACAGTTACACAGTGAGTGATCCTTACCCTGAATAAACAGTGACTCTGTACAGTTACACAGTGAGTGATCCTTACCCTGAATAAACAGTGACTCTGTACAGTTACACAGTGAGTGATCCTTACCCTGCTGAATAAACAGTGACTCTGTACAGTTACACAGTGAGTGATCCTTACCCTGAATAAACAGTGACTCTGTACAGTTACACAGTGAGTGATCCTCACCCTGAATAAACAGTGACTCTGTACAGTTACACAGTGAGTGATCCTTACCCTGCTGAATAAACAGTGACTCTGTACAGTTACACAGTGAGTGATCCTTACCCTGAATAAACAGTGACTCTGTACAGTTACACAGTGAGTGACCCTTACCCTGCTGAATAAACAGTGTCTCTGTACAGTTACACAGTGAGTGATCCTTACCCTGCTGAATAAACAGTGACTCTGTACAGTTACACAGTGAGTGATCCTTACCCTGCTGAATAAACAGTGACTCTGTACAGTTACACCGTGAGTGACCCTTACCCTGAATAAACAGTGACTCTGTACAGTTACACAGTGAGTGACCCTTATCGTGATGGTTATAATATCAATTTTGTACAATTAGATGGAAATGAAGCAGCAAGTGGAAGGGAGATAAACAGAGGAGACCCATTTATGGAATGAGAGATGGAGATTGGAAGTGAGGAATTTAATTGCAATGTACCGGCAGTTTTACTTGAACCAGCATAGAACCCTACAGTGCAGAAACAGGCCCTCCGGCCCATCGAGTCTGCACCGAACACAATCCCACCCAGACCCTATCCCCATATCCCTACACATTTAACCTGCTAATCCCTCTAACCTACACGTCCCAGGACACACTAAGGGGCAATTTTTAGCATAGCCAATGAACCTAACCCGCACATCTTTGGACTGTGGGAGGAAACCGGAGCACCCGGAGAAAACCCACGCAGACACGAGGAGAATGTGCAAACTCCACACAGACAGTGACCCGAGCCGGGAATCGAACCCAGGACCCTGGAGCTGTGAAGCAGCAGTGCTAACCACTGTGCTACCGTGCCGCCAAGCTTTGTTTCTGTAAAATGCCTGATATTCTCTGAATTGATGTGGGTATGCCGGTGTTGGACTGGCGTAAACACAGTAAAAAGTCTGACAACACCAGGTTTTAGTCCAAACCTCACTTTGCAAAACCTCACTTACTGTACTGTCTGGAGACAATACACATCTCTTTAAACTGTGATCAGTGCTCCTTCCACTCACATTATCAGCCACTTTAAGACTTGAACAGCTGGTTAGGTGTAAGGATTCGCATTCTCATCAGCAATCTCTAAATTGTCTGTGCTTTATATGCTCTGTCTGAGGCCAGAACTCTCCATTCACCTGACGAAGAGGCAGTCCCCTCGAAAGCTTGTGAGAATATTATCAAATAAATCGGTTGGACTAAAACCTGGTGTTGTCAGACTTTTTACTGTATTCTCTGAATTTCCAGTGGTTCCCCACTCAGTATTTTAAAATTCCGTACATATCCTGCTTCAGTAATTCTGATGGGCCGCAGTGATCCAAGAGTCTGAATATCTCATGGGATCTTGCTGTGCAGATTCAGGATCACAAAGAATTTCATGGTTGAGGGCAATGCAATAGCTCCCTGGACAGCAATAACAGAATATTAACGCACCCTTGCTTGACAGATATTTAAATTGTATAATCTCTGAACTCAGAAGGTTACAGAAGTTTAAATATAGCTCTGTGGGAGGCAGGTCAGCAACTCCTGGGTGTACACAGATACACTAGCAGGGGAGCCCAGACTGAACACAGAGCATGGAGAATTGCACTGAGTGACATTCCAGTCGAGGGGGGGGGGTTTATGCCATCGAGTGGACTTCAATAGAATGTTCAACTCACACTGATTTATGGATTTAATCTGGCGAGTGAGTTCTCCCAAGCTAACTTCCTACATTTAACTACAAGAGTTAGACTTCATTCAACACAAGACAAGGTAAACAGCTGCTAACAAAGCACAGTTTTAGGAGAATAGTTCCTATAGAAACCAGTTCCAGGCCTTGTTTGCTCAGGACCCCTGGTATAGCCTGCCACAGCGAACTGTCCTTCCATCTGCTAGAGGAAGAAAATGTTTGTGGAGATTTCATTTTCTGTGACAAATTTCCATCAATCTCAGATTGCATCTAGCCCTCACATTTCACCTCATTAGCATTTTGTGTTGTTTAATGCAAAACAGGTAAGCTTGAGGGTCCACCACATTGAGAAACCAGGGAGAAAGTAAGCATGTAAGTGGGAGGATGAACTGTGGGGAGGCAGTGGGAGAGGGGACGGGCGGACAGTTTGGATAAGATGGTTGGGTTGAATCGGTGGGGGACAGGATGCCACAGAGGAGTGAAGTGGTCAGTCAGGGAGTTGGGGGAATTGGGAGCTGGGTAGTTGAGGGTGGTGATATTCAGGTGGATGGTCAGGGATCAGCTGGGGTGAGGGAGTAATCAGGGGGTTCCAGTTGTGTGTCGGGAGTGTTCACTGCTGTAAGGCGGGAGCTGAACACTGGAAGGAAGGCAGCCTGGCCCAGTCCATCCATCTGCACCGCTGCAGGAGCAGCACTCCATTAGTGTTGGCTTTTGGTGGCATCAGACTGTGAGTACACCAGGAACCTTCAGGCATCCATTGGGAAGAATCCTGCAGCTGGGAACCTCGGGGCCGTCCACCCAGGCAATACTGAGACTCACCAGCCGATCTACAACCCCTCCTCCTGTGACCCAATCACCTCAAACTCCACCAGATGAGGAAGGTGCACCTCGCAAACAGCAACTCACCCAAAACTGGCTGGACCCCAACAGGCCGCCCTTCACCCCTTCCTTCAGAGGACACCCACCACGGTCATCAAAGGACAGGGGTAGTGGTCAGCAGCCTGTCTCCACCTCTGCTGTGGTATCAGGAAATCACCAATAGGTAGCAGGAGGATTAGGAAAGTAAAGATTTAGGAGTACAATGGGGGTGCAGGCATTCACAACATGGTTATAAAGTTCTCAGATGTAAATACAATTACTCTCTCGTGTCTGCCTCTTTATGATGAGTTGTGTTACTGTCAATGTGATATCCGTGGCTCCCCCCCCACTTATCACACATGTTGGTGTTTTGCATGCGTAATCATAAGAACATAAGAAATAGGAGCAGGAGTAGGCCATCTGGCCCTTCGAGCCTGCCCCGCCATTCAATAAGATCATGGCTGATATGTCGTGGCTCAGTTCCACCTTCCCGCCCTCTCCCCATAACCCTTAATCCCCTCTCTTATCAAAAACCCATCAACCCGCTTCTTAAAAATATTTAGTGAGGCAGCCTCCACCACTTCAACGGGCAGAGAATTCCAGAGATTCACCACCCTTTGAGTGAAGAAGTTCCTCCTCAACTCTGTTCTAAACCGCCTTTATCTTGAGGCTGTGCCCCCTAGTCCTACTGTCTTTTTTGAGCGGGAAGAGTCTCTCCACCTCTATCCTATCCATCCCATTCATCATCTTATACGTCTCAATGAGATCTCCCCTCATTCTTCTAAACTCTAACGAGTACAAGCCTAGTTTATTCAGCCTCTCCTCATAGCTCAATCCCCTCAACTCTGGTATCAGCCTAGTAAACCTCCTCTGCACTCCCTCCAGGGCCAAAATATCCTTGCGCAGGTGCGGCGCCCAAAACTGCACACAGTACTCCAGCTGCAGCCTCACCAATGCCCTATACAGCTGCAGCAAGACCTCCCTACTTTTATATTCAATTCCCCTCGCTATGAATCGTTATCTTAATTTCTTTATCACCACAGTGTGTGACCCTTTTCCTCACCACTTAACATCAGTGAGGTCTCAACATTAACATTAAGTTCTCTTGTGGAATGAACCATGTTCACATGCTTTGCAGGTTCATGTCATGTTTATTCTTAGTTGTGTTAGATTGAGTCGCAGATGTTCTCCTTTGTCTGTATCTTGAAAGGTGAAGGTGTGGTAAACAAGGAGGGAACTGTTCACGCATGGCGATGGCCATGATGTGGAGATGTTGGACTAGGGTGGGCAAGATGAGAGGTCACACATAGAAACCCTCCATGTAGAAGGAGGCCATTCGGCCCATCCTGCACTGACCATAATCCCACTCAGGCCCTATCCCCACAACCCCATACATTTACCTGCTAATCCCCCAACACTAAGGGGCAACTTAGCATGGCCAATCAACCTAACCCATACATTTTTAGAGTGTGGGAGGAAACTGGAGCACCCAGAGGAAACCCAGGCAGACATGGGGAGAACATGTAATCTCCACACAGACACTCACGCAAGGATAGAATTGATCCCTGGCACTGTGAGGCAGCAATGCTAACCGCTGTGCCACTGTACTGACCTGATGTCACACGACATCAGGGGTAAGTTTTTCACTCAGAGGGTGGTGAGTGAATGGAATCGGCTGCCGTCAATGGTTGTGGAGGCGAACTCGCTGGGGTCTTTTAAAAGACTTCTGGATGAGTATATGGGGTTTAATGAGATTGAGGGTTATAGATAGGTCTGTAGGTTGGTAGGTGTTGATGTGATCGGCGCAACTCGTGGGCCGAAGGGCCTGTTTGTGCTGTAGTGTTCTATGTTCTATGTTCTATGAAACTAGAACTAGGGGGTATGGCCTCAAAATAAGGGGGAGCAGATTTAGGACTTAGTTGAGGAGGAACTTCACACAAAGGGTTGGAATTCTCTGCGCAGTGAAGCAGTTGAGGCTTCTCATTGAATATTTTTAAGGCAAGGATAGATAGATTGTCGATCAGTAAAAGAATTAAAGGTTATGGTGAGCGGGTGGGTAAGTGGAGCTGAGTCCAGAAAAAGATGAGCCATGATCTTATTGAATGGCAGAGCAGGCTCGAGGGGCCAGATGGCCTATTCCTGCTCCTAGTTCTTATGTTTTTATGACACCAAGTTATAATCCAACAGGTTTATTTGAAATCACAAGCTTTTGGAGCACTGCTCCTTCATCAGGTATGGAGATGGGTCATACATGTGTAACTACGTGTGCTCACAGTCTCTCGGCACTGTTCTCATTCTAGGAGCTGATACTCAGAGCTAGTGAACACTGCTGTCAACCAATCATTTTCCTGACTTTCAGTGTGGTCAGCTGCTAATGTCACCAATCAGTGGGAACGCCTGCCCACCTCAACATGGTGAAGCTCTGCCACATTATTACACTCAAACATCAACCTTGAGGATCTGACACTCTGTTGTGGTGTTTATTGTTGAGATAGAAGTGTTGTCACATGATGGAGAAGCAGCATTGCGCATCCCCTCACCTGACCACACGCTGAGGTCATTGATATTCATTCCAAGTGATGATTTCTGTTGGGCATTAGAGCCTTTGAACTTACTCTGAGAGTGTTGTTGGTGCTTTAGGCAGTGTGGAGGGAAGTAATGGGATAGGAGCGAAGATCATTTTGATGAGAACTTGAAATGCCAAGTCACACAAAGCTATGAACCAGCACTGGAAAATGGAATTAGAGAGGAGCTTGATGGCCAGCATGGGCACAATGGACCAAAAGGCCCCTTTCTGTGCTTGAAAACTCTGTGACTATGAACTGAAGCTAGCGTGTGCCCTTTATTACCAAAGCAGGGTTAGGCTATTGAGTTGGATGATCAGCCAGGATCGTGATGAATGGTGGAGAAGGCTCGAAGGGCTGAATGGCCTCCTCCCGCTCCTATCTTCTATGTTTCTATATCCTGGGCTTAGACTTTTTTCATAAGATCGTCCCCACCCTCCCCTCATGACTCTACAAACATAAGTTCTAAGCTAAGAGCTGTCTCCATGTATATCTCTCACACATCCTCTAAACCCAGAGGATCATGTATTCCTTTCCATCATACTGTGGCGGTAATATGTTATTGAGGATAAGGGGTAAACCTTTTAGAACTGAGCTGAGGAGAAAGGTCTTCATCTAGAGGGTGTGAATGTGTGGAATTCACTCCCAGCGAATGTAGTTGAGGCCAAAATGTTGTGTGAATTCAAGAAGAAATTAGAGAAAGCTCTTGGGGATAAAGGGATCGAGGGATAAAGTGGGGAAGGGGGAATCAGGATATTGAATTCAATGATCAGCCATGATCAAAATGAATGGCAGAGCAGACTGGAAGGGCCGAATGGCCTCCTCCTGCTTCTAGTTTCTATGTTAACCCTTTCAATGCCAGACCTTTATACTAAATTCACAAGCATCACTAGCTTTTTAAAGTTTATTTATTAGTGCCACACGTGGGCTTACATTAACACAGCAGTGAAGTTACTGTGAAAATCCCCTAGTCGCCACACTCATGTTCGGGTTCACTGACGGAGAATTTAGAATGGCCAATGCACCTAACCAGCACATCTTTTAGACTGCGGGAGGAAATAGGAGTACCCAGAGGAAACCCATGCAGACAAGGAGACAACGTACAAACTCCGCAGAGTAAGTTAAGCCGGAGATCGAACCAGGATCCCTGGCGCTGTGCGGCAGCAGTGTTAACCATTGTGCCACCTTGCTGTCCGATGTTTGTCATAGGAGGGATAAGGGTGAATGAACAGGATTCATCAATTCTCCAAGAGCTACACCGTAGATTGCTGGCTCATCCTTTAGATCGGAACGGTGGCACAGTGGTTAGTATTGCTGCCTCACAGCACTAGAGAGCCAGGTTCAATTCTCGGCTTGGGTAACTGTCTGTGTGGAGTTTGCACATTCTCCCCATGTCTGGGTGAGCTTCCTCCGGTTTCTTCCCACAGTCTGAAAGATGTGCTGGTTAGGTGAATTGGCCATGCTAAATTCTCCCTCAGTGTACTCAAACAGGCGTTGGAGTGTGGCAACTCAGAGATTTTCACAGTAACTACATTACAGTGTTAGTGTAAACCTACTTGTGACTAATAAATAAACTTTACTTTCTAAATCATTAAAAGCTGCTTGCCATAATAATGTTGCAAACTATTAGACGTGAGATGACAGGGTTCCTTGGCAGATTCCCAGTTCTGAGCTGGGCTCTGGATGAGGGGAGAGATTAATCTTTACACTGGTAGTTAATTCAAGATCGAAGATGACTGGTGTCTGGGCATTGTACACCGGGTCCCAGAACCTCCAGCCAGCACTCCTGCTGATTGTCTTCACATTCGTCCTTATGTCACACATTCCACCTCTTTTGTATTCTTTGCTATTCTTGTGACTACACAGCAGCACAGTGTTCACATCCCATCAGACAAGGTATTTATTGGTAACTAAACACCCAGAGGATCTCTGACCATTGTCCGTGCATTGCTGGAGTAATGAATTAATTCCCCAGTGAGGGTGGGAATGTTTTGTGAATGAGAAAAATATTTTATAACAGTGAAAGGGCAAAGCCTATTCATGAATAGCTGTCAATGGGATGGTGGGAACAGGGGAACAGGAGGAGGCCATTCAGCCCCTTGACTCTATTCCAGCAGGTAATCAGAACATGGTTAATTTACATCTTGGTCCAAGTTCTTTGATCGATTTCAGTTTTGTAAGTTCCAATTCAACCCCAACATTCAGAACATTCTGAACCTGAGGAGGAGATCCTGATGTCCACTACACCTTTGGGTTAAAATGTGCTTTGACTGATTCTAATTTTAAGTTTTATCCCCATTGTTCATTAATCTGCATCAGAGGAAATGTCTTCTCTGTATTTACATTGTCTTAATCATTTTAAATACATTGATCAGGACACTCTCATCTTTAACCCTCCCTCCCCCCTGCCCCCCCCCCCCCCCCCAACTTCTATACTCAAAGAGTATACACTTTATGAGACCTGCCTTTATAATTTAAGCCCTGGTATCATTCAGGAGAATTTCTGCCGTTTCCACTCCCAGGCCAATATCTCCACCTCAAGGTAGATATCCAAAATGGAACAGCCTTTGATATCTGTGAGAACATCATTTTCCAGGCTGATGTCTGTAACTCTTTTTCTGAATAAAAGTCCATCAATCTCAAACTTGAACATTTTCAATTAGCCCACAACATCTGCCAGGCTGGGTACAAAAGGAGCAAGTTTCACATTTCCACTGAAATTTACTGTAACATTTACTGACTTGATCCTATCTCTGCACCAACTGAACAAGGACACAAACTGGGACGTGGAGAATCCAACACAAGGACTGTGGGATGGAACACATGGAGCTGGCAGACACTTAGCATGACAGTAGGTAAAGACACACAAGTTCCTTGCCCTGTTTGTAAGCATGTTGATTGCAGGAATATATTTGATCTGGTATCAGTTCAGCAGCAGTTTCCCGCTCTGCAATTTCCATGGAGATGAGTGGAGAAAGTGAGCGTTTTGCACACTCTGTCCGCCTCTCACAATGATAAGATCCAGCTCACTAAAAGCTGTACACAACTTTATAACAGCATAAAAGAATTGTTTGTCTCTGTTTATGAGGCAAACAGGCGAGGCTGGAGAGTCAGAGATAATTCAGTGCCGTGGTGTAACAGTGCCCCGGGGATGTGTAAATTTCTCTGACGCATTTGTCTCAATCCTGTACATTAACTCTTTTGTTGAGTCTCTGAGATCTGAACATCTCTTGCTCTCTGAGGTCCTGTCCATTTATTAAAAAAAAGCAAGATGCAATGTGGCATTTTTAGGCACAGAGTTTATTGCTTTGCAGTGAGTTACTACAGAGCTCAGTGGGATTGTGAAATGTATGGGAGCCTTGGAAACCAAAAATTTGTGGCAGTTCATTTGAATTAGGCTTAATTCCGTTGTAAACGTGAAGTGTATGGGACTCAATGGGAAGATTGCTGTCGCCCTTTCACACCACAGCTTTGATCCTTATCTTGCTGTTCATCCACTGCTGTCATCTCTCAGAGCCACCTCCTTGTCTGGTTAACATTCACCCCATTCCCTGCTCACTCACCCTCTCCCTCCACCTGTAGCCCATTCACAGACACCACTCCCCTTTCCTCTCCCTGCTCCCTGTTGTAGCGATAGATCCAGAAGCAGTGCCCACGTCCTCACGTCCTGCTGGACCACATTCAGACTGCAAGAGAGATTTGATTGTTAGGACTGAAAGGGTTAAGCTCAAATTAGTGTGCAAATGCTTGGGGATGTGCCCCGACTTTAAGAAGGGTAAGCCAGGGGTAGTAGGTGTCAGATATTCTGGAATAATAACGTATGTTGAAGGCATGTGCCCTCTTGTTATGCTGCGTGCCTTTTCAAGCATTCATTACTGACCCTTGTGACTTTCTTTATAATTCTGTTTCTTCCAGCGTAGAGTGAAGGAGAAGAAATAAATCAACTTGAAATGCAGGTTTATGGCCGGGAGAATTTTATTTCTGTGGTCTTAACTCTACAGTAATTTCAATAGAAGGTATAGGTCATCAATAATTGAATAACAGGCACGCAGCCGATTCCTAGAAAGCGTTGCTGTTTCCTGGTACAATTAAACAGCACACACGTGGGTGTGGGAGGAGGCTGTCATTACCGTAACTCACAGCTTAGATGACGCCACAAATACTGTTCAAAAGCTCCATCAAATCTACTAAGAAGTCCCACTACACCAGGTTAAAGTCCAACAGGTTTATATGGTGACAAAATCCACTAGCTTTCGGAACGCTGCCTGCTTCATCTGGTGACGAAGGAGCAGCACTCCAAAAGCTAGTGGCTTTTGCTACTAAATAAAGCTGTTGGACTTTAATAAGAACATAAGAAATAGGAGCAGGAGTAGGCCATCTGGCCCTTCGAGCCTGCCCCGCCATTCAATAAGATCTTGGCTGATCTGTCGTGGCTCAGTTCCACCTTCCCGCCCTCTCCCCATAACCCTTAATCCCTTCTCTTATCAAAAACCCATCAACCCGCGTCTTAAAAATATTTAGCGAGGCAGCCTCCACCACTTCAACGGGCAGAGAATTCCAGAGATTCACCACCCTTTGAGTGAAGAAGTTCCTCCTCAACTCCGTTCTAAACTGCCCCCCCCCCCCTTTATCTTGAGGCTGTGCCCCCTAGTCCTACTGTCTTTTTTGAGCAGGAAGAGTCTCTCCACCTCTATCCTATCCATCCCATTCATCATCTTATACGTCTCAATGAGATCTCCCCTCATTCTTCTAAACTCTAACGAGTACAAGCCTAGTTTATTCAGCCTCTCCTCATAGCTCAACCCCCTCAACTCTGGTATCAGCCTAGTAAACCTCCTCTGCACTCCCTCCAAGGCCAAAATATCCTTGCGTAAATTCGGTGACCAAAACTGCACACGGTACTCAAGCTGCGCCTCACCAATGCCCTATACAGCCACAGCAAGATGTGATCGGTCTGGGTGGTGCTGGGGGAGCAGCAGGGGCTAGATGCCCATGCATTGAGAGGTGTGCGATCGGCCAAGGGCCTCTGTGATTGTGGGGGTGGGTTAAGCTGGTTGAGGCTAGCTGCAGCAGCAGGGGCCTGACAGCTCTCTCTGTTTGTCAAGCCCATATTGGTTCTATAAAGCTGCAACATGATTTGCCAATTTTTAAACTCAATGCCCCTGGCTGATGAAGGCAAGCATGCCATATGCCTTCTTGACTACCTTCTCCACCTGCATGGCCACTTTCAGTGACCTGTGACCTGTACACCCAGATCCCTTTGCCTATTAATATTGTTCAGGGTTCTGCCATTTACTGTATATTTCCTATCTGTATTAAACCCTCCAAAATGCATTACCTCACACTTAAAATCATTCTCATAAAATGCCACTCTGGAATCTGAACAAGGTACTGTTCAATGAAGTTAAAGCAAGGGGCAGAGAAAGACTCCCAGTCAAAGGCAGAGCTGAAAGGTGCCAATCTGTGGTGGGCAAGAAGCCAGATACCTGATATCTGCTCGGTGATACTGTGAAACTGTGGTGTTCTATTGGCAGAGTTGGAGTACCTGAGAGACTGTGTGGAAACTTGGATGCACGTGGCAATCCAAGGCAGAGGAATACTGAAAGGAGAGATTGAAATGCTGGGAATGGATCCTTGCTGAAAAAATCCAAAGAAGAGCATTGTTTAGGAAAAGATTCCAAGGCAGGTTTCTCTAAGAGAGGAGTTTGGAAACACATGTGGAAGTTGGAGTTCCAGGGAAACCAGTTGCCTCAGTGTGACCTGCATCCAGGGGGATTTGATGAGAAATCCCTAGAGGTTGTACTGTGTAGCATCAATCACTAGATGGCCTATTTTACCATTTTGATTCTAAGTACTGGGCGGATTTGAAACTGGGAGTGTTTCAGATTCAACTTTTAGACCCATTCTCAGGCACCCCCGTACGCACTCTGCCTGCGAAAATATCAGTGATTCTGAATTGCACTGCACAAGCCTGTGGGTGGGGCTTAACGCGCCCGAAACCCTGCAGCTCCGATTGGTGCCTCCAACTGCACATTTGCAAAGAAAAATGCTAGACTGCTGCTCCCCTGTCACATTCTTCCCAGACCGGATAATGCCTCTCCCTGGCTCCACACCACCCCAGCACCGCCCCCTCCCTCCAACATTACTGAATCTCTTATCCCCCCATTCCCTCCTACCACCCAGAACAATCAGGTATCCCCACCCTTCCCCTCACTGTTCACAAGCAGAGTGGCAGTGGATCCACCTCCCCCCTCACTGCTAGCCTCCCGCCCGACTTTACCAAGTTTTTGCATCTGAAAACGGGCGCAACACGATGATAAAATCGGGCCCTAGGTTTCAGAGTTGGGGTGTCTGACCACAATTGGCCTGTTGGTTTTCAGGGACTGTGTATTTACTGAGATTGTTACAATGTAAGAAATATAGAACAGAGTTGAGGAGGAACTTCTTCACTCAAAGGGTGGTGAATCTCTGGAATTCTCTGCCTGTTGAAGTGCTGGAGGCTGCCTCGCTAAATATTTTTAAGAAGCGGGTTGATGGGTTTTTGATAAGAGAAGGGATTAAGGGTTATGGGGAGAGGGCGGGAATGTGGAACTGAGCCACGACAGATCAGCCATGATCTTATTGAATGGCGGGGCAGGCTCGAAGGGCTAGATGGCCTACTCCTGCTCCTATTTCTTATGTTCTTACATTACCCTTGAAAATCTGTGGACATCTGTGAAGGGATAGGTGGGGTGAAGGGTGTATTGTATTATTGTTAATCTTTTCCTGTTTTATAAGTGTTTTATTCCTTTGTTAAAAATGAATTGGCAGTCCTTGTAACTCTCCAATCTCTAAACAATACAATAGAAGTGAGGTAGTTTTTAAAATTCCAATCTGGGGTCTGAGTTATATTAACTGGGATTGTAACAATGTACTTTATACACAGTGCTTCCTACTCTGTGCCAGGATCCTGGATGCATTATTAACTGCTCCCTCAATCTGCCTGGTCACTCCAGTGATTTGTGCCATTATACCCAGGTCCTTCTCTTCCTGATCCAGTTTCCTCCCACAGTCCAAAGATGTGTGGGCCAAGTTGTCAATAAATTGGAGTCTGACATCGGTGGTCCTTGTTATCTCGGTGTTCAAGGGTTGGGTGCAGGGCCAGGAGATGGTGTCTGCTGTGGACCTGTTGTGGCAATCGGCAAACTGGACTGGATCCAGGTAGTCCGGGAGGCTGGAATTGATAGTCCGGGAGGCTGGAATTGATAGTCCGGGAGGCTGGAATTGATAGTCCGGGAGGCTGGAATTGATTCATGCCATGACTAACCTTTCAAAGCACTTCATAATGAAGGGTGTCAGAGCCACCGGCCGATAGTCAGGAAGACACACTGCTTGGCTTTTCTCAGGTACCGGGATAATGGTCGTCTTCTTGAAGCAGATAGGGACCTCAGATTGGTGTAAAGAGAGATTGAAGGTGTCTGTGAATATCCCCTCCAGCTGATCCACACAGGATCTGAGTATTCATCCAGTGTACCAGTTCCACACACACTGACTCTCACTGGGATACAGTCCCACACACACTGACTCTCACTGGGATACGGGTTCCACACACACTGACTCTGACTGGGATACAGTTCCACACACACTGACTGACTGGATACAGTCCCACACACACTGACTCTGACTGGGATACAGTCCCACACACACTGACTCTCACTGGGATACAGTCCCACACACACTGACTCTCATTGGATACAGTTCCACACACACTGACTCTCACTGGGGTACAGTTCCACACACACTGACTCTCACTGGGGTACAGTTCCACACACACTGACTCTCACTGGGATACAGTTCCACACACACTGACTCTCACTGGGATACAGTTCCACACACACTGACTCTCACTGGGATACAGTTCCACACACACTGACTCTCACTGGGATACAGTTCCACACACACTGACTCTCACTGGGATACAGTCCCACACACACTGACTCTCACTGGGATACAGTCTCACACACACTGACTCTCACTGGGGTACAGTTCCACACACACTGGACTCTCACTGGGATACAGTCCCCACACACACTGACTCTCACTGGGATACAGTCCCATACACACTGACTCTCACTGGGATACAGTTCCGCACACACTGACTCTCACTGGGATACAGTCCCACACACACTGACTCTCACTGGGATACAGTCCTACACACACTGACTCTCACTGGGATACAGTCCCATACACACTGACTCTCACTGGAATACAGTTCCACACACACTGACTCTCACTGGGATACAGTTCCACACACACTGACTCTCACTGGGGTACATTTTCATACACACTGACTCCCACTGGGGTACATTTTCATACACACTGACTCCCACTGGGGTACAGTTCCACACACACTGACTCCCACTGGGGTACAGTTCCACACACACTGACTCTCACTGGGATACAGTTCCACACACACTGACTCTCACTGGGATACAGTCCCACACATACTGACTCCCACTGGGATACAGTTCCACATACACTGACTCTCTCTGGGATACAGTTCACACATACTGACTCTCATTGGGATACAGTCCCACACACACTAACTCTCACTGGGATACAGTCCCACACACACTGACTCTCACTGGGATACAGTCCCACACACACTGACTCTCACTGGGATACAGTTCCGCACACACTGACTCTCACTGGGGTACAGTTCCACACAAACTGACTCTCACTGGGATACAGTTCCACACACACTGACTCTCACTGGGATACAGTTCCACACAAACTGACTCTCACTGGGATACAGTTCCACACACACTGACTCTCACTGGGGTATAGTTCCACACACACTGACTCTCACTGCGATACAGTCCCACACACACTGACTCTCACTGGGATACAGTCCCACACACACTGACTCTCACTGGGATACAGTTCCACACACACTGACTCTCACTGGGATACAGTTCCACACACACTGACTCTCAATGGGATACAGTCCCACACACACTGACTCTCACTGGGATACAGTTCCACACACACTGACTCTCACTGGGATACAGTCCCACACACACTGACTCTCACTGGGATACAGTTCCACACACACTGACTCTCACTGGGATACAGTTCCACATACACTGACTCTCACTGGGATACAGTTCCACACAAACTGACTCTCACTGGGATACAATTCCACACACACTGACTCTCACTGGGATACAGTCTCACACACACTGACTCTCACTGGGATACAGTCCCACACACACTGACTCTCACTGGGGTACAGTCCCACACACACTGACTCTCACTGGGATACAGTCCCCACACACACTGACTCTCACTGGGGTACAGTTCCACACACACTGACTCTCGCTGGGATACAGTCCCACACACACTGACTCTCACTGGGATACAGTCCCACACACACTGACTCTCACTGGGATACAGTCCCACACACACTGACTCTCACTGGGATACAGTCCCACACACACTGACTCTCGCTGGGATACAGTTCCACACACACTGACTCTCACTGGGATACAGTTCCACACACACTGACTCTCACTGGGATACAGTTCCACACACACTGACTCTCACTGGGATACAGTCCCACACACACTGACTCTCAGTGGGATACAGTTCCACACACACTGACTCTCACTGGGATACAGTTCCACACACACTGACTCTCACTGGGATACAGTTCCACACACACTGACTCTCACTGGGATACAGTTCCACACACACTGACTCTCACTGGGATACAGTTCCACACACAATGACTCTCACTGGGATACAGTCCCACACACACTGACTCTCACTGGGGTACAGTTCCACACACACTGACTCTCACTGGGGTACAGTTCCACACACACTGACTCTCACTGGGATACAGTTCCACACACACTGACTCTCACTGGGATACAGTTCCACACACAATGACTCTCACTGGGATACAGTCCCACACACACTGACTCTCACTGGGATACAGTTCCACACACACTGACTCTCACTGGGATACAGTTCCACACACACTGACTCTCACTGGGATACAGTTCCACACACAATGACTCTCACTGGGATACAGTCCCACACACACTGACTCTCACTGGGATACAGTTCCACACACACTGACTCTCACTGGGATACAGTCCCACACACACTGACTCTCACTGGGGTACAGTCCCACACACACTGACTCTCACTGGGATACAGTTCCAACACACTGACTCTCACTGGGATACAGTTCCACACACAATGACTCTCACTGGGATACAGTCCCACACACACTGACTCTCGCTGGGATACAGTTCCAATAAACTAATGCCATTTACCAACTTGTAGAACCTAGAATGAAGGTTTCTGTTGCAAGTTGCTGTTTTGGATAGCCAGGTTTCTCACTCTGTGGAGATCCGCAGTGCTGCTGCCTCTCAGCAAATGCAGGTTATACAAAGTTGTCTTTTTTTGAAACAGAAGGAGAAATGCAAATGGCTGTTGATTGGAGGCGTTGTGGTGAAGCAAGCCACTTTGTTCACATCAAAGTGCTTTTAAGTCATTTCCCAGTGAGTATACAGGGCAGCGACATGTACCCATGAAGTTACAGCTCTTCCTTTGCATGGAGTTGCTGCCAAATGCTGTTTACTTGCAGAGAACGAGTGCACTGCTTGTGAGATAGAAGAATTTTACTGCATAAATACCAGGGTTTGAGAACAAGTTTCTTCAGCAGTGTCCAGATGTTTGAGGTATTCACATTCAACTTTCTGAAATGCTGTGATTCTTGACTTTGTAAAATAATTGTGGGACTCACGAGCTTTGTCGTTGTGGTCAGTAACTGATAGTTCTTTGCCTCTGTTAAACAAACCAGCATGACAACATTTTGCTGGCAATGTGTATAAAACATTAACAGGATAAATGTGCAGCTGGAAAAGTGCTGCAATACTTGGCTGTTTGTAAATGTTGTGGGTAAAATGAAAAACTTCAAACTTTCTTCGGTGGAGGTGAAAAAAATTGCAACAGTTCTTAAAGGGAGCAGTGGTTGAATTTGTGAAGCAGGGAAAGGATTGTGTGATTAAGGAGGACAATGCTCTCAGCCGCATCCATGGGGGGGGAGTCTCGAATCCTCTTCCAAGATCATGGCTAAATTCACTAAATCTCCAGTAATATTGACCAGGTTTCAGAAATGTTCAATTAATAGATTTATGTTTAAATATTCTAAATAAATAAAGCAGACATCACCCTTGGACTCTATAAGGTACAGACAGCAACCTGTCGAGCACTCAGCCACACTTGGTGGAAGGTGCCACGATCCACCTTGACCTGGGCCAATGCTGTATCTGTGCTTCAGGTTCGAGAAAGGCCTTCGCGTTTAGAACCTCTGCCATTTCCACCAGCCCCAGCACGATGCATCCATAAAATCAACCTCCCCCCACCACCACATCCCCCACCATCCCAGTCAGTATTCCATGGAACCGCTCCCTCTGGGATATCCTGTTCCACTCCCCATCATGCCCAACTCCCCATCCCCTTTCTCTAATCGCAGATGATGCAACACCTGCTCCTTTAACTTTTCACATCCAAGATCCCAAACTCTCCTTTCAGGTGAAGCAGTATTTCACTGGCACCTCCTTCAATTTGATCTGTTGTATTTGCTGCTCCCGATGTGTCTCCTCTACACTGGGGAGACTAAACACAGACTGGGGTGACCACTAAGGAATATCTTTGCTCAGTCCACAAGCACCACCCCAATCCTCCTGTCGATACCATTTTAAGTCAGCACCTTGCCCTCATGGTCACATTCTGTCTGCGGAGTGCTGCAATGCTGCAGTGATAGATACCCAGTGCAAGCATCTCATCTTCCATTTTGGCACATTACAGCCTACATAGAGCTCAACAACTGTGGGGACTGTCCCTTTAACATAGAGTCCAACAACTGTGGGGACTGTCCCTTTAAGGGTCAATCTGCAGAGTAAGGGTCAAATGGCCCAGGGAACCAATCAGGGAGCAGGGTGGGGGAATCACCATTGTGAGGGGAGCTGATTGGCTGATTGCAGCCACTAGGCTGCGAGCCTCTGTATAATTGTGGCGACGAGGGGATTTACACAGTAACTTCATTGCAGCGTTAATGTAAGCCAACTGTGACTAATAATTAAAATGTCTAAATTTTATTCTGGAAATAAACAACTTCTGTTTTCCCTAAACTGGTGAACATAAATCTTTACGACTTTAAACTCTAACTTTTCACCTTCATCTTAAACCCTTTTCCTGATATCCAATGCATTTTTGTCTCAAAGCAAACCAGCCCTCCCACCCCCCCCACACCAGCTCATCCATACCCCCTCCCCCCCCAACCCATCCCCCCCCATACCCCCCTCCCCCCAACCCATCCCCTCCATCCCCCCCTCCCCCCCAATCCCTCCCCCCCAACCCATCCCCTCCATCCCCCCCCTCCCCCCCCAACCCATCCCCCCATACCCCCTCCCCCCCTACCCATCCCCCCCATATCCCCCTCCCCCACACCAGATCATTCCATACCCCTCCCCCCCTACCCATCCCCCCATATCCCCCTCCCCCACACCAGATCATTCCATACCCCTCCCCACCAACTCACCCCCCCATATCCCCCTCCCCCACACCAGCTCAATCCATTCCACCCCCCACACCAGATCATTCCATACCCCTCCCCCCCACACTGGGCCATCTCTCTCTTGTCCTTAAATTGGCTGTATCTTGTTACAAACATTCCCAGCTACAGTTTAATATCCAACATATTTCCCTCTCTTCCGTTCCGATGAGACAGGCTGGACAGGTTAGTTCCCTTTCCTCTCCCTGCAGTGGCTGTGGGGTTAAGGGCAGCAGGATCAGGGAAGCAGAGGTCTGGGTGTGGAGTGGAGTGGACTGGAGGCCGCAGCCTCCCTCACCCTCGCTCTCACTCGCTGAGACAGTGAGGGGTGTTCATCAAACAACACAACTTCACTCTCAGAATTGTCAACTGCTGAGAAAAGCAACAGTTTGCAGCTACAAATAAAAGCATTAGGAACTCAAAATGTTTGACAGCCAATGAATAATTCCTGCTGTGCAACCACTCAGTCAGGAAATGCAACTGCCAATTTGTGCACAGCAAGATCCCACAAACAGCAATGTGATAATCTGCCTTAATCAAGTTGGATAAATTCTGCTCTTCCTCAGATAGTGCCATTTGAACATTGACATCTACCCAAAAGAGAAAATGTGGCCTCAGTTTAAATATTTTATCCAAAATACAGAGCTCTGACAGTGCAGCACTCCCACACTACTGTACTGGACTGTTATCTTCAGTCTTGTGCTCAAATCTATGGAGTGGGACATGAAGCCATGGCCTTCCAATCACAGGAAGAAGTCTCACAAACACCAGGTTAAAGTCCAACAGGTTTATTTGGTAGCAAAATCCACAAGCTTTCGGAACGCTGCTCCTTTATCAGGTGAGTGGGAGTTCTGTTCACAAACAGGGCATATCAAGACACAAACTCAATTTACAAGATAATGGTTGGAATCCGAGTCTTTATAGGTACGGACTATGTGAGTGGAGGGAGCATTAAGCACAGGTTAAAGAGATGCGTATTGCCTCCAGACAGGCAGTGAGATATTGAAAGCTCAGGCAAGTCATGGGGGGTTACAGATAGTGCGACACAAACCCAAAATCCTGGTCGAGACCGTCCTCATGCGTGGAACTTGTCTCTGCTCAGTGACTCTATCAAGGACAGTCACCTCAGCACTTGAAAGATGCTGAAAGATGCCCTCATAAGAACAGGATATGGCGCTCAACTTGTCAATTGACAGTTTTGATGCACCACAGCGAAAAAACCGCACCAACCTCCTCACAAAACAAACATGGGACACAGTGGACAGAGTACCCTTCGTCATCCAGTACTTCCCCGGAGCGGAGAAGCTACGACATCTTCTCCGGAGTCTTCAAGTTATCATTGATGAAGACAAACATCTCGCCAGGGCCATCCCCACACCCCCACTTCTTGCCTTCAAAGAACCGCACAACCTCAAACAGACCATTGTTCACACAACAAACTACCCAGCCTTCAGGAGAACAGTGACCACATTACCACACAACCCTGCCACAGCAACCTCTGCAAGACATGCCAGATCATCAACATGGACGACATCATCACACGAGAATACCATCCACCAGGTACACAGTACATACTCTTGCAACTTGGCCAACATTGTCTACCTGATACGCTGCAGGAAAGGATGTCCCGAAGCATGGTACATTGGGGGAGACCATGCAGACGCTACGACGATGGATGAATGAACATCGCTCGACAATCACCAGGCAAGACTGTTCCCTTCCTGTTGGCGAACACTTCAGTGGTCACGGGCATTCAGCCTCTGACCTTCGGGTAAGCATTCTCCAAGGCGGCCTTCACGACACACGACAGCGCAGAGTCGCTGAACAGAGACTGATAGCCAAGTTCCGCACACATGAGGACGGTCTCAACAGGGATCTTGGGTTCATGTCGCACTATCTGTAACCCCCGTGACTTGCCTGGGTTTGCAAAACCTCACTTACTGTCCTGTCTGGAGACAATACACATCTCTGTAACCTGGGCTTTACGTTCTCTTCACTCACATTGTCTGCATCTTTAAGATTTGATTGCCTGTAAAGACTCGCATTCCAACCATTATTTTGTAAATTGAGTTTGTGCCTTTATACGCCCTGTTTGTGAACAGAACTCCCACTTACCCGATGAAGGAGCAGCCTGGGCAGAATGCTGGCTAGGAGCCTCGATTATATTGGAAGGATCACAGTGCGAACTTCCACTGTTAGGTCTGCAAAGCAGATGCAGTGTTTAAAGTGAGGCATCTGATCACAAAGTTAACATAAACCTCGGTCTCAGAATTCCTTCATTCGGAATAGGCTGGAATGTCAGGGAAAGCTGAGAGAGCTGGGAAAGTCACCAAGGAGGATAAATAATTAAGTCTACTCCTGGAGGAGACATGGGATGGGGTGCGATGTGGGCAGGTGAGGTTGAGGGCTTTGGAGATTGTGGGTGAGGTTGAGGGGTGTGGGTGGTGGGTGGGTGTGGGGATGGGGTTGAGGGGTGTGGGCGGTGGGTGGGTGTGGGGATGGGGTTGAGGGGTGTGGGCGGTGGGTGGGTGTGGGGATGGGGTTGAGGGGTGTGGGTGGTGGGTGGGTGTGGGGATGGGGTTGAGGGGTGTGGGTGGTGGGTGGGTGTGGGGATGGGGTTGAGGGGTGTGGGTGGTGGGTGGGTGTGGGGATGGGGTTGAGGGGTGTGGGTGGGTGTGGGGTGTGGGGATGGGGTTGAGGGGTGTGGGTGGGTGTGGGGATGGGGTAGAGGGGTGGTGGGTGGGTGTGGGGATGGGGTTGAGGGGTGTGGGTGGTGGGTGGTGGGTGGGGATGGGGTTGAGGGGTGTGGGTGGTGGGTGGGTGTGGGGATGGGGTTGAGGGGTGTGGGTGGTGGGTGGTGGGTGGGGATGGGGTTGAGGGGTGTGGGCGGTGGGTGGGTGTGGGGATGGGGTTGAGGGGTGTGGGTGGTGGGTGGGTGTGGGGATGGGGTTGAGGGGTGTGGGCGGTGGGTGGGTGTGGGGATGGGGTTGAGGGGTGTGGGCGGTGGGTGGGTGTGGGGATGGGGTTGAGGGGTGTGGGTGGTGGGTGGGTGTGGGGATGGGGTTGAGGGGTGTGGGTGGTGGGTGGGTGTGGGGATGGGGTTGAGGGGTGTGGGCGGTGGGTGGGTGTGGGGATGGGGTTGAGGGGTGTGGGTGGTGGGTGGTGGGTGGTGGGTGGGGATGGGGTTGAGGGGTGTGGGCGGTGGGTGGGTGTGGGGATGGGGTTGAGGGGTGTGGGTGTGGGGTGGATGTGGGGATGGGGTTGAGGGGTGTGGGTGGTGGGTGGGTGTGGGGATGGGGTTGAGGGGTGTGGGCGGTGGGTGGTGGGTGGGTGTGGGGATGGGGTTGAGGGGTGTGGGTGGTGGGTGGGTGTGGGGATGGGGTTGAGGGGTGTGGGTGGTGGGTGGGGTGGGTGGGTGTGGGGATGGGGTTGAGGGGTGTGGGCGGTGGGTGGGTGTGGGGATGGGGTTGAGGGGTGTGGGTGGTGGGTGGGTGTGGGGATGGGGTTGAGGGGTGTGGATGTAGGGTGTGGGGATGGGGTTGAGGGGTGTGGGTGGTGGGTGGGTGTGGGGATGGGGTTGAGGGGTGTGGGCGGTGGGTGGGTGTGGGGATGGGGTTGAGGGGTGTGGGCAGTGGGTGGGTGCGGGGATGGGGTTGAGGGGTGTGGAGGGGTGGGTAGGTGGGGGTGAGGGTTGTGGGTGTCAGGAGTATGTGGGTGAGGTTGGGAGTAGTTACTAACAGACGGGGTCGTTGGGCCGATGAGATTTTCTGTTTTTGAAGCGATTGTTAATTATTATTCAGAATTAGATGTTAAGATTTTTGCAATAATCACACCAGCTCCACATGTCATTGTATCGGTTTTTTTAAGCAAACGTTAAGGCAACTTGAAGACTTGTGGATATTTTGGATAAAAACACAGATTCACAGGGTTCAGGCTCTTGAAACATTTTCCAAAAGCACTAAAGGATTTCTCATTGGGATTTGGGCAGTGAATTATTGTCAGACAGTCACACAATTCTTAATCTTGATAGAAAATAATTAAAAACAGAAGTGCTGACAAAGTGATTTGGTGACATGAGGCGAGAAGGGGCATGATCCAGTTCCTCAAAACTGCAGACATTGGGAGCTGGACTGGGAGTTTGGGATAGGTAATAAATCACAGGGCATTCCTTTCCCTGTGTTATCCAGAAAGGGAATGTTGTTTATGGAATACTGGCACTGAGTAGCAGTGAGGCTTTAACCTGCTGCCTCTCACCTGATTATTAAATGTCTCCAGGGAAGAAGTGGAGAGTTGATGAAAGGGAAGAGCTTACACTGGCTGTGGGAGAGAATTCAATGCTGGGGGTGGGGGGGGGTTTGCGGGGGGTGGGAGACGAGGTGATCCCTCCATCGCGCCCCGCTGGCTGACGGGTGGGGTGAGCCAGTAACAAAGAACAAAGAACAACACAGCACGGGAAACAGGCCCTTCGGCCCAACGAGCCCGCGCCGCCGTCCCATTGTCAGTGACCTATTCATGACTCTAGTCTATGCCTAATGTGTGAGGATCAGGGAGGTCCAATATAGGGACAATTTGTTACCCAATCAATCAGCCTAAAAGCACATTTTTGGGATGTGGGAGGAAACCGGAGCACCCGGAGGAAACCCACGCAACCACGGGGAGAACGCGCAAACTCCCACGGACACAGGCCCAACTCCATGTGTCCGCACAGTAACAGAGATAGTCTCTGAGCTGTCATGATGCCCTCGAGATGGTAAGTGCCTGTGGATAAAAATTTCATTATTAAAGACTCTATACCCCTGAGACTAAACTGACCCCAATGCTTAATAAGGCCTGCTATATCCCCCTATATGTAAACTGCTCATGTGGCTGTCCAAGTGACTCTTGAACAACCCTAGCGTGCCTGCTTCCACCACCTCACTCGGCAGTGCATTCCACATCCCCACTACCCTTTGTGTGAAAAACTGCCCTCTAACATTAGTCTTATATCTAGCCCCCCTCACCCTAAGCCCGTGACCCCTCGTTCTATCCATTTCTAATAGCGGAAAAAGCTTATCACCATCTACTCCATCTGTCCCCTTCATAATCTTATAAACCTCTATCAAATCCCCCCTCAGCCGACGTCTCTCAAGGGAAAACAGCCCAAGTGCGTTCAATCTTTCCTCGTAAGACAGCCCTTCCATACCAGGCAACATCCTGGTAAATCTCCTCTGCACTCTCTCCAGGATCTCTACATCCTTCCGGTAGTACGGCGACCAGAACTGGACGCAGTACTCCAGGTGAGGCCTAACCAACGTTCTATACAACTGCAACATCAGACTCCTACTCTTATATTCTATACCCCTTCCTATGAAGGCTAACATGCCATACGCTTTCCTCATCACATTCTGCACCTGCACCGACACCTTCAGGGACTTGTGTACCTGCACCCCCAGGTCTCTCTGCGTATCTATACTCCGGATAGTTCTACCTTTTATCATATAACTCCCTTCCACATTATTCCGGCCAAAGTGCATCACCTCGCATTTCTCCAGATTAAATTCCATTTGCCATCTATCTGCCCAATCTACCAGCCTATCTATGTCCTGTTGCATTGCCAGGCACTGCTCCTCAGTACCCGCCAATCCAACCAACTTAGTGTCATCAGCAAATTTGCTGATCACACCACCTACCCCTCTTCCAAGTCATTAATATATACTACAAATAGTAGAGGTCCTAGTACCGAGCCCTGCGGCACCCCACTGATGACAGACCTCCAATTGGAAAAGGAGCCCTCCACTACTACCCGCTGTCTTCTCCTCCCAAGCCAGTTCTTCACCCATCTACATACCTGGCCTTGTATCCCATGAGCCTTCACCTTTTCTATCAGCCTACCGTGAGGGACCTTGTCAAACGCCTTACTGAGATCCATATAGACAACATCAACGGCTTGTCCTTCGTCAACCGTTTTTGTCACCTCTTCAAAAAATTCCAATAGATTTGTAAGGCACAACCTCCCTGTAACGAAGCCATGCTGCGTATCCCTGATCAGATTGCAGCGCTCCAGATGCTCATACATCCTATCCTTGAGGATCCTCTCCATTATCTTGCCTATAACTGAAGTCAAGCTCACTGGCCTATAGTTCCCTGGGTTATCCCTCTGACCCTTCTTAAACAACGGTACAACATTTGCAATCCGCCAATCCTCTGGGACCTCACCTGTGTCCAAAGAAGAGACAAAGATTTGCGTCAGAGGCCCAGCAATTTCATCCCTCACCTCCCTTAGCAGCCTAGGATAGATGCCATCAGGCCCCGGAGATTTGTCTGTCTTTATATTGTCTAAAAGTCCCAACACCTCTTCCCTCGTGATGACTATTTCCCTCAACGGATCCTCAAACTTCTCAAGCACAGCAGCAGAGGACTGACCCCTCTCCTGAGTGAATACCGACGCAAAGTATTCATTCAAGATCTCCCCCATTCCCCCAGGCTCCAAGCATAGTTCCCCTCCTCTGTCCCTGAGAGGACCAATGTTCCCTCTAACCATCCTTTTGTTTCTAATATAAGAGTAAAATGCCTTAGGATTTTCCTTAATCCTACCCGCCAAAGCCATTTCGTGGCCCCTTTTTGCCTTTCTGATGCCCCTTTTAAGTTCCCTCCTACATTCTCTGTATTCTTCTAACGCTATCTCTGTCCTCAAATGCCTCGATCTAGTGTACGCTTCCCTCTTTCTCCTGACCAGGTCCTCAATATCCCTAGTTACCCACGGCTCTCTAATCCTACCTTTCCCATCCTTCCTCTTGACCGGCACATGTCTTTCCTGTAAAGATTGTAGTTTTCCCTTGAGAGACTCCCACATACCCAGCGTCGACCTACCGTTAAATAGCGTGACCCAGTCCGTATCTTTAAGATCCTGCCTAATCCGGCTGTATCTAGCCCTCCCCCAATTTAACACCCTCCCCTTAGGACAGGCTTCATCTTTATCCATTAATATCTTGAACCAGACAGAGTTGTGGTCACTGTTAGCCACATGCTCTCCTACCTCAACGTCAACCACCTGCCCAGGCTCATTCCCCAGAACCAAGTCAAGTATAGCCCCCTCCCTGGTCGGTCTATCCACGTACTGCTCCAGGGATCCTTCCATTACACACTGTACAAATTCCTCCCCGTCAGCACCCTCTGATCTCAGTACATTCCAATCTACCCTGGGGAGATTAAAATCTCCCACTACCACCACCCTATTCTTCCTGCACTTATCTAGAATGTCCCTGCTTATCCCTTCTTCCACAGCCCTCGGGCTGTTGGGCGGTCTGTAGTAAACACCCAGCATAGTAACATCACCCTTCCTATTCCTCAACTCCACCCATAGCGACTCGATTCCTCCATCCTCCGTACCTCCCTCCCTCTGCACTGCTACGATGCAATCCTTAACTAACAACGCCACTCCCCCACCTCTCAGCGACCCACCCCTATCTCGCCTGAAACACTTATACCCAGGAACATTCAACTGCCAGTCCTGCCCTTCCTTTAACCAAGTCTCTGTCACCGCCACCACTTCCAACTTCCTTTCAAACATTAATGCCTTCTGTTCATCTGTTTTGCCAGTCACACTCCTAGCATTGAAACACATGCACTGAAGACCCTCAGAAACAACCCGATCCTTCTTCCTACCCTCCGGGCCTACCCTATCCCCAATCCCAGTTCCGTCTACCTCCCCACCCCCCCTCCATATTAGTTTAAACCCTGCCGATACACACCAGCTAACCTTCCAGCTAAGATATGTATGCCCTTCCCAGTTAACTGTACCCCATCCCTCTTGTATATTTGCCGTTCTTTCATAAAGACTTCCCAGTGGTCTATGAATATAAATCCCTCTGCCCTACACCAATCTTTCAACCAAGCATTTAATTGGATTAGTTCATTATTTCTAGCCCTGCTAGCCCCAGGCACCGGCAGCAGCCCAGAGAACGCCACCCTGGAGGCCCTACATTTCAGCCTGGCCCCCAACTCCCTGAACTGCCTGCGTATGTCCCCCCTGCACTTTGTTCCTACATCCTTCTCTCCTACATGCACTATCACATTCGACTCAGTCCCTCCACCCTTTAAGATTCCCTCTACCCTTTCTGAGATGTCCTGTACCCCAGCTCCAGGGAGGCAGACTACCATCCTGGAGTCCCGCTTTTGCCCACAGAATCGCCTGTCAATCCCCTTGACATTCCCATCCCCCACCACTATCTCACACCCTGCACTCTTCACTTTCGGATCTCCCTCCCTTACCTTCTCTACCCCAACTGTCACCCCACCCTTGACATTCCGGGGTAATTCATCTGGGGCATTCCTAGTACTTTTCTTTTTGCTCTTCCTAACTGTAACCCAACCATCTATACTTGTAGGTTCTGGTATTAGCTCAGTGTTGCCGTTCCTCTCCATTACTTCCTCATTTTCCCTAACTAAAAACATATCCTCCAGTCTCAGTTCCAGCTGCCTCACCCGGGCCCTTAATCGCTGCACCTCTAGACATTTCCCGCATATGTGGGCTTTCGGGAGATGTGCTGTCTCCAGAAATGTCCACATATGACAACGAACACAGTGAACACGTGTAACCCTAGACCCTGCCATTATGGTTGACCCCTGTTAAGGTGTGATATGAAGCCCTGTTATCAAACCTGCGCTCGGCCAAGCCCAGTGAGCTTAAGCCCTTTTACCTCTCACTCTGCTTCCCGCCTCACTCCGCTGCCCGCTATCGCCTTGGCCTTCTTTTTATACTCCCGCGCTCCCTTCCCAGCAGCCCCTGCGCCTATCTCCCGCTACGGAGCGCCAAAACAAACAAAAACCCTCCCGAACTAGAAGTAAGTCAAAATGCAGTATTTACAAGGCAGCAACTCACCAAAAGGCAGCCACTCGTCGAAATCTCTGTTCCAGAGAACAGAGAACAGTAAGATCGCACAAGATCTGAGAAATCAGGTTCACGCCTGATTTCTCACCTCTCCCGATCTTACTGGTACCAGATTACCATCGCAGCCCACCCGGAGCCCATTTCCAGCACAAAGCTGATTAAATTATTTATATTTATTTTCGTGTGCGTTTGGATGGAATTAATGATCCCGGGACGATATCGTCTGGCCTGTGTGCCCTCGCTGGTGAAGGCTCTCTCCACTGAAGATCATGTATAATTCTCCCATCAAAGGTGGCCAAACGTGAACAGTTTCACTGATAGAAGTGAAAACCACTGGGGGACACTCTCCCAGAAATCCAGCAGCACTGAACCCCCACATGGTATAGGCACAGGCTGAACACTCACTGCGATAAGATACAGTTATTGTGTGGAATTCCCATTAAATGGCCTGAATTGGTGACAGGGCTGGCAGGCCATCCAATAGCCTTGTCACCCCAGAATAACTAGGATTGAGGAAGGGAAGGCACTTTCATCCCCACCTCGCATCCTCCACCTGATTAAATCACCCCACTCCTAACTCCACCCTGCCCTCAGTGTCTCTTAACTCTCGCTCTCTCTCCACAGATGTTGCCTGTCCTGGTAAATATTTTTCACATTTCTATTTGTCTATTGTATCTGGAAAGCTCTCATTCAATTCCTATTTTCTGCAGGAGGACGTGGAGAAAAGACCAATCTGTAAATTACGGGAGTGGATCCGAGGTCAGGTATTATCCAGTGACACCACAACCAAAGATCAAGGTAGGTGAAACACCCGGAACTGTCCACATCGTCCTTTCCCCTTTAACCAAATCCCGGTTTGAGATTTCACAATGAAATCAACCTTTTCTGCCGTTGAATTTGAGGATGTCGTTACTGGTGTTTTGTGAGATGTGATTCGTGTGAAACACACACCCAGGAAATGCAGGAAATGAAAGGAAGGGTGTCTGACATGGATTCTTTGAGAAGTTGACAGAATGAAGCTGACAGTTTCACCATTTAACTTGGGTAATTTGTACACTGTCCTTTGCTGTATCACCATAACTTACTCCTGAGTTTCCGTCATTCTATTTACAAACCCTCCAAACCCGCTAATTAGATCCAGCCTTTAACATAAGAACAGAAGGACCGTGAGGAGGCCATTTGGCCCCTCGAGCTGCCACCACTTGATAAGGTTATTGTTGATTTGTTTGTAGCCTTATCTCCACTTTTCTGTCTCCATTACCCGTGATTCTGGATCAAAAATCTACTGAACTCAGCCTTGAATATATTTAATGACCCAGCACCCACTGCCCTCTGACAAAACGGAATTCCAAAGATTAATGACCCTCTGGGAGAAGAAATTCCCCATCGAATATTCCCTCCCTCCACCACCGACGCACAATGCAGCAACTTGTTAAATTTCATTTAACAGCACTTTCCAAACCCATTGGACGCAATCTTCCCAAACAAATCAGTGTCAGAAAAATCTGGAAGTCAGAGTGTTTTGTTTTGGGAGGGGCAGGGGGCAGGGGTGGGAAGCGGAGGGTGGAGGAGCCAATCCCACTGAAAAACCGAGCCGCAAGGATGGCATTCGGCTACAAACCGGATTTTCAGCCTCACGTGGTATCGCCCCAGCCCACTGCATCGATCGACCGGGGCAGCTAGATCACGACCATTAACTCTGTGGTCTAAAACAACAAGGACAGGGCAACCACCTGAAGGTTCCACTCCTAACTATACACCATCCTGCCTTGGAAATATATCAACTGTTCTTCACTGTCACTGGGTCAAAATCCTGGAATCTCTCCCTAACAGCACTGTGGGTGTACCTACACCACATGAACTGCAGCGGGTTCAAGACGGCAGCCCACCCACCACCTTCTCAAGGGCAATTAGGGATGGGCAATAAATGCTGACTTAACCAGCAATGCCCATGTCCCATGTTCAGAGTTGTTCAGAGTTAATTTTATTGCTCACAAATGCAGCATGTTTGGGGTGTAATTTCTCGCAGTATTCTTCCTGGTGACAATGTCAGCTCCTTATTCCCGTCCTGCTCCGAGTGAAGTGTCATGAGATAAGGAATTACTGCCAAAGATGCAGCAGGACTTGACGGGAAGGAACATTATTAACCTCGGTGTCCTGGATTGGTTCAGACTTTCTCCAAGTTATTGATTCATTCAGACGGAAATCGCCAAACACAAAAGTCTCTTCAACAACACGAGTGTGGCTCCCTCACTGCCAAACAACATCACTCAAATCTTTGCAGGGTGGCACATTGCCATGGAAACAAAAGTTAATTTAAGTGCTGACATTTCCACTGTTCAAGAAACTGATTGTGGGGAAATCACAAAACCGAGACACCGGCCAAGAGAGAGCAATTTAATCGCTTTCAGACAGAACTGTGAATTAGAAGCCAGTCAGAATGTCTTCACGTGTTTTAAATCTGACTCATTCCATTCAGAGGTAGGGTAATATTGGCTGGAAAGCAGAGAAACCTGCCAGCTGTATTTGGGGGATTACCATCTAGATTAACCCTTGGTAGCTAGACAGGCAGACAGACAGACACACAGACAGGCAGACAGACACACACACAGACACACAGACAGGCAGACAGTCCAGGCTCCATCGTCAGCACAGGAACTAACACCCAGTGGGAGTTCTTGTGACTCGCTGCCGATTGCCTCAGGGACTGTGATGGGGACAGGCGCTGGGACAGTAAGTGTTAGTTTGAAATAAACCAATCCAGTGTCAGCACCTCAAAACAACCAACACTGACTGTGTCAGATCTCACATGCAATTGGCTTGCAACATGCAAACAAAAAAAAAGCATCTTCAACAAGCGACTCAATCTCAGATAAAAGTTGGGTGTGGATCACACACTGGAAACACAGTCCTGGTCTGAGCGTAAGGCTGTTTATCTCTAGCACATAGTTCAATGTCCTCAGTCAGAAGGATATGTTCTGTTTGTCTCTTCCACTCAGTGGTTGAAGGTGTGAGTCATTTTCTAGTGGTTTTATGTTAGAATAAGTTTCTTTGAACACCTTTTGAGTTTTTGGGACATTTTGACTCAAGGCCTTTGGCTATTAAGGACTTAACAGTTGACTGAAAAAGGCTAACTTAACTCCAGCTATCAGTATTTCACCTGGTTGTTATTGGTCTGTGCTGGATTTAACACGAGGCAACACTGCCTAAATCTCAGGCTGCCTTGATTCCACGTACCTGCTTCACTGCAGCCAGTTTAAAAAGCTCCTGATACCAAAGTACAACTATCTCATTCTCAATACAAACGTCCCAAGAATTCAATCCAATCAAATATTTTTTTGGTTGTATCCAATCAAATCCACTCAAAGTCCAGTTCAAAAGTCTTGACCAGAGAAACATTCCAGATAACAAGACAGTCTGCCTTCTTCCTGCCCTGAACTCGATCCACTTGATCCAAACAGAGGGGAGCAGGTACTGCATCTCCTCCAGTGTTTGATCTCATTGTCACCTTAGACAAAAGGCCAAGAAACTGTAAATATTATTAAAACTGTACAAGTAACTAATCTCTTGGGGAAGTCTGTCTCAGATCTGTAATTCCCGGGAACCAGACTGAGTTCCTCCAATACAGTCGTACTGGGCAGTGACTGTTTATCTACTCCCTGACTGTGTTCCCAACCTCTGCTACAGCCCATCTGTCGCCTGTTTCCCCGCTATCTCACAGAAAACCTGGAGCAGCAAACACATACAGCTGACGGAGGGTCGCAGCAGGGAGTGGAATAGATTGGAAGGTTATATCTACAGCAGGTCTATCGTCGGCTGAGAGGAAAGGGCAATGATGTTTAGGATGGGGTTTGCTCAGTCACACCTGAGGCAGCAATCCGTCTGTCTCCTTTGGACATTAATGCCACATTTCCAATGGAGTTTGATCAGTAAATGAGAAATTATTGACAAAGATCTTCAGAAAAGTAATTTATTATTCTGCAAATTTCATTTCTAAGAAGCAAACCAATAGCCAAACTCTGCAATTCCATCAATGGCAGGCAGCTGCTTTATTTGCTTTTGGAGACATCTAGATGCTCAGCTCTCCCTTTTCTGCAAAACACCATGACACACAAGTCCATTCCAAGAACTCGTGCCTGTTCAGCGCCGCGGGGGTGTGGGGTAGGGGGCAGTGAGCTCCAGCTTCAGAGCTCTGCGCCACTGTTTTGCAAGGCACCCCAATCTCACAGTGCACTGGGCAACCCCCTCACTCTACCCCCCCCACCCTCATCAGTGACATGTTCCCCCACCCCACCCCCTCCTTTCCAGGTCACCAGCACTGGGACATCAGGGTCCTCCCGATGGGTCCCCCTGCACAGCCTCTCGTCATAGCCTGTACTCAGGCTGCATGGCCATAGGCACTGACCCTGGCACCATCCAGGTGTGGGTATGCCGGCGTTGGACTGGCGTAAACACAGTACAAAGTCTGACAACACCAGGTTTTAGTCCAACCTATTTATTTGATAATATTCTCACAAGCTTTCGAGGGGACTGCCTCTTCGTCAGGTGAATGGAGAGTTCTGGCCTCAGACAGACAGAGCATATAAAGCACAGACAGTTGCTGATTAGAATGCGAATCCTTACACCTAACCTGCTGTTCAAGTCTTAAAGTGGCTGATAATATGAGTGGAAGGAGCACTGATCACAGTTTAAAGAGATGTGTATTGTCTCCAGACAGTACAGTAAGTGAGGTTTTGCAAACCCAGGCAAGTCACGGGGGTTACAGATAGTGCGACATGAACCCAAGATCCCTGTTGAGACCGTCCTCATGTATGCGGAACTTGGCTATCAGTCTCTGTTCAGCGACTCTGCGCTGTCGTGTGTCGTGAAGGCCGCCTTGGAGAATGCTTACCCGAAGGTCAGAGGCTGAATGCCCATGACCACTGAAGTGTTCGCCAACAGGAAGGGAACAGTCTTGCCTGGTGACTGTCGAGCGATGTTCATTCATCCAGCATGGTACATTGGGGAGACCATGCAGACGCTACGACAACGGATGAATGAACATCGCTCGACAATCACCAGGAAAGACTGTTCCCTTCCTGTTGGCGAACACTTCAGTGGTCACGGGCATTCAGCCTCTAACCTTCGGGTAAGCATTCTCCAAGGCGGCCTTCACGACACACGACAGCGCAGAGTCGCTGAGCAGAGACTGATAGCCAAGTTCCGCACACATGAGGACGGTCTCAACAGGGATCTTGGGTTCATGTCGCACTATCTGTAACCCCCGTGACTTGCCTGGGTTTGCAAAACCTCACTTACTGTACTGTCTGGAGACAATACACATCTCTTTAAACTGTGATCAGTGCTCCTTCCACTCACATTATCAGCCACTTTAAGACTTGAACAGCAGGTTAGGTGTAAGGATTCGCATTCTAATCAGCAACTGTCTGTGCTTTATATGCTCTGTCTGAGGTCAGAACTCTCCATTCACCTGACGAAGAGGCTGCCCCCTCGAAAGCTTGTGAGAATATTATCAAATAAATCGGTTGGACTAAAACCTGGTGTTGTCAGACTTTGTACCATCCAGGTGCCCAGTGGCCACTGCCAGTGTGTCAGGTGGACCGAACCAGGTGGGCGATGCCCGATAAACACTACCCAGCCATTCCCCCGATCACCTGGGCACTTCAGTGTCCTCCAATCCCCCCCTGGTGTGACCATTACCCCAGGTCCTCACTAATGGAGACCAGTAATGAATCTCAACATTCCCGCGCTGCTCCTGAAGGCCGGTGAATTCCATGCTCTGGGATTTGAATGGATTTACATATTTAAATGTTACTTTATATATGCTAATCAGCCTCACACCCTTTCTGGATGTAATTTAGTTCAGGTCATTACAAAGGGGCTGAAAGACTCACAAACTGTTTGGCACTGGCCGGATGCCAAACTGATTTCCAGACCCGCACGCTATTCTTCAGAATTGGCATGACCTGTGCCAAGCGCGACAAGGTCGGAGAATCACCCCCATTTGGTACCTCACTCATCCCAAAACCATAACACCCTACCCAAGAACCACTTTCCCTGGTCTGCCCTCTCCTGTTCCAGTTCCCGTGGCGGACGGGGATGGTAAAATTCCGACCATAGTGTGAGAAATCAGCTACTCATCATGTTCAGCCTGTTGCATCATTGATATTATCGCAGCAGATCGCATTATCTACATAACTCCCTGAGTATCGGAACATCTATCAGTTCCTATCTTGAAGATGTTCACTGGCTGAGCGTGCATGCGGCATGAGAATTCCAAACATTCACTACCCTCGGAGTAAAAGAAATTTCTCAGCATCAGTGTCCGAACTAGCAGAACGCTGACCCTGAGTTCGGGATTCCCCTGCCGAGGAACGTATCACCTTCAGCCAAACAATCCTCATCACCCTTAAGACCCTCGTCAGGCCTCATTTGGAGTACTGTGCGCAGTTCTGGTCGCCTCACTATAGGAAAGACGTAGAAGCTATTGAAAGGGTGCAGAGGAGATTTACAAGGATGTTGCCTGGACTGGGAGGCATGCCTTATGAAGATAGGTTGAGGGAGCTGGGACTCTTTTCCCTGGAGAGACGAAGGTTGAGAGGCGACCTGATAGAAGTTTATAAAATGTTGAGAGGAATAGATAGGGTGGACTCTCGGAGGCTATTTCCCCGGGTTGAAATGATTGCTACAAGAGGACACAGATTTAAGGTGCGGGGAGGGAAGTACAGAGGTGATGTTAGGGATAAGTTTTTCACTCAGAGGGTGGTGAGTGAATGGAATCGGCTACCGTCAGTGGTTGTGGAGGCGAACTCGCTGGGGTCTTTTAAAAGACTTCTGGATGAGTATATGGGGTTTAATGGGATTGAGGGTTATAGATAGGTCTGTAGGTTGGTAGGTGTTGATGTGATCGGCGCAACTCGTGAGCTGAAGGGCCTGTTTGTGCTGTAGTGTTCTATGTTCTATGTTCTATGTTCTATCACACAATATCCTCATCACAATATCCTCAATCCTCATCACACAATATCCTTAACCCAGGAATCCAACAAAATAACATTGGGAATCATAGCAAACCCACAGAAGGAGGCCATTCAGCCCATGGGATCTGCAGTGACCACAATTCCACCCAGGCCCTATCCCCACATATTTACCAACTAATCTCTCTAACCTCTGCATCTTAGGACACTCAGGGGCAATTTTTTTAGTGTGGCCAATCAACCTAACCTGCAAATCTTCGGGTACGAAGACCAAAGCTGTTCCAGCTGTGACCCTCTATAATAAACTGTACACAGTGTTCCAGCTGTGACCCTCTATAATAAACTGTACACAGTGTTCCAGCTGTGACCCTCTATAATAAACCGTACACAGTGTTCCAGCTGTGACCCTCTATAATAAACCGTATACAGTGTTCCAGCTGTGACCATATATAATAAACTGTACACAGTGTTCCAGCTGTGACCCTATATAATAAACTGTACACAGTGTTCCAGCTGTGACCCTATATAATAAACTGTACACAGTGTTCCAGCTGTGACCCTCTATAATAAACTGTACACAGTGTTCCAGCTGTGACCCTCTATAATAAACTGTACACAGTGTTCCAGCTGTGACCCTATATAATAAACCGTACACAGTGTTCCAGCTGTGACCCTCTATAATAAACCGTACACAGTGTTCCAGCTGTGACCCTCTATAATAAATCGTACACAGTGTTCCAGCTGTGACCCTATATAATAAACCGTACACAGTGTTCCAGCTGTGACCCTCTATAATAAACCGTACACAGTGTTCCAGCTGTGACCCTCTATAATAAATCGTACACAGTGTTCCAGCTGTGACCCTATATAATAAACCGTACACAGTGTTCCAGCTGTGACCCTATATAATAAACTGTACACAGTGTTCCAGCTGTGACCCTCTATAATAAACCGTACACAGTGTTCCAGCTGTGACCCTCTATAATAAATCGTACACAGTGTTCCAGCTGTGACCCTATATAATAAACCGTACACAGTGTTCCAGCTGTGACCCTATATAATAAACTGTACACAGTGTTCCAGCTGTGACCCTATATAATAAACTGTACACAGTGTTCCAGCTGTGACCCTCTATAATAAACTGTACACAGTGTTCCAGCTGTGACCCTATATAATAAACCGTACACAGTGTTCCAGCTGTGACCCTATATAATAAACCGTACACAGTGTTCCAGCTGTGACCCTCTATAATAAATCGTACACAGTGTTCCAGCTGTGACCCTCTATAATAAACCGTACACAGTGTTCCAGCTGTGACCCTCTATAATAAACCGTACACAGTGTTCCAGCTGTGACCCTCTATAATAAACCGTATACAGTGTTCCAGCTGTGACCCTCTATAATAAACCGTACACAGTGTTCCAGCTGTGACCCTCTATAATAAATCGTACACAGTGTTCCAGCTGTGATAATAAACTGTACACAGTGTTCCAGCTGTGACCCTCTATAATAAACCGTACACAGTGTTCCAGCTGTGACCCTCTATAATAAACCGTACACAGTGTTCCAGCTGTGACCCTCTATAATAAACCGTACACAGTGTTCCAGCTATGACCCTCTATAATAAACCGTACACAGTGTTCCAGCTGTGACCCTCTATAATAAACCGTACACAGTGTTCCAGCTGTGACCCTCTATAATAAACCGTACACAGTGTTCCAGCTGTGACCCTCTATAATAAACCGTACACAGTGTTCCAGCTGTGACCCTCTATAATAAACTGTACACAGTGTTCCAGCTGTGACCCTCTATAATAAACCGTACACAGTGTTCCAGCTGTGACCCTCTATAATAAACTGTACACAGTGTTCCAGCTGTGACCCTCTATAATAAACCGTACACAGTGTTCCAGCTGTGACCCTCTATAATAAACCGTACACAGTGTTCCAGCTGTGACCCTCTATAATAAACCGTACACAGTGTTCCAGCTGTGACCCTCTATAATAAACCGTACACAGTGTTCCAGCTGTGACCCTCTATAATAAACCGTACACAGTGTTCCAGCTGTGACCCTATATAATAAACCGTATACAGTGTTCCAGCTGTGACCCTCTATAATAAACTATACACAGTGTTCCAGCTGTGACCCTCTATAATAAACCGTACACAGTGTTCCAGCTGTGACCCTATATAATAAACTGTACACAGTGTTCCAGCTGTGACCCTCTATAATAAATCGTACACAGTGTTCCAGCTGTGACCCTCTATAATAAACCGTACACAGTGTTCCAGCTGTGACCCTCTATAATAAACTGTACACAGTGTTCCAGCTGTGACCCTCTATAATAAACCGTACACAGTGTTCCAGCTGTGACCCTCTATAATAAACCGTACACAGTGTTCCAGCTGTGACCCTCTATAATAAACCGTACACAGTGTTCCAGCTGTGACCCTCTATAATAAACTGTACACAGTGTTCCAGCTGTGACCCTCTATAATAAACTGTACACAGTGTTCCAGCTGTGACCCTCTATAATAAATCGTACACAGTGTTCCAGCTGTGACCCTATATAATAAACCGTACACAGTGTTCCAGCTGTGACCCTCTATAATAAACCGTACACAGTGTTCCAGCTGTGACCCTATATAATAAACCGTATACAGTGTTCCAGCTGTGACCCTCTATAATAAACTGTACACAGTGTTCCAGCTGTGACCCTATATAATAAACCGTACACAGTGTTCCAGCTGTGACCCTCTATAATAAACCGTACACAGTGTTCCAGCTGTGACCCTCTATAATAAACCGTACACAGTGTTCCAGCTGTGACCCTCTATAATAAACTGTACACAGTGTTCCAGCTGTGACCCTCTATAATAAACCGTACACAGTGTTCCAGCTGTGACCCTCTATAATAAACCGTACACACTGTTCCAGCTGTGACCCTCTATAATAAACCGTATACAGTGTTCCAGCTGTGACCCTCTATAATAAACCGTACACAGTGTTCCAGCTGTGACCCTATATAATAAACCGTACACAGTGTTCCAGCTGTGACCCTCTATAATAAACTGTACACAGTGTTCCAGCTGTGACCCTCTATAATAAACCGTATACAGTGTTCCAGCTGTGACCCTCTATAATAAACCGTATACAGTGTTCCAGCTGTGACCCTCTATAATAAATCGTACACAGTGTTCCAGCTGTGACCCTATATAATAAACTGTAGACAGTGTTCCAGCTGTGACCCTCTATAATAAACCGTATACAGTGTTCCAGCTGTGACCCTCTATAATAAACTGTACACAGTGTTCCAGCTGTGACCCTCTATAATAAATCGTACACAGTGTTCCAGCTGTGACCCTATATAATAAACTGTACACAGTGTTCCAGCTGTGACCCTCTATAATAAACTGTACACAGTGTTCCAGCTGTGACCCTCTATAATAAACCGTACACAGTGTTCCAGCTGTGACCCTCTATAATAAACCGTATACAGTGTTCCAGCTGTGACACTCTATAATAAACCGTACACAGTGTTCCAGCTGTGACCCTCTATAATAAACTGTAGACAGTGTTCCAGCTGTGACCCTCTATAATAAACCGTACACAGTGTTCCAGCTGTGACCCTCTATAATAAACTGTACACAGTGTTCCAGCTGTGACCCTCTATAATAAACTGTACACAGTGTTCCAGCTGTGACCCTCTATAATAAACCGTACACAGTGTTCCAGCTGTGACCCTCTATAATAAACCGTACACAGTGTTCCAGCTGTGACCCTCTATAATAAACCGTACACAGTGTTCCAGCTGTGACCCTATATAATTGCTTCATTAGTCCTGAACTCCAAGCCCTTTGTAATGAAAATGAACATATCATTTGCTAATTGCCTGCCGCATGGTAAGTTTCTGTGGTATCCAATTACAATCACATCTAGGATAACAACATATTTGCAGCACAGGGAGAGGCAGTTTAACCCATCTGCTGCATGCTGCTATTTATCTGCACTACGCTCCCTCCCAACCCTCTCCAGCCTCTCACAGTGTTCCCCTCTGCCTTTCTCTTGCCTGATGTTTTTATCCTGCAAATCATTGACACAATTCTCTTCCTCCACGCAGTGTGCAGGCAAATTCCAAATTCTCACCACATTTAGGTAAAAAATTCTTTTCTGAATTCTGTGTGAGATCGCACGGGGACAATTGAATATTAATGCACTGTTCACTACCCCAACCAATAGAATCAAATTCTCAACATCTACCAGACTGAGATCAACCTCAGTTTTGCCGATCGCCAGCAAAAAGAGATGTCCCATCCCTCTCCCCATCCCACTCCCCATCCTCTCCCCATCCCACTCCCCATCCTCTCCCCATCCCGCTCCCCATCCTCTCCCCATCCCTCTCCCCATCCCGCTCCCCATACCTCTCCCCATCCCGCTCCCCATCCCACTTCCCTTCCTCTCCCCATCCTCTCCCCATCCCTCTCCCCAACCCCCTCCCCATCCTCTCCCCATCCTAGTCCACATCCCACTCCCAATACCTCTCCCCGTCCCGCTCCCCGTCCCTCTCCCCATCCCTCTCCCCATCCCGCCCCCCACCCCACTCCCCATCCCTCTCCCCATCCCTCTCCCCATCCCACTCCCCATCTCTCTCCCCATCCCGCTCCCCATCCCACTCCCTGTCCCTCTCCCCATCCCAGTCCCCATCCCGCTCCCCATCCCACTCCCCATTCTGCTCCCCATCCCTCTCCCCATCCCTCTCCCCATCCCTCTCCCCATCCCACTCCCCATTCCACTTCCCATCATGCTCACTATCCCTCTCCCCATTCTGCTCCCCATCCCACTCCCCATCCCTCTCCCCATCCCTCTCCCCATCCCACTCCCCATCCCTCTCCCCATCCCGCTCCCCATCCCTCTCCCCATCCCACTCCCCATCCCTCTCCCCATCCCTCTCCCCATCCCGCTCCCCATCCCACTCCCCATCCCTCTCCCCATCCCTCTCCCCATCCCGCTCCCCATCCCGCTCCCCATCCCTCTCCCCATTCCGCTCCCCATCCATCTCCCCATCCCTCTCCCCATCCCGCTCCCCATCCCTCTCCCCATCCCTCTCCCCATCCCACTCCCCATCCCGCTCCCCATCCATCTCCCCATCCCTCTCCCCATCCCTCTCCCCATCCCGCTCCCCATCCCGCTCCCCATCCATCTCCCCATCCCTCTCCCCATCCCTCTCCCCATCCCACTCCCCATCCCGCTCCCCATCCCGCTCCCCATCCATCTCCCCATCCCTCTCCCCATCCCGCTCCCCATCCCTCTCCCCATCCCTCTCCCCATCCCACTCCCCATCCCTCTCCCCATCCCTCTCCCCATCCCGCTCCCCATCCCACTCCCCATCCCTCTCCCCATCCCTCTCCCCATTCCGCTCCCCATCCCTCTCCCCATCCCGCTCCCCATCCCTCTCCCCATCCCTCTCCCCATCCCTCTCCCCATCCTGCTCCCCATCCCTCTCCCCATCCCACTCCCCATCCCTCTCCCCATCCCGCTCCCCGTCCCACTCCCTGTCCCTCTCCCCATCCCTCTCCCCATCCCGCTCCCCATCCCACTCCCCATCCCTCGCCCCATCCCTCTCCCCATCCCGCTCCCCATCCCTCTCCCCATCCCGCTCCCCATCCTGCTCCCCATTCCGCTCCCCATCCCTCTCCCCATTCCGCTCCCCATCCCTCTCCCCATCCCACTCCCCATCCCTCTCCCCATCCCGCTCCCCATCCCTCTCCCCATCCCGCTCCCCATCCCGCTCCCCATCCCTCTCCCCATCCCTCTCCCCATCCCTCTCCCCATCCCTCTCCCCATCCCTCTCCTCTCCCCTCCCTATCCTTTTTCCGGGAGTCTGGCATATTCTTCCTTTTCGGATAATGGTCCAATTCCCTTTGGAATCTTGGTTGGAGCTGCCTCCACCTCACTCTCAGACCGTGTATTCCAGACCACTCGCTGAGTGTACAATATTTCCTCCTGCCGCCATTGCTTTGTTTGCCAATGACCTTCAGTTTGGGCCCTCTGCTTCCGTCTCTCCTTCCACCAATAGGAGTAGTTTCTCTCTATTTAGCTGGACTATCTCCCAATCACCTGTCAGCCCTGTGCCGATTGAAATCCCCGCTGGCTCCTCCTTGATTCTGAACTTCTCATTGCCTTTGAATCCTTCCACGGTCCATTCACCTTCCCCGATCTCCGCAACCTCGTCCAGTCCAATAACCACACCTTGCAGCAAATTCTCTGATCCTCTGCCAGCCTCTTGTGGAACCTCTGCCTTTTCCTTGCTGTTCGTGTCAGCGTACAAAGGAAATCAACGAGTCTCCAACTCTGCCTTCAGAATCAGCGCCTGCAAGATTTGATTTGATTTGATTTGATTTATTATTGTCACATGGTTCACTACAGTGAAAAGTATTGTTTCTTGCGCGCTATATAGACAAAGCATACCATTCGTAGAGAAAGAAAGGAGAGAGTGCAGGATGTAGTGTTACAGTCGTAGCTAAGGTGTAGAGAAAGATCAACTTAGTGCGAGGTAGGTCCATTTAAAAGTCTGACAGCAGCAGGGAAGAAGCTGTTCTTAAATCGGTCGGTACGGGATCTCAGACTTTTGTATTTTTTTTTCGATGGAAGAAGGTGGAAGAGAGAATGTCCGGGGTGTGTGGGGTCCTTAATTATGCCGGCTGCTTTGCTGAGGCAGCAGGAAGTGTAGACAGAGTCAATGGATGGGAGGCTGGTTTGCGTGATGGACTGGGCTATGTTCACAACCTTCTGTCGTTTCTTGCAGTCTTGGGCAGAGCAGGAGCCCAGACCAAGCTGTGATATGATTTACGATTTACATCGATGATTTGGAGTTGGGGACCAAGTGTAGTGTGTCAAAATTCACAGATGACACTAAGATGAGTGGCAGAGCAAAGTGTGCAGAGGATGCTGAAAGTCTGCAGAGGGATATAGATAGTCTAAGTGAGTGGGTGAGGGTCTGGCAGATGGAATACAATGTTGGTAAATGTGAGGAAATCCATTTTGGTAGAATAATAGCAAAATGGACTATTATTTAAACGGTACAATATTGCAGCATGCTGCTGTGCAGAGGGATCTGGGTGTCCTTGTGCAGGAATCAGAAGGAGTTGGTTTGCAGGTGCAGCAGGTAATTAAGAAGGCAAATGGAATTTTGTCCTTCATTGCCAGAGGGATGGAGTTTAAAAACAGCGAGGTTATGTTGCAGCTGTATAAGGTGCTGGTGAGGTCACACCTGGAGTACTGTGTACAGTTTTGGTCGCCTTACTTGAGAAAGGATATACTGGCACTGGAGGAGGTGCAGAGGAGATTCACAAGGTTGATTCCGGAGTTGAGAGGGTTGGATTATGAGGAGACACTGAGTAGACTGGGACTATACTCATTGGAATTCAGAGGAATGAGGGGAGATCTTATAGAAATATATAAGATTATGAAGGGAATAGATAAGATAGAAGTAGGGATGTTTTTCCACTGGTAGGTGAAACTAGAACTAGGAGGCATGGCCTCAAAATAAGGGGGACCAGATTTAGGACTGAGTTGAGGAGGAACTTCTTCACACAAAGGGTTGTGAATCTGTGGAATTCTCTGCCCAGTGAAGCAGTTGAGGCTGCCTCATTGAATGTTTTTAAGGCAAGGATAGATACATTTTTAAACAGTGAAGGAATTAAGGGTTATGGTGAGTGAGTGGGTAAGTGGAGCTGAGTCCACAAAAAGATCAGTCATGATCTTATTGAATGGCGGAGCAGGCTCGAGGGGCCAGATGGCCGACTCCTGCTCCTAGTTCTTATGTTCTTCATACAACCAGAAAGAATATTTTCGATGGTACATCTGTAAAAGTTGGTGAGAGTCATAGCTAACATGCCAAAATGTTCTCAGTATTTTGAGAAAGTAGAGGCGTTGGTGGGTGTTCTTAACTATGGTATCGGCGTGGGGGGGACCAGGACAAGTTGTTGGTGATCTGGGCACCTAAGAACTTGAAGCTCTCGGCCCTTTCTACTTCACCCCCATTGATGTAGAGAGGGGCATGTTCTCCAGTACGCTTCCTGAAGTCGATGACAATCTCCTTTGTTTTGTTGACTTTGAGGGAGAGATTATTGTCCCTGCACCAGTTCACCAGATTCGGGAAGGTAGCCAGTGATGTTCGATTGCAGATACAGATTTGAGTGGGTTCAGCCTCTCACAGGGATCCCAAATGATTTGCGGTGTTAGTAATTGGCAGCAGACACACATTCACATTGCAGTTGAAAATGCCCTGAATATGAAGCTGTGTTTGTATTTTGAAATACAGCAAACCTACAGACCCTATTTCAGGATGTAAGAGTCCACAGTGAGATTGTGCAGAGGGGGAGAAGGTGGCCAAGAGTTCTGCTATTAAACACCTTTACTTTATATCTGGGATCAATAATGAGGGAAGTGTGGTGAGATGTATCCTGTCCATAACAGTTCAACTCAATAATCCATCAGGAATTGCTGGAGTACCTCCAGCAAAGAGGGATGTTAGAGACTAGATCAGAAACTCCAAGATATAATATGAAGTTAGCTTAGACACCAACTATTATTGTTATTTTGGCATTAGTGTGAGGATGCTGGTTGGTGTGGGTATGAGGGTTTGATTATTATCAGCAAAATACATTTCTCTGAACCCTCTCTTCCTTAGGAGATGATAGTCCTGATTATGTAACTTTCCAGAGTTGCTTTTCTAACAACCAATCAATAACATCCAGGTTCATGGTTTGGCCACTTTTGGGATGTGATTTTATTGACACACTAGGGAGCTGTTATCGAAACAAACTTTATTTTAACAATACAGTTTAATGATAATGAATGAATTACCTTAACATTTATTAATTGAAATACTTAAACATGAAAAGACATAATTCTTAACTGCTAACCTATCTCATATTTGTTACAATTTAAGCAATTTTCCTCTGATAGACTTAAAATCCTCTTCAAAATCAGTTGTCAAAAACATGCAGGGTCACATGGGATGCCAATCCTCAAGCATCCAGAACATCTCTGGAGTGAGAGACCTATTTTTCTAGCAGTTCCCAAACAGCAGACTCCAGAGAAAGAGAGACACCTCTTGCTTCTTGCAGATCCAAGCAGAAACTGTCTGCTTATCTCTTTGTAAGCCTAGCTCCTCCCATTCACACAAATGTCTATTGTCAATCAACCTAATGAAACCCTACTCTGAAACCCCAGGGGACAACCCAAAAAAAAAAAACTGCATTAGCTTAGATTGTAACCAACACCCTGATATCTAGAATCAATTATTCTTCTATATTCTCAACCTGTGAGCTGCCTGGAGCACTGTGCAGTTTTGGTCTCTTTATTTGAGGAAAGATGTGGTGGCATTGGAAGCAGTTCAGAGAAGATGCATCAGATTGATCCTGGGGAGGAAAGGGTTGATGAGGAGAGGTTAAACAGTTTGGGCTTACGCTGACTGGAGTTTAGGAGGATGAGAAGGGATTTGATTGAGGGATATAAAATTTTAAGAGGGATTTATAGAGTAAATGTCAACCATGGCCGGAATGTTACTGTCCCGCCCACCACGGGAATCGGAGTGGGTGAGGGTGGAGCACGGGAAGGTCTGCTGACCTCAGATGGGATTTTATGGTTTTGGGATGAGCGAGGCTGTAAAATCCCATTCCAAAGATTTCCTCTTGTGGGGCAATTTCAAACAGGGGGTGACAGGTGTAGGTTGAGAGGCGGTAGATTTAAAACCGAGATGGGGAGGAAATACTCACAGAGGGTGGTGGATTTGTGGAACTCGCTGCCCCATAGCACGGTGGAGCCTGAATCATTGAATGGCTTCCAGAGGGAGATGGATATATTTCTAATATAAAAAGGATAAGGGGAACAGGTGGGTTTGAGACCAGGGAGAGATCAGCCATGATCTAGAACATAGAACATAGAACATAGAACATTACAGCACAAACAGGCCCTTCGGCCCTCGAGTTGCACCGATCGCATCAACCCCACCAATCTATAGACCTATCTATAACCCCCAATCCCATTAAACCCCATATACTCATCCAGAAGTCTTTTAAAAGACCCCAGCGAGTTCGCCTCCACCACCGACGACGGCAGCCGATTCCAATCACTCACTACCCTCTGAGTGAAAAACTTACCCCTAACATCACCTCTGTACTTCCCTCCCCGCACCTTAAATCTGTGTCCTCTCGTAGCGACCATTTCAACCCGGGGAAATAGCCTCTGAGAGTCCACCCTATCTATTCCTCTCAACATTTTATAAACTTCTATCAGGTCGCCTCTCAACCTTCGCCTCTCCAGGGAAAAGAGTCCCAGCTCCCTCAACCTATCTTCATAAGGCATGCCTCCCAGTCCAGGCAACATCCTTGTAAATCTCCTCTGCACCCTTTCAATAGCTTCTACGTCTTTCCTATAGTGAGGCGACCAGAACTGCGCACAGTACTCCAAATGAGGCCTGACGAGGGTCCTGTAAAGTTGCAGCATTACCTCCCGACTCCTAAACTCAATCCCTCGATTAATGAAGGCCAGTACACCATACGCCTTCTTGACCACCTCCTCCACCTGCGAGGCCGATTTAAGAGTCCTGTGAACCCGGACCCCGAGATCCTTCTGCTCTTCAACGCTACTAAGACCCCTGCCCTTAATAGTGTACTCGTTCATCCCGTTGGTTCTGCCGAAATGGACTACTACACATTTATCCGCGTTGAAGTCCATCTGCCACTTCTCCGCCCATTCCTGCATCCTATCTATGTCCTGCTGCAACTTTTGACATCCTTCCAGACCATCCACAACACCGCCGACCTTCGTGTCATCAGCGAACTTGCTAACCCATCCCTCCACTTCCTCATCCAGGTCATTTATGAAAATGACAAACAATGACATTATGAAAATGACATCTGATTGAATGACGGAGCAGGCTCGAAGGGCTGAATTTGCCAACTATTGCTCTCAATTCCTGTGTTTCTGTTACTTTAACATGAATTTGAAACAAAGTAAATTAAACATAAATTAACAGAAAAATAATACTTCAAGTGAAATGGTAAATTTCACTTTTGATAGTTGATATAATTGAAATGCATCTTACACAAACACCCAAATCACTTGCTGCAAACATTATTTAGCTACAGAATTCTCCAGCCTGCTATTCTCTATTTAGATCGGGTAGATCAGGAATCCTACCCAACAAAACTTTCATTTCCATGTCTCCATGTGGGTTCAATTATCATCAGCAGCTGTAAAGTCAACTGAGCTAAACCAACCCCCAAGTATTGCTCCTAGGTCTCAAAGTAAGGGAGAAGGTCATTTTAGGATTGAGATGAGCTGGAATTTCTTCACTCAGAGGGTGGTGAATCTTTGGAACATTTTTCCCCAGAGGGCGTGGTGACTCTGTCACTGAGAATGTTGAAAACAGAAACAAATAAATTTCTTTATATCAATGACATCAAGAGATCAACCGTGATCTAAATTAACGGTGAATCAAGCTCATCGGGGCTGGATGGTCCAATCCCGTTCCTGTGTCATCATCATTTCTTCCTGTTTCCTCTCAATGACCAGATTGTCAGAAGTCAAAACCAGTGCAGATTATTGGCTGAGAGTCAGGCTTCATAATGATTGGATCTCCAAGGCAAGAGTTTGTGGTAAGGAAGGTATGGTTGAAGGTACACTTGGAGGTCAGATCATGTTATCTCCGAGAATGCTTCTGGCAGCTTTGGGAAATTTATTAAGATATGAGTTGAATATGCTGCTCGGTTCTTGGATCTTCTTGCTTTCCTAGCAATCTGTCATAGCGGGATACTTCCCTTGGGCCTTTGTGACTGAGCTTTACTGCTGATAAATACCCTCGCGTCCACAGGCCTCCACAGAGAGACAAAACAACCTTTAACAATGAAAACATGTAGAGGGCGTTAATCTTAAAAAGAGGCCAGGTCTATCACTGCTCCCTATTACACTGGATGGCAGTTGAAGAACTGGGAGGATTTGAACTTCCATTGACCAAACCCCACCTGCTCTGAGCTTTCACATTATTACAGCAGACTTTAAACCAAGGCTCAGTTTAGCCGAATGTTAAAGACTCCACTGGGTAAAGAGTTAGGAGATTTCCAGCTTCTGACAATCACTCAGTCTCTGTGTGTACCCCGGGCTCTCACTTTGAGCTGTTTGTGGGTTCTCCCTGATGTTTCAGCAACGCCCATCGTGACATTGTCAAATTGAATAAAAATATCAGCTGATTCGCTATTGCCTTTCTTAATGAAAACTGTCACAGAATCATAGAATCCTACAGTGCCATTCGGCCCATCGAGTCTGCAATGACCACAGTCACACCCAGGCCCTGTTCCCGTGCCCCCCATGAGGCAGCAATGCTAACCACTGCCATCCTGACCCACTGTGGGTCTTTATGTAATCCCAGTCTCACACCAATCTCTGAGTGGTCTAACGCGTTACCCATATTGCCTCAAACCATTTGAAGGATACATAAGTGCCAGCTTTAAGAACATAAGAACATAAGAAATAGGAGCAGGAGTAGGCCATCTGGCCCTTCGAGCCTGCCCCGCCATTCAATAAGATCATGGCTGATCTGTCGTGACTCAGCTCCACCTTCCCGCCCTCTCCCCATAACCCTTAATCCCTTCTCTTATCAAAAACCCATCAACCCGTTTCTTAAAAATATTTAGCGAGGCAGCCTCCACCACTTCAACGGGCAGAGAATTCCAGAGATTCACCACCCTTTGAGTGAAGAAGTTCCTCCTCAACTCTGTTCTAAACCGCCCCCCCTTTATCTTGAGGCTGTGCCCCCTAGTCCTACTGTCTTTTTTGAGCGGGAACAGTCTCTCCACCTCTATCCTATCCATCCCATTCATCATCTTATACGTCTCAATGAGATCTCCCCTCATTCTTCTAAACTCTAACGAGTACAAGCCTAGTTTATTCAGCCTCTCCTCATAGCTCAACCCCCTCAACTCCGGTATCAGCCTAGTAAACCTCCTCTGCACTCCCTCCAGGGCCAAAACATCCTTGCCACCTCTCTGGATGTACACACGTCACCAGTTTCATCTGTCAGCTTATAAGAATGAAAAGCACGCAGAAAGTGAACTCCTGTCACTGCCATTGTCTATCCTCCAATCGATGCAGTTTGTGTAAAGAATCTGAGACTGTGACATTTCTTTTCTAATCGGGTCAAGGCCAGCGTGCCTGCCCTACATTCCACTTCTTAAATGAAAGGTTGTAATGTTTGTGCCAAGTGTTTGCTGCTGAAGGAGCAGTGTGTTGGAGAGGAACATTTAAGAACCTTTATTTGAGTTTTAGTTTGGAAGTCAGACTGGAATGTGTTGTGTATTCCCTGCTTTACGCCGGGTATATCCCTGGGTTTAAAAGTCTAAAGAGACAGCAGGGAGGAGAGTGAGTTCCTCACCTCCTGTTGGACAGTTTGATCGCAGTCACACTGAGCCGTCTGTCATCTCTTGAGCTGCGGATACAGGATTAACCTTGTCAGTACCAGAGGACAGTAAGAAGCCTCACAAACACCAGATTAAAGTCCAACAGGTTTATTTGGTAGCACGAGCTTTCAGAGCACTGCTCCTTCATCAGGTGAGTGGGAGTTAGGCTCACAAACAGGGCATATAAAGACACAAACTCAATTTACAAGATAATGGTTGGAATGCGAGTCTCTGCAGGTAATCAAGTTTTAAAGGTACAGGCAATGTGAGTGGAGAGAGGGTTAAACACAGGTTAAAGAGATGTGTATTGTCTCCAGACAGGATAGTTAGTGAGGTTTTGCAAGTCCAGGCAAGTTGTGGGGGTTACAGACAGTGTAACCTGGTGTTGTGAGCTTTCTTACTGTGCTGACCCCAGTCCAACTCCACATCATCAGTTCCAAAGGATTCAGCTTCTTGTTGGACCACAACAGGGAGCAGAGCTGATCTTCTTTGCATTCCTAGTGAGCAATGTCCGACTAACGCCGTGTAAATTCTCTTTCAAACAAAATTGACAAGAGTTTGATTATAAATTAAAATATTTTTTCTCAGTCCGATCTCGTGATCTGTGACTTCCCACCGTGGAAACAGCCAAGTTTAAAATCAGCAAGTATCAAATCCAGCTGCAATCAGACACAAGGAGACCACACCAAGGGCAGGGGACAAGATTTCTTCCTGTAATTAACGTGAATGAGGAATAATAAAGCACACACACCCGCACTCTCTCATTCTCTTACACACACACACTCACACTCTCTCATTCTCTTACACACACACACTCTCTCATTCTCTTACACACACACACCCGCACTCTCTCATTCTCTTACACACACACACCCGCACTCTCTCATTCTCTTACACACACACACCCGCACTCTCTCATTCTCTTACACACACACACTCACACTCTCTCATTCTCTTACACACACACACCCGCACTCTCTCATTCTCTTACACACACACACTCGCACTCTCTCATTCTCTTACACACACACACTCACACTCTCTCATTCTCTTACACACACACACTCACACTCTCTCATTCTCTTACACACACACACTCGCACTCTCTCATTCTCTTACACACACACACCCGCACTCTCTCATTCTCTTACACACACACACTCACACTCTCTCATTCTCTTACACACACACACCCGCACTCTCTCATTCTCTTACACACACACACTCACATTCTCTCATTCTCTTACACACACACACCCGCACTCTCTCATTCTCTTACACACACACACTCGCACTCTCTCATTCTCTTACACACACACACCCGCACTCTCTCATTCTCTTACACACACACACTCACACTCTCTCATTCTCTTACACACACACACCCGCACTCTCTCATTCTCTTACACACACACACTCACACTCTCTCATTCTCTTACACGCACACACTCACACTCTCTCATTCTCTTACACACACACACCCGCACTCTCTCATTCTCTTACACACACACACCCGCACTCTCTCATTCTCTTACACACACACACCCGCACTCTCTCATTCTCTTACACACACACACTCACACTCTCTCATTCTCTTACACACACACACCCGCACTCTCTCATTCTCTTACACACACACACTCACACTCTCTCATTCTCTTACACACACACACTCACACTCTCTCATTCTCTTACACACACACACTCACACTCTCTCATTCTCTTACACACACACACCCGCACTCTCTCATTCTCTTACACACACACACCCGCACTCTCTCATTCTCTTACACACACACACCCGCACTCTCTCATTCTCTTACACACACACACCCGCACTCTCTCATTCTCTTACACACACACACACTCACACTCTCTCATTCTCTTACACACACACACTCACACTCTCTCATTCTCTTACACACACACACTCGCACTCTCTCATTCTCTTACACACACACACTCGCACTCTCTCATTCTCTTACACACACACACTCGCACTCTCTCATTCTCTTACACACACACACCCGCACTCTCTCATTCTCTTACACACACACACTCACACTCTCTCATTCTCTTACACACACACACTCACACTCTCTCATTCTCTTACACACACACACCCGCACTCTCTCATTCTCTTACACACACACACTCGCACTCTCTCATTCTCTTACACACACACACTCACACTCTCTCATTCTCTTACACACACACACCCGCACTCTCTCATTCTCTTACACACACACACTCGCACTCTCTCATTCTCTTACACACACACACTCACACTCTCTCATTCTCTTACACACACACACCCGCACTCTCTCATTCTCTTACACACACACACCCGCACTCTCTCATTCTCTTACACACACACACCCGCACTCTCTCATTCTCTTACACACACACACCCGCACTCTCTCATTCTCTTACACACACACACCCGCACTCTCTCATTCTCTTACACACACACACCCGCACTCTCTCATTCTCTTACACACACACACTCACACTCTCTCATTCTCTTACACACACACACTCGCACTCTCTCATTCTCTTACACACACACACACCCGCACTCTCTCATTCTCTTACACACACACACCCGCACTCTCTCATTCTCTTACACACACACACCCGCACTCTCTCATTCTCTTACACACACACACCCGCACTCTCTCATTCTCTTACACACACACACCCGCACTCTCTCATTCTCTTACACACACACACTCACACTCTCTCATTCTCTTACACACACACACCCGCACTCTCTCATTCTCTTACACACACACACCCGCACTCTCTCATTCTCTTACACACACACACTCGCACTCTCTCATTCTCTTACACACACACACTCACACTCTCTCATTCTCTTACACACACACACCCGCACTCTCTCATTCTCTTACACACACACACTCGCACTCTCTCATTCTCTTACACACACACACTCACACTCTCTCATTCTCTTACACACACACACCCGCACTCTCTCATTCTCTTACACACACACACCCGCACTCTCTCATTCTCTTACACACACACACCCGCACTCTCTCATTCTCTTACACACACACACCCGCACTCTCTCATTCTCTTACACACACACACCCGCACTCTCTCATTCTCTTACACACACACACCCGCACTCTCTCATTCTCTTACACACACACACCCGCACTCTCTCATTCTCTTACACACACACACTCGCACTCTCTCATTCTCTTACACACACACACTCACACTCTCTCATTCTCTTACACACACACAACCGCACTCTCTCATTCTCTTACACACACACACTCGCACTCTCTCATTCTCTTACACACACACACTCACACTCTCTCATTCTCTTACACACACACACTCACACTCTCTCATTCTCTTACACACACACACCCGCACTCTCTCATTCTCTTACACACACACACTTGCACTCTCTCATTCTCTTACACACACACACTCGCACTCTCTCATTCTCTTACACACACACACTCACACTCTCTCATTCTCTTACACACACACACCCGCACTCTCTCATTCTCTTACACACACACACCCGCACTCTCTCATTCTCTTACACACACACACCCGCACTCTCTCATTCTCTTACACACACACACACACACTCTCTCATTCTCTTACACACACACACTCACACTCTCTCATTCTCTTACACACACACACTCACACTCTCTCATTCTCTTACACACACACACTCACACTCTCTCATTCTCTTACACACACACACTCGCACTCTCTCATTCTCTTACACACACACACTCACACTCTCTCATTCTCTTACACACACACACCCGCACTCTCTCATTCTCTTACACACACACACCCGCACTCTCTCATTCTCTTACACACACACACCCGCACTCTCTCATTCTCTTACACACACACACCCGCACTCTCTCATTCTCTTACACACACACACCCGCACTCTCTCATTCTCTTACACACACACACCCGCACTCTCTCATTCTCTTACACACACACACCCGCACTCTCTCATTCTCTTACACACACACACTCGCACTCTCTCATTCTCTTACACACACACACTCACACTCTCTCATTCTCTTACACACACACAACCGCACTCTCTCATTCTCTTACACACACACACTCGCACTCTCTCATTCTCTTACACACACACACTCACACTCTCTCATTCTCTTACACACACACACTCACACTCTCTCATTCTCTTACACACACACACCCGCACTCTCTCATTCTCTTACACACACACACTTGCACTCTCTCATTCTCTTACACACACACACTCGCACTCTCTCATTCTCTTACACACACACACTCACACTCTCTCATTCTCTTACACACACACACCCGCACTCTCTCATTCTCTTACACACACACACCCGCACTCTCTCATTCTCTTACACACACACACCCGCACTCTCTCATTCTCTTACACACACACACTCACACTCTCTCATTCTCTTACACACACACACTCACACTCTCTCATTCTCTTACACACACACACTCACACTCTCTCATTCTCTTACACACACACACTCACACTCTCTCATTCTCTTACACACACACACCCGCACTCTCTCATTCTCTTACACACACACACTCACACTCTCTCATTCTCTTACACACACACACTCGCACTCTCTCATTCTCTTACACACACACACCCGCACTCTCTCATTCTCTTACACACACACACCCGCACTCTCTCATTCTCTTACACACACACACTCACACTCTCTCATTCTCTTACACACTCACACTCGCACTCTCTCATTCTCTTACACACACACACTCACACTCTCTCATTCTCTTACACACACACACTCACACTCTCTCATTCTCTTACACACACACACCCACACTCTCTCATTCTCTTACACACACACACTCACACTCTCTCATTCTCTTACACACTCACACTCGCACTCTCTCATTCTCTTACACACACACACCCGCACTCTCTCATTCTCTTACACACACACACTCACACTCTCTCATTCTCTTACACACACACACCCGCACTCTCTCATTCTCTTACACACACACACTCACACTCTCTCATTCTCTTACACACACACACCCGCACTCTCTCATTCTCTTACACACACACACTCGCACTCTCTCATTCTCTTACACACACACACTCGCACTCTCTCATTCTCTTACACACACACACTCACACTCTCTCATTCTCTTACACACACACACCCGCACTCTCTCATTCTCTTACACACACACACTCACACTCTCTCATTCTCTTACACACACACACCCGCACTCTCTCATTCTCTTACACACACACACCCGCACTCTCTCATTCTCTTACACACACACACCCGCACTCTCTCATTCTCTTACACACACACACTCACACTCTCTCATTCTCTTACACACTCACACTCGCACTCTCTCATTCTCTTACACACACACACTCACACTCTCTCATTCTCTTACACACACACACTCACACTCTCTCATTCTCTTACACACACACACCCGCACTCTCTCATTCTCTTACACACACACACTCACACTCTCTCATTCTCTTACACACTCACACTCGCACTCTCTCATTCTCTTACACACACACACTCACACTCTCTCATTCTCTTACACACTCACACTCGCACTCTCTCATTCTCTTACACACACACACTCACACTCTCTCATTCTCTTACACACACACACCCGCACTCTCTCATTCTCTTACACACACACACTCACACTCTCTCATTCTCTTACACACACACACCCGCACTCTCTCATTCTCTTACACACACACACTCACACTCTCTCATTCTCTTACACACACACACTCACACTCTCTCATTCTCTTACACACACACACCCGCACTCTCTCATTCTCTTACACACACACACCCGCACTCTCTCATTCTCTTACACACACACACTCACACTCTCTCATTCTCTTACACACTCACACTCGCACTCTCTCATTCTCTTACACACACACACTCACACTCTCTCATTCTCTTACACACACACACTCACACTCTCTCATTCTCTTACACACACACACCCGCACTCTCTCATTCTCTTACACACACACACTCACACTCTCTCATTCTCTTACACACTCACACTCGCACTCTCTCATTCTCTTACACACACACACTCACACTCTCTCATTCTCTTACACACTCACACTCGCACTCTCTCATTCTCTTACACACACACACTCACACTCTCTCATTCTCTTACACACACACACCCGCACTCTCTCATTCTCTTACACACACACACTCACACTCTCTCATTCTCTTACACACACACACCCGCACTCTCTCATTCTCTTACACACACACACTCACACTCTCTCATTCTCTTACACACACACACCCGCACTCTCTCATTCTCTTACACACACACACTCACACTCTCTCATTCTCTTACACACACACACTCACACTCTCTCATTCTCTTACACACACACACCCGCACTCTCTCATTCTCTTACACACACACACCCGCACTCTCTCATTCTCTTACACACACACACTCACACTCTCTCATTCTCTTACACACTCACACTCGCACTCTCTCATTCTCTTACACACACACACTCACACTCTCTCATTCTCTTACACACACACACTCACACTCTCTCATTCTCTTACACACACACACCCGCACTCTCTCATTCTCTTACACACACACACTCACACTCTCTCATTCTCTTACACACTCACACTCGCACTCTCTCATTCTCTTACACACACACACTCACACTCTCTCATTCTCTTACACACTCACACTCGCACTCTCTCATTCTCTTACACACACACACTCACACTCTCTCATTCTCTTACACACACACACTCGCACTCTCTCATTCTCTTACACACACACACCCGCACTCTCTCATTCTCTTACACACACACACCCGCACTCTCTCATTCTCTTACACACACACACTCACACTCTCGCATTCTCTTACACACACACACCCGCACTCTCTCATTCTCTTACACACACACACTCACACTCTCTCATTCTCTTACACACACACACCCGCACTCTCTCATTCTCTTACACACACACACCCGCACTCTCTCATTCTCTTACACACACACACCCGCACTCTCTCATTCTCTTACACACACACACTCACACTCTCTCATTCTCTTACACACTCACACTCTCTCATTCTCTTACACACACACACCCGCACTCTCTCATTCTCTTACACACACACACCCGCACTCTCTCATTCTCTTACACACACACACCCGCACTCTCTCATTCTCTTACACACACACACCCGCACTCTCTCATTCTCTTACACACACACACCCGCACTCTCTCATTCTCTTACACACACACACTCGCACTCTCTCATTCTCTTACAGACACACACTCACACTCTCTCATTCTCTTACACACACACACTCGCACTCTCTCATTCTCTTACACACACACACTCGCACTCTCTCATTCTCTTACACACACACACCCGCACTCTCTCATTCTCTTACACACACACACTCACACTCTCTCATTCTCTTACACACACACACTCGCACTCTCTCATTCTCTTACACACACACACTCACACTCTCTCATTCTCTTACACACACACACCCGCACTCTCTCATTCTCTTACACACACACACCCGCACTCTCTCATTCTCTTACACACACACACTCACACTCTCTCATTCTCTTACACACTCACACTCTCTCATTCTCTTACACACACACACCCGCACTCTCTCATTCTCTTACACACACACACCCGCACTCTCTCATTCTCTTACACACACACACCCGCACTCTCTCATTCTCTTACACACACACACTCGCACTCTCTCATTCTCTTACACACTCACACTCTCTTACACACACACACTCGCACTCTCTCATTCTCTTACACACACACACTCACACTCTCTCATTCTCTTACACACACACACCCGCACTCTCTCATTCTCTTACACACACACACCCGCACTCTCTCATTCTCTTACACACACACACCCGCACTCTCTCATTCTCTTACACACACACACTCGCACTCTCTCATTCTCTTACACACACACACTCGCACTCTCTCATTCTCTTACACACACACACCCGCACTCTCTCATTCTCTTACACACACACACTCGCACTCTCTCATTCTCTTACACACACACACTCGCACTCTCTCATTCTCTTACACACACACACTCGCACTCTCTCATTCTCTTACACACACACACTCGCACTCTCTCATTCTCTTACACACACACACTCACACTCTCTCATTCTCTTACACACACACACTCGCACTCTCTCATTCTCTTACACACACACTCGCACTCTCTCATTCTCTTACACACACACACTCACACTCTCTCATTCTCTTACACACACACACCCGCACTCTCTCATTCTCTTACACACACACACTCGCACTCTCTCATTCTCTTACACACACACACTCGCACTCTCTCATTCTCTTACACACACACACTCGCACTCTCTCATTCTCTTACACACACACACTCGCACTCTCTCATTCTCTTACACACACACACTCACACTCTCTCATTCTCTTACACACACACACCCGCACTCTCTCATTCTCTTACACACACACACTCGCACTCTCTCATTCTCTTACACACACACTCGCACTCTCTCATTCTCTTACACACACACACCCGCACTCTATCATTCTCTTACACACACACACTCGCACTCTCTCATTCTCTTACACACACACACTCACACTCTCTCATTCTCTTACACACTCACACTCTCACACACTCACTAACACATTCCTGTTCACATGCAGACGTAGGAATCTCCCTAAACAGAGGACTGAGCCATTGGATGCATGGAAGTGACAGTTCTTTCCTTTTGTTTAGACACTATGTGGCGCCATTTACCTCCAAGTAGGCCAGTAAAGGAATGCTGGGTAATGTGCGATGGCTCCCAGCTTCAACACCCTGCTTGTACTGCTGGTATCACTTCTCATTCTTACCAGTGGTAAGAACAAGACTTCTTCACCACACAGGACCTTCAACCAATTCTATACACGAGATACATTGATGACATTTTCTTCCTTTGGCCTCATGGTGAACAATCACTGAAACAACTATATGATGATATCAACAAGTTCCACCCCACCATCAGACTCACCATGGACTATTCCCCAGAATCAGTTGCATTCTTGGACACACGCATCTCCATTAAGGACGGTCACCTCAGCACCTCACTGTACCGCAAACCCACAGACAATCTCACAATGCTCCACTTCTCCAGTTTCCACCCAAAATATGTTAAAGAAGCCATTCCCTGACAGTGCGGCACTCCCTCAGCACTGACCCTCTGACAGTGCGGCACTCCCTCAGTACTGATTCTCTGACAGTGCGGCATTCCCTCAGTACTGACCCTCTGACAGTGCGGCACTCCCTCAGCACTGACCCTCTGACAGTGCGGCGCTCCCTCAGCACTGACCCTCTGACAGTGCGGTGCTCCCTCAGTACTGACCCTCTGACAGTGCGGCACTCCCTCAGCACTGACCCTCTGACAGTGCGGCACTCCCTCAGCACTGACCCTCTGACAGTGCGGCATTCCCTCAGTACTGACCCTCTGACAGTGCGGCGCTCCCTCAGCACTGACCCTCTGACAGTGCGGCACTCCCTCAGCACTGACCCTCTGACAGTGCGGCATTCCCTCAGTACTGACCCTCTGACAGTGCGGCGCTCCCTCAGCACTGACCCTCTGACAGTGAGGCACTCCCTCAGCACTGACCCTCTGACAGTGAGGCACTCCCTCAGCACTGACCCTCTGACAGTGAGGCACTCCCTCAGCACTGACCCTCTGACAGTGAGGCACTCCCTCAGCACTGACCCTCTGACAGTGAGGCACTCCCTCAGCACTGACCCTCTGACAGTGCAGCACTCCCTCAGCACTGACCCTCTGACAGTGAGGCACTCCCTCAGCACTGACCCTCTGACAGTGCAGCACTCCCTCAGCACTGACCCTCTGACAGTGCGGCACTCCCTCAGCACTGACCCTCTGACAGTGCGGCACTCCCTCAGCACTGACCCTCTGACAGTGAGGCACTCCCTCAGCACTGACCCTCTGACAGTGAGGCACTCCCTCAGCACTGACCCTCTGACAGTGAGGCACTCCCTCAGCACTGACCCTCTGACAGTGCAGCACTCCCTCAGCACTGACCCTCTGACAGTGAGGCACTCCCTCAGCACTGACCCTCTGACAGTGCAGCACTCCCTCAGCACTGACCCTCTGACAGTGCGGCACTCCCTCAGCACTGACCCTCTGACAGTGCAGCACTCCCTCAGCACTGACCCTCTGACAGTGCAGCACTCCCTCAGCACTGACCCTCTGACAGTGCAGCACTCCCTCAGTACTGCATTGGAATGTGAGTCTGTTCTTTTTTGTCTCTAATTCTGTCCTGAGTCTTGTACACACAACATTCTGATTTTGAATTGAGGATACTAACTCAAAATAAAGACTCTTTTGGTTTTGAAAGACGCCAAACATGTGAATATCAGATTTAATTGTACAAGTTTGAACTCACCGACATAACTTCCTGACAGTTAGTGTCAGATTCCGAGTCCAGATGATTTGGTGTTAAATTTGAAGTTAATTCCCGTGCTGACTGAGCGATCTCATTAATAAGCAGGAGACTGAGGAAGAAGTATTCAGCCAGGATCAAACCTCTCGGTTTAAACCACAGCCTGGTTAACCATTCATTTAGTCAGACAACTAAATTCAAACTCTGGGTACAAGTCATTGAATTTCTGAGCAAGATCTATGTGGAGTTTAAATTGGAGGGAGGTTGTGGGAGTTGAGCTGCCTCTGGGATCAGGAATCTGATTGGGATTGGGGAGAAGGACCTCTGACTCTTCCTATCCTGCTCTTCAATTCACTGTTGACTTACTGCAGAACTGATCTTAATCATAGATCCACCTTGACAGGCAAACATTCGAGAACTTTCTGTCTGATAGACAATGTTAACACTATACTGGACCAGTCACATAAATACTGTGGCTACAAGAGCAGATCAGAGGCTCAGAATCCTGTGGCCAGTATTTATTGCCCATCCCTTATTGCCCCTTGAGAAGGCGGTAGTGAGCTGCCTTCTTGAACCCACTGCAGTCCATGTGGTGTAGGTACACCCACAGTGCTGTTAGTGAAGGAGTTTCAGGATTTTGACCCAGCAACAGTGAGGGAATAGCCAATATATGTCCAAGTCCACTCGTGGAGTGCCGCAGGGATCAGTGCTGGGGCCTCAACTGTTTACCATTTGTATAGACGATCTGGAGGAGGGGGCTAAGTGTAGGGTAACAAAGTTTGCTGATGACACGAAGATGAGTGGAAAAGCAAATTGCGTGGAAGGTGCGGAAAGTCTGCAGAGGGATCTGGATAGGCTGAGCGAGTGGGCGAGGACCTGGGCGAGGATCTGGATAGGCTGAGCGAGTGGGCGAGGACCTGGTATAATGTTACCAAGTGTGAGGTTATCCACTTTGGTAGAAATAATAGTAGGAGGGATTACTATTTAAAGGGTGAAAAGCTGCAGCATGCTATGGTGCAGAGGGACCTGGGGGTCCTTGTGCATGAGTCGCAAAAACCCAGCTTGCAGGTGCAGCAGGTGGTCAGGAAGGCGAATGGGATGCTGGCCTTCATAGCGAGGGGGATTGAATATAAAAGTAGGGAGGTCTTGCTGTAACTGTATAGGGCACTGGTGAGGCCGCAGCTGGAGTACTGTGTGCAGTTTTGGTCCCCGTATTTGCGAAAGGATATTTTGGCCTTGGAGGGAGTGCAGAGGGGGTTCACCAGGCTGATACCGGAGTTGACGGGGTTAGCTTATGAAGAGAGATTGAATAGACTGAGTCTGTACTCGTTGGAGTTTAGAAGGCTGAGGGGGGATCTTATAGAGACGTACAAGATAATGAAGGGGATGGATAGGGTAGAGGTAGAGAGATTCTTCCTGCTCAGAAAGGATAGCAGGACTAGGGGGCACAGTCTCAAAATAAGGGGGGGGGGCAGTTTAGAACGGAGTTGAGGAGGAACTTCTTCACTCAGAGGGTGGTGAATCTCTGGAATTCTCTGCCCGTTGAAGTGGTGGAGGCTGCCTCGCTAAATATATTTAAGTCACGGGTAGATAGGTTTCTGATAGACAGGGGAATTAAGGATTATGGGGAGAGAGCGGGAAAGTGGAACTGATCCACTTCAGATCAGCCATGATCTTATTGAATGGCGGGGCAGGCTCGAGGGGCTAGATGGCCTACTCCTGCTCCTACTACTTATGTTCTTAAGTCAGGATGGTGAGAGACTTGGAGGGGAATCGCCAACTGGGGGTGTTCCAGGTGTCTGCTGCCCGTCTCCTTCGAGATGGTAGTGGTCATGAGTTTGGAAGGTGCTGCCTAAGAAACCTTGGTGAGTTGCTGCAGTGCATTTTGTAGGTGGTACACACGGCTGTCACTGTGCATCGGTGGTGGAGGGATTGAATGGTTGTGGAGAGGTGCTGCTTTGTCCTGGATGGCAACTTTCCTTGAATTCCATGATCTCTAACCTTTTGGACTAGCCTTCCTTGTGGGATCATGTCAAAGGCCTTACTGAAGTCCATGTGAACCACATTAACTGTGCTACACTCATCAATATATTTAGTTATCTTTTCAAAAAAACTCAATTAAATTAGTTAGACAATATCTCCCACCAACAAATCCATGCTGACTATCCCTGAGCAAACCCTGTCTTTCCAAGTGTTGATTAATCCTGTCCCTCGGAATTCTTTCCAATAATTTCAACTGTCAGTAAACTAACTGGTCTGTAATTATCCGGCTTATCTCTGCTGCCCTTCTTGAACAAAAGAACCACATTAACTATCCTCCTGTCACCTGGAATTTCACCTAGGGCCAGTGGAGATTTAAATATCTCCATCAGGACCCCTGCAATCTCCTCCTTACCCTCCCATAGCAGCCTGGGATACATCTCATCAGGCCCTGGGGATTTGTGTATCTTTATGCCCACTAAGACATCTAATACCTTCTCTTTATTAATCTTAACGTCCTCCAGAACTTTACCGTCCCGACTGAAATCTGCAATGTCTCTCTCCATAGTGAACACAGATAAAAACTATTCATTTCGGACCTTGCCCACTTCCTCTGGCTCCATGCACAGATTCCTTTCTGGTCTCTAATGGGTCCCACGCTTTTCCTGACCATCCTCTTGCTCTTGGGGTTTTCCTTAATCTTATCTGTCAATGTTATTTCGTGGCCTCTGTTTGCCCTCCTGATTTCTTTTCGAAGCTCCCTGGGCCTGACGCTCTCTGAAGGGGCCTCCCCTGTTTTTAGCGCGTTATATTTACTACATGCTTGCTTTTCATCAAACCATCGATATCCTTTGACATCCAGGGTTCTCCGGACATGCCGCCCTTTGCTTTTATTCTGAGCGGAACACATTGGCTCTGAATTCTCTCTATTTCACTTTTAAAAGACTCTCCAAAAGGAGATTTCCCAGCATGTAGACTGGGAACAGTTACATTTGCCAGATCCTGCTTAATGATATTGAAATCAGCCTTCCCCCAAATTCAGGCACTTCCCTTATCCATTTCCAGAATGACTTTGAAACTCAAAGAGTTACGGTCACTATCCCCAAAACACTCACCCACTGACTCTTTGACTACTTGCTCGAGGGTTAGGTCTAGCACAGTCCCATCCTGAGTAGGTCTATCTACGAACTATGAAAATTAGGGTTAGTGTGAATGAAAATCCCTTGGGGAGCTCAGGCTTTGCAGCCCAAACATTGACGACCCTCAGTAAGTCACACATGCCTATGTTACATCGTTAAGGATGTTCATAGGACAACCCTCAAAGGGAGCAGAGTGAGATTATGGATCTGGCAGCAAGTGAATTGTCCCATTAAGAAATGGAAAATTTAAGCTAGAGAAGGATGAATTGTTCTAATCTCTGAAGCATTTCATACCATTCCACATGCAATTAATTACACTTGAAATGCGGTGAATATTATTAGTTAATACAGTACCTATATTGTGCAGAGTGTGATCCCATAAACAGCAATGAGATGAACAGTTTGTTCTATTTTGTGGTTTAGGAAGGAGGAATGCTAGCTAGGACCAATGGAATTTTTAACATCCTGGTACAGGTACAAGTGATCTCAGTTTAACAGTTGGTTAAAAGCTGAGCTCTGACACAGCAGAATTGCTTCAACAAGGCATTGGAATATCAACACATGCAAGAGCAAGTCTTGGAGTTTAAAACCACATCTTTGTGACCCACAAATGAGCACAAAATTAATCAAAGCAAACACACAGAGGCACAGAGAATGGGTCTCCACCTCAGTGGTTAGATTACATAGAACGGGAAGTTCAGTTGTACAGAGCTCAGGTCAGGCCCCATCTGTGTTCAGTTGTGAGCATCGCATCCCAGAAAGGGAATATTGGCTTTGGAGGGCCATGCAAAGCAGATTCACATGTACAAGGGACTGTTTCTTAGAGCAATACATTACGGAACTAACCAGGGAGCAGGCTATTTTAGATTTAGTATTATGTAATGAAAAGGTTGATAAATAGTCTTGTTGTTAGAGTCCTTTTAGAGAGAGTGATCACAGTTTCAGATTCAGATTGAGCGAGAGAAGACAGAGTGCCATGCTAGAGTTTCAGCGTTGGGAAGAGCTAATTATATAGGCCTGAGGAAAGAGTTGACCCAAGTAAACTGGGAACAAATAATTGAGAGCAGGATAGTTGAGGAACAATGTTGGATGTTCAGGTGATATTGAATATCTCTCAATTAAAGTATCTTCCTGAGAGGAAGAGGAATTATAAAAGGAAGGAATTATAAAAGAATTATAAAAGATCAGCCATGATCTTATTGAATGGCAGGGCAGGCTCGAAGGGCCAGATGGCCTACTCCTGCTCCTATTTCTTATGTTCTTATGTTCTTATGAAACTGTTCCATGGCTAGACAAGAAAGTCAAAAAGGATAATAAAGGCAAAAACTAGAGTGTGTCAAATGCAAAAGTTAGTGGCAAGCTGGAGGATTGGGAGAATGTTAAATTTCAGCAAAGGCTACTAAAAATAGAATCAAAAGATCTAAGATGAACTGTGAAAAGAAACTAGCAGAAAACATAAACACAGATACCAAAAGTTTCTATAAGTATATAAAGAGGAAGAGATTAGCTAAAGTAATTGATGGCCCTTTAGAGGACGATACCAGTGAGGTACTAATGGGGAACATAGAGATGGCAGAGACACTAAACCAATATTTTGCCTCTGTCTTCACAGTAGAGGATAATAAAGATTTTCCAAAAACTATAGTTAATGCAGAGGAACTTGGTGCAATAACCATCACTGGGGAGAAGGTATTGAATAAACTAATGGGTTTAAAGGCAGGTAGGATTCCAGGACCTGATGGTCTTGCCTCCTGGGGTATTAAAGGAGGTGGCAACAGAGATAGTGGATGGATTGGTTGTGATATTCCAAAATTCCTTGGATTCTGGTAAGATCCCGGTGGATTGGAAACATGCTAGTGAGACACCCTGTATTCAAAAAGGAGAGAGGCAAAAAGTAGGAAACTATTGGCCGGTTAACTTGACCTCTGTGGTGGGGAAGTTGCTGGAATCAATCATTAAGGAGGAGATGAATGAGTGTTTGGAAAGACAAAGCTCAATCCACCATTGTCAGCATGGTTTTGTGAAGGGAAAGCCATGCTTGACAAACTTGCTTGAGTTCTTTGAGGACATAACAAGCAAGGTGGATAGTGGGGAACCTGTGGATGCGCTATACCTAGAGTTCCAGAGGTGTTTGACAAGTGCCGCAGGAAAGACTGATCCAGAAGGTGAGATCACAGGGAATTGGGGGTAGAGTACTGGATTGGATTGAGGATTAGCTGATGGACAAAAAGCAGAGGGTGAGGATAAATAGGTCCTTCTGGTGAAATGTAACTAGTTGGGTGTCACAGGGGTCAGTCTCAGACCTCAAGTGTTTACAATCCAAATGAATGATCTGCAAGCATAGCGAAATGTGCAGATGACACTAAAATAGGTGGGAAAGCAGGCAGTGAAGAGGATATAATTTGATATATTATTGTTACATGTATTAGCAGACAGTGAAAAGTATTGTTTCTTGTACAATATATAGACAAAGCAAACTGGACATAACAAAAGAAAGGAGAGGGTGCAGAATGTAATGTTACAGTCATAGTCAGGGTGTAGAGAAAGACCAACTGGCACCAGTAGTAAACCTGAGATCACTACCTTTGAGGTCCAACTCCTTAACTTTCTCCCTAGCTCCCTGTATTCTGCTTTTAGGACCTCATCCTTTTTATTACCTATATCACTTGTACCAGAGTGTATTACAACCACTGGCTGTTCGCCCTCCCACTTTAGAATGTCTTGCAGCCACTCTTTCTTGACCCAAGCACCAGATAGGCAACATACCATCCTGGAGTCTTGTTTGCGGCCGCAGAAATGCCTGTCTACTCCCTTTACAATTGAATCCCCTGTAATAATTTCACTGGCACACTTTTTACCCCTCGCCTCTGCAGCACAACCAACCATGGTGCAACAAGTTTGCTTGCTGCTGCTTTCCCTAGAGAGGTCATTCCTCTCAACAGTATCCAAAGCAGTATATAGAACCATATAGAACCATATAGAACCCTACAGTGCAGAAACAGGCCCTTCGGCCCATCGAGTCTGCACCGAACACAATCCCACCCAGACCCTATCCCCATATCCCTACACATTTACCTGCTAATCCCTCTAACCTACACATCCCAGGATACTAAGGGGCAATTTTAGCATAGCCAATGAACCTAACCCGCACATCTTTGGACTGTGGGAGGAAACCGGAGCACCCGGAGAAAACCCACGCAGACACGAGGAGAATGTGCAAACTCCACACAGACAGTGACCCGAGCCGGGAATCGAACCCAGGACCCTGGAGCTGTGAAGCAGCAGTGCTAACCACTGTGCTACCGTGCCGCCCTATATCTGTTCTGCAGGGGAACGGCCACAGGAGATTCCTGCACTACCTACCATCTTGCTCCAGATGGATGTCTGGTGGTCACCCATTCCCTTCCTGCCTGTGGAGGTTCACCAGACTGATTCTAAAGATGAAAGGGTTGATGTAAGTGGAGAGATTAAACAGTTCGGGCTTGTACTCACTGGAGTTTAGAAGGATGAGAGGGGATCTGATCGAGGGATATAAAATTTCAAAAGGGATTGATAAAGTAAATGTAGACCAAATGTTTCCTCTTATGGGGCAATCAAGAACAAGAGGTCACAAGTGTAGGTTGAGAAGCGGTAGATTTAAAACTGAGATGGGGAGGAAATACTGGCAGAGGATGGTGGATTTGTGGAACTCACTGCCCCATAGCACAGTGGAGTCTGAATCATTGAATGATTTCAAGAAGGAGATAGATATATTTCTAATAAAAAAGGGGATATGGGGAACAGGTGGGGAGGTGGGTTTAAGACAAGGGAGAGATCAGCCATGATCTGATTGAATGGTGGAGTGGGTTTACAGGGCTGAATTTGCTGATTTTTGCTCCTAATTCCTACCTTCCTCTATACTTATACTCTTATACTTGATAAATTATAAAAAATATATGCAAACACTGGAGAAGTGCAAACAAATGCTTTGCAGTGTAATACTCGAGTTAATACAATTATCACAGTGTAATACCAAGTTAATATAATTCTCAAAAGCTTTGCAGCGTAATATCCGAGTTAATACAATTCTCAGGAAGGACTGAATAGTCGGGAGCTTCTGTCTCAAAAAAGCAAAAGTTGAGAGGGTTGGATTATGAGGAGAGACTGAGTAGACTGCGGTTATACTCATTGGAATTCAGAAGAAGGAGGGGAGATCTTATCGAAGTATACAAGATTATGAAGGGAATTGATAAGATAGAAGCAGGGAAGTTGTTTCCACTGGTGGGTGAAACTAGAACTAGGGGGAATAGCCTCAAAATAAGGGGGAGCAGATTTAGGACTGAGTTGAGGGGGAACTCCTTCACGGAAAGGGTTGTGAATCTATGGAATTCCCTGCCCAGTGAAGCAGTTGAGGCTACCTCAGTGAATGTTTTTAAGGCAAGGATAGATAAATTTTTGAACAGTAAAGGAATTAAGGGTTATGGTGAGCGGGCGGGTAAGTGGAGCTGAGTCCATGAAAAGATCAGCCATGATCTTATTGAATGGTGGAGCAGGATCGAGGGGCCAGAAGGCCTACTCCTGCCCCTAGTTCTTATGTTCTTGAGATAGGGCTTTAAGATTATGAAATAATTTATTAGGGTAACACAAACAGAAGGTTTCCATCTTTGGGGGGCAGCAGAATGAGAAACCATCAGTGTAAAATAGCTACTAATAAATCCATCAATATAAGGTAAATCCAATGAAGAATTCAGGAGAAACCTCTTTACCCAAAGAATGGTGAGTGTGTGGAACTCACTCGCACACAGAGCTGCTGAACTGAACGATATCAATGTATTAAAGAAGAAGCCAGAAAAACATGAGAGAGAAAGGAGTAGAAGATATCCAGAGATGGTGAAAAGAAGAAGACAGGAGGACATTCATGTGGAACATAAACATCAGCATTGTTCAGATGGCTGAATAGAACATAGAACATTACAGCGCGGTACATGCCCTTCGGCCCTCGATGTTGTGCCGACCAGTGGAACCAATCAGCGGAATGGCCTGTTGCTGTGCTGCTAACTCTTTGCAATCTTCAGATCACAGGTCTCTGATTAATCTTAAGCTTGTTGTAAACCATTTTCATTCCAAGGCCCTATCTATCTGTAAAAGCACAGTCACGGGTAGTAGGATCAGCAGAGAGGGGTCCAGTCGAGAATCCTGACCCCCCCTCACTATACCTGCATTTCAACAAAGCGTGTTAGAGTGAGGAGACCTTTGCACGTGATTGGATAGTGACAACAGAAACTTAGAAGAGCTGTTGGTGTCAGCTGTTTACAGGGCGATTTCTGTGTCTGTGCAAACACACTCCAGCTCCCTCCTGTGTCTACCCAGGTGGCCTTGTGATTCACATTGTGACTCATTCAGATAATTTGGCTCTCTGCCATTTTCCTGCTCTTAAGCGTCGCTCCAGAAAGACCTGAATACTCTGTAATGACTGGACGCCAGACTTGTCCACTAACACAACAACTGCCAAAGA